>BSBK01005036.1:12500-360000 GCA_027943335.1 Chamaecyparis obtusa | reverse complement strand
CAAAGTCATTCAAATTTTGTGTCCTTAGCAAAATTGCTCATGTATACATATATCAATAAATTGTATTGCTCTATTACTTATCTTTACTTATTACTCCTCTTGTAGTAATAATCCTTGTACACATATCCATCCACATAAATCATATATTTCCCTTTTTCCATAACACTCTATTATAGTCCTTGTTCTCGTATACATGTTTCCCCTTTTTTAAACAAAAATGCCAAAACAATAACTTATTGTTTGTCTAATGGAGGGACCTTGGAAAAACTACATTTCTACCTTTCTTGTGCATCCTTCAGTGATTCCTTCCATGACTCTTTTAGTGTCTTCAACACTATAATCTTCTCACTAATATCTATTGTTAAACTAACTATGCTATCCATAGCACTTATATCTAGTGTACTTACTAAATCTTTTGCCTTATGTATATTTTTCTGCAATGATTCAATGTGTGGTATCAAAAGTGTTTGTAGCTCTATGAGATCAATTCTAATTTTATTCTCCTCCTTTCTTAGCTTATGTTGCACTCTCATTAAGTGCCTCAACCTTTGATAGTATACTTGGATAGAATTAGGCTCAGTAGATACCTTAGCTAACTGCTCAGTCGGCTCCTTTTTCCACATTTCCATCTTTAGCCTTTATATCCTTGGTGAAGTTTGAAATTAAAAAAATATTCTAAAATAATAAAATAATGTCTTTCAACTCTTTTTCCAACTCAATAACCAACTAAGAAAGTGTTACCTTATCAAGTGTAACCGATTGAAGTAGTTCTTCCATGACTTTATTTTTCATTTGTTTTATGTGCACTTGCATCATATACTAAATGGTCTATGTACTTGGTTTGTTAATTTGGCTCACCAATACACTTAATTGGTTGTAGATATTTCCTTTCTTGATTATGTCATCCTATGGTACAATTTATTATAGTATCTCTTTGAAATTTTCTAAGACATCTATCTTTTGCTTCTTAGCAAGAAATTTATCTTGAGCGGCTTTCCTTTTTAGTAAATCACCAAATTTTGATAGTTCTTTAGGGCTCATGGTGGAAATTTCAACCTTTGGTATAATAATAGGTTGGCTCAAATCAACCTTCTCCTTTTCATGTTTCCTCTTCTTTGACTTTCCCTTATGTGTAGATGCCTTCTTTGCATCGGATTGTGCAGTATTTGTATCCTCGGTTTTCCCTCATTTTCCTTCCTTCTTCTCTTTTGCCTTCCTTTCTTCTTGTTTATTTTCCTTCTTCTTTTCTTCATAAGTTTATTTTTTATTTTCTTACTTATCCTTTTCTTCTCCTTGGACTTCTCCTTCTCTTGTTTTGTAGTATCGGTAGGAATCACCGGCTCTTGATTCTAACCTATGGTAGACTCAATCTCTGTAGTGGCCTCAGTATTCCTTGGTGTAGTCTCCTTTTTTGGTTCGGTGGGGGCATCAGTATCTATTGGAACATCCTTTATTGCCTCTAAGATAACTTCTTCAATCTCAAGAAAATTCATTATTTTCTCAATGACAGGATCTTCTTCCATTAGTTTTTCCTTTGTTGAATCATCTTGATTCATTCTTTTAGTATCCTTAGCCTCAGTTGCCATTATAATTTCATCATCTTTAATATCCTCAACTGGGTCTTTATCTGTAATATCTTCTATGATGACCTCTTCCTTGTCTGGAGTCAAATCAATGGGATCTGACTTCCTTGTTCTCTCTTTGATCTCAGTATCTATCGGTTGATTGGGAAAGAATATCTTTCTCCATAGATCATCAGTCTCCTTTTGAACTTCCTCTAACTTACCAACCATTATCTTGAGTTCTCTACTCTTGACTAGGAATCTCTTTGAATATTATTGTAATGCTTCCTTGATTCCTCTTGCTGATAAGTTAGGAACAGTAATAGCCAAGGATCTCTCCCTCATTTTCTTCTCAGATGCCAAGGCATATTTCCATCTAGCATCAATCTTTTGATATAACTCATTTGATATTTAAGTGGCTATCTCAATTAGTGTAGTTCTAAATTTATGTAGGGTAAATACAATAGCTTCTTCATCACTCTTGTTATCATATTTCAATTGTTTTAGTCTTGAATATCCTCCATATTTCTTTAGTACCTTGAGAGACTCATCAAGGTTTATTTATTTTAGTGCTTGGTTTTGCACAACCTTGAATTGTGAAATATCTTCTAATTTAGTTTCACTATCTTCCTATAGTTTTAATTTTCTACTAGGTCTCCCAGTAGTTTTATTTTTTATTATGTATGTTTTTGGCATTGGTGGCTCTATCTTTTCTTTCTTCTTCTCACTCGATGGTCTTACACTGATTGGAATAGGGGTCTATTTTGTCATTTTAATCTTCTTACCCTTAACCTTTGATGGTCCAGCTTCATCTTCCTCAGCAACAAAAACTAAATTTTATGATAGATTACTAATCATTATGTTGGTTTTCCTCATTTCCTTAGGTATCAAGATACCTAACTTGATTTTTCTTTTACCTCTTCATAAGTGTCATACTAGCTGACTCTTTTTTCAACTAGTTTCTCTAATAGTCCTTTAATTCATATATAAGCGATATCAATATCCATTTCATAACCAATAGGTGGTAGCCACATGGTTCTAGGCTCCACTTCTCCCACTATACAAGTGTTGGTATCCACTTCAAAACATATATCATCCTTGTATTTTTCCACAAGTTGGGGTGGAATTGTGTACCTTTTTATGCATCTTAGCTTGAATTTTTGCAAAGTAATCATTCATAACCATTTCAAATTTATCTCCTAAACTTTGAATATACTCATTTATTTGATAGATTATTGGTTTATCTACATTCCACACTACATCACTAATTGATGGAAATAAGTTTTGAAAGTAGAAAAATATACATATCAGTAGTGATCCAAACTTTAGTGTATTTTTCTATGCCTTCCTAATTGTATTCATGTTATCATCCATTTGTTTCAACAAGATCTCACAAAAATCTATTTTCATGTCCTTCTTCACAATTTTTTAAGCTATGTCAACTGCTCGACAAGGCGCACTGTCTACTCGAGATGACTAGAAGATTTGGTATGATATTATGTTGCTTGTGAATCTTGTCTTGTGATCACCAACAATAGATAAATTTAGACCTCTACCGTCCCATTTAGCTTGAGTAATCTCACAAAGTCTATTCTTATCTATTTCCTTGTAGGCTCTCGGTCTATCACCGATTAGATAACCTGTGACAAAGTGAAGTACATCTTTTGTGATTTTCACAAGCACATTGAGCCACATGAAATGATCATGTACTCGGCTTAATACTATTCTCATCCATTCCTACTTGAAATTTGTTGGTACATGCATAGCATGAACCAAACCCTTAGTTTCCAAATGTGTGTGACCATACTTCAACTTTCTATTAACACATAGATTCTAGTAGGATGTGTCAATCTCAACTTGACAAATATCTTTAATATTGCAATGTATGAAGGTTTGAACATTTTCAATAAGAATAACTCTTGGTGGATCAAAGATAGGGCTCCAGATTTATCTTTTTCAGCTGCTATGGTTGGTGGTAGCTTATATTTTGGATTGACAAGGCCAATATTATCCACAACAATGGGCTTTTGTACCTTAGGTTCCATTGATTCTTAGATTCAATCTCTTAACTAATAGGGTTTCGATAGAATATCAACTCGATTTCATCAACACAACTCGGGAAAATGTCATAAATACCTTGAATGCACTTGATAATTCTTAGATTTGCTTGATTGATCACTTGAATGTACCCGAAAGACTCTTCTCTGTTAAATGCTTCAAATTCTCTTGAAAACATAACGTAAAAATGAAATAGCAAGAGCTCTGTATATAGTTTTTCCTTGGTTAGGGTTTCCAACAACTGTAATTTTAGCATTAAATGCTCTTTACTGACTCCTTTTCACCAATTACCTAATGCACTTTCCTTTCACCAAATGGAACAAAATAATATATACTCTTACTGATCAAAATATGAAATGTCAACCTCACAACATATATCCAAATGCATCTTAATATGCTAATATGGATCTTTACACAAATGTTAGGAACTTATTTAAGATAGAATTTTAGTTATCAACTCCTACACATACCTTTGATCAATTAAGTGAAGATAGGTGCACCCAATCTAGAGGATGTGATGCCATCAATTGTTCCAAGTTCAGTTCCATCATCTTGATACTTCCTTCTCTGTTTTATATTCATATGATCTCTTATCTCATCAACATTAACTTGGTCATTTTCATTCGGTTGTTCCTCAGTAGGGGCTTTACCTCTATACCTTCAGTCTTTGGCTAGGTGACCGACCTTGTGACAATGAGAACAAGTCATTCTAGAGTTCCTACATGATCTTCTAGTATTCATACCATGCATCAGAAATACATTTTTAGCTATGTGACCAAATCTCCCACATGCAGTACATGTAATTCTTGTATTGTAGTCTCATGGTATTGTTTATCCTTTTCAGTTTTTTGTAGCATTTGGTCAATTAGGGACCCATTTCACATTCTTTCTTTGTGACCTGCATTCTTTAGAATTGTGACCATATCTATTGCAGTTGTTATAGTAACCATTGAAACTTGGCTTCCTTGAATTGTTAGAAATCCTTGATCTACACACAAATGCCTTATGGCCATACTTATTGCAATTGTAATAATAACCATTAAACTTGGGAGTACTCGGTGGATTACAATGTTTGCTCCTATAGAAATTAGTTGTATGACCTAGTTTTCCACAATGATACCATTTAGGCTTTTTTATCTTTGGTGGGGTAGTAGCATCATCTCGATTGACTGCTTGTTTAGAGGAATCTCTCTTCTCTATAGTATTATTTGCATTGAATCAAAGTCCAGAAATATCTCTCGGTTGTCTCTAATCTCTTAATTTTTCATCTGGTATCTTCAATGTTTCTTCATTCCTTTTAAAGATTTCATTAGCATCCTTTTTATATTTTAGTTCATTCCTCAGATGTTGATTTTCATATCTCAGTCTAGCAATCTCTTCAACTTTCCTTTCCATCTCCTAATTAACACCAACTAGTTGATTTGTCATATTGTAGTGATTTTTTGTCAACCTCTGTATTTCAACATCTTTCTCATTAAGCTTTCATTCGTTTGTCTTCTCTCATCTTCAACCATTCTTTTGTCATCTTCATCTTTTCACATTTGTTCTAATATTTCATACATTCTTACTGATTGAGCTTCTTGTTCTCTTTTCAGTGCTTTTACCTGATCACTTAGGTTTTTGTTCTTTTCAATTAGTTCTGATATGTCACCTTCATATTCATTAGGCATACTTCCCTTTGAGATTTCTTCAAGTTCTTCAACCTGATCTTGTGTATCCTTCAATTTATTTGCAACCTCCTTTCTCTTTTTGAGTGAATGCTTTAGTTTCCTTTGTATTTGATTAATCTTTTCATTTGCATACCTCAATTCCATGTTCATGTTATCAATCACCCTTTCATACCTATAACTGTTCATCTTTCTAGATCTTTCCTCTCAAGTGGTTAAACTTATGAATAAGAGACACTACTCTAATACCAATTGTTGGAATAAGTACATGGAAAGGTGAGTACTAAGAGGGGAGGGGTGAATTAGTACTCCAAAAACTTGTATCTATCTTTCTTAACCATTCACTAAATTCATAATTTTGCTTGCATCAACATAAAACATATAAAGTATAAACATGAAACATAAACTCATAACACAATAATTTTGGTATCGTAGAAATCCTTGTTAGAGGATAAAAAATGTAGTGGGGATGACACCCACAAAAATTCACTACTAGAGTAAAAAGTCTTCTCGATTAGCGATACATTGTTATTTATTTCTGATAGCTTACCCTGTTAAGAGTATTAACCTTGTTAAGAGTCTAAAAACTAATTAAGTCTACCTTACTAAAGGATTTTACAATTCTAATCTAAGAACTATACCCTGTTAAAGGATTTACAATGTAAGATCTATTAGGATCTTCTCAGTTAAGAGACTTTACAATTCTAATTACACATTTAATCACTAAAAAAACTATTTGTAATACTTGCATCAATAATATGCTTATCAGACTCAATACACTCAATAATTATTTGCCTCATATTGTGCTTCACTCACAATGAATTCTATACTCGGTAACTTCAACTCTAAATCACAATTATACTCTTCTTTTTACTTTTGTGTTACTCGGTGGCTTCTCTTCTCATCACATTCTCTCTACAATTTCTCCTTTGCATCCTCACATACATTTTCATCCCTACATATTAATCTTCTCACTTGAATCTATTTTATACTTAATTCTAGAAGCGGTGGAAATATTCTAGAATTATCTCCTTAAGCGGTGCTAGTAGTGGTTACTCCTCTAATGCATATATCACATTTAATTCTTATTGATGAATCTCACCTTGTAATCATATACAATCATCATATTTAAATCTCCAATTCTCTATTAGAAAATCCCCTTGAGATTTGTAAATTATTTTCTATTCGGTGTCCAGATTCAATGTATCTGTAGATTCTCCTTGTTTCGGCCTGAGATTCTTGGTAATACATTTTTATCTTGCTCAGTAACTATATCATCTCTTAGTTTGGTAGATGTTGTAGCTTGGTACAACTTGGTGCTCGGTGCTCGGTGCTTAGTTTTCCTTGCTATGCCTTTCTCGATGTCTAAACTTCCTTTTCATTTACCAAATTAACTTTTCCTTTATTTCCTTTTACTGACTAGCTTATTGCTTTTACTGACTTGACTTTCCTTTATTATCAAATGACTTTGACAATCATTATGACTTAATCATAACTAATGACAACAAAATAACTCTATAGGAATATCATGGAAGAATTTAAATTTTTGTGTTTGAATTGTGAGATTGTTGTCTCTTTGTGGATGGTTGGTCCTGCCTGGTGGATTCATCTAAAATTTCAACCTATGTTGATGAATCATATTTATATGTTGATTGTTTGAAAATATTGGATCCTTATTGAGTGCAATTGTTTAAAGAAACTATATTTTTTCTAAGAATGTTGCATATTTACATCATATTTCTATGTTCATTACATGTTGATGGATTAATGTATTATGCCTTATGTGCTTCATGGTGAAAAGCATGCATGTGTGTTAGTATAGACTAATTCATTGAAAATATGATCAGGGAGTTGTACCTTGTAAAATTCAAAGGGAAGCAAAATATAATTGTTTTCCCAACTGTTGCTCGTAGATGTGTTTCTTCAAGGGCCTAAGTCATTGATTTAACAATTGTGTGTATGTTTCAAGAGATAAATCTATTTGCAGCTAACAAGACCCTTTTCATATAAGAACCCATTATTTTCCTTCATATTATGAAAAAACATCTTCTCATCTTCCTTACTACTAGCCTCAACCATAGTTTGGTTATGACCATAATGCATCATTTATACCAAATGACCAACATGCCCAGTATACCTATCATTCCCCTCCCCTTGCTCCACTAGTCCTATTATCTTCAAATGGTGTTAGTGAGATCCATTCCATACTTTTGGACTTTAGAAACCAAATAGATCAATTAAATATTTCAATAATTCCTATACTTGTCTATTCAATTCTTCATTCTCTATAGTTGTCATCTAGTGTACATATTTGTTTTGAAAATTAGCTCATGGGATTAGATCCATGCAATGACTTATACCCCTCACTAGTAGTAGTCCATTAGATACATTGTCTGAGATTATATCTTCATATTTTGTCATCAACTATTTTATCTCCTTAGGTTGTTCCTCTTCTGATTCTAAATCAAGCTTCTTAGGGACCAAATCATAACACATACTATCACTTTTCAAGCCATCCAATAATTTCCTTCCTTTAACCAACAAAACTCTAACACTAGTACAGATTTCACTCTTATTTTTCTCTATCAAAGGTAACAATACTTGTTTCCTTCCATTTGTAACAATAGTATACCTATTATTTCTTCCATCATGAAAAGCTTGTCTATCATATTTCCATTGCCTACCCAACAAAATATGACACATGTCCATAAGCATAATATCAAAAATAACTTCATCATGATAATATCCTATCTTTAATTTTACCAAACATTGTTCACTTACCAGTACCTTATGATCATCCTTTATCCACGCTATCTGATAAGGCTTTGCGTGCTTCAATCTTTGCAACTACAATTCATTTTCCAACTCCTCAGAGGCCAGATTATCTAAACTACCACTATCAATGATTACCTTGCAATATTTTTCTTCAACCTTGCATCTTCTCTTGAACAATATCTTCCTTAGCAACTACTCTTGATTGATCTCTTCATGACATAGGATTCTTCTCACCATCAATGCTTCACCATCCTCCAATTGATTCAATGATTCCATAGACTCCTCCTTAGAAAATACAATCCTTCCATTGTGTTCTATCTTCTTTCTTGAACTCCCTTGTGTACATTCAAAGGTTCAGTGACCTTATCCACCACATTTGAAATAGATTCCTCTAAACACTCTTCTTTCATCTCTCATATAGCTACTAGATCCTTTAACTCTATGGAAATTTTTTTCATCTCTTCGATATGAACTCTCTTCCTTAGATTTTTCATTCCCTTTATTCCTCCACCAGCAAATGTTCTTCCTCTCTAAAATAGTTCATCTCTTCCTCTTTGTCTTTTCTCATGTCTCTTGTTCAATTTCTCTTCATCTTTTAGGGCACACTGATATGATTCTTCAATACTTTTCAGTTTCACCAAACTAATCTCATCTTGAATAGATTTCCTCAAATCATTAAGATAACTTGAAATTATTTCAACATCATCATCTACATGACCAAATCTACTATCCAACCTATAGAATTATTTAGTATGCTCCTTCACACTATGATAGTTTTGCTTTAAATTTTGCAACTTCCCAAACAAAATTACTTGGTAATCAACATGTAATAACTTATCCTTTCATTTGTTCACCATCCTATCCCTTTATTTTTTCTTTTCTTTTCCTCTCCTCTTTCTATCAATCTAAAAATGCTCCCACCATAAATATGCATGTCCTTTCAACTTTGTACAAGCATACTTTACTTTATTATCCTCATTAGTACCTTTAAAATTAAAATATTTCTCCATCTTTGTGATCCAATCTATCAATTCATCAAAATCCAACTTACCATCATAACTAGGTGGATTGAAATGTGGTATTGCATTAATCCTAGTTAGGGATCTCAAAAATCTATCATCTCTTTGATCAAGTTCAGGCTTCTCTCCAACTCCTTTGGCTATTTCTTCATCACTTTCATCTTCTTTTTCACTCACATCCTTTATGTTGCAACCTCTTTTGTGGTTTGTTTCAACAACATCTAATCTAGCAACAATTTGTCTCAATATCTCTAGAACTAGAGGGTTCGCATCTCTCCTTCCACCTCTAGCATTTTCTCTTTGATTCATCCTAGGAAAATCCTCTGCAATTATGGATCATATCTTCACTATTCCTCCCCACAAAAAATAATTTAGGACTTCACAAATGCAAGAGCCATGATCTGACTCAAAAAAATAAAAGTGCATTCTGATACCACTTGGCGCAAACAAGAGAAAGGAGAGACCTCAATGAGATCATTCCTATCCTTGTAACAAGAGTCACACAACAGAAGAAAAAAAGAAAAATAGAGAGATATGCAAGATCCACCTTCACATTATCATAAATTCAATTATAAATCATCTATAACATGTAGTCTTACATGTCAAATACAAATAAATCCTATTTGTGAAGATTCAAGAGGTTCTTTTATTATTTTTTCCTAAATCTATGATGAACTCACCCCTCTAAGGATCAATTACAATGGTATATAAAGCCTTTGCAAGCATCAAGTCGGCCTAGAAAATAAAATGTCTTCCCTAAGAATAGGAAATGTGTACAAAAAAAAATAGGTTAGGACCAAGATCATAAGGATCTCCCACGAAATGATTAAATAGGAAGTGCGATCCAAAGGATAATTTGGCCACAAGTACAACAACACAGTGAAATAAGTCACGAAGCTTCTCCAATTAGGAAATGTCTTTGCAAGATCAGAAAACTCCAATTGACTGTTTAAACATGAAGAACAAATAGAACCCACCAAGAATCCACAAGAACTCAACCATGAAATAAAGGATCAAGGTGTGAACCTAGGAAAAGGTGCAACATGATGCCAAGAACACTTTGTGATTTGTGCAATAGCAACTAATATAAACTAAAGGAACGCTAAAAGAAACTTAGAGACTATAGAACAAGAAAATAGGAAACAAAATATTTTTGGTTGATGCAAGATTTCCAAGAACCCAAGATGCTCCTACATCAATTGTTTTTTTTTTTTCAAAAACTAACCCGAAACTCAATAAAACCAAATTCACAAAAGAACAAAGGGTGAATTATACTTTGTTATAAAGGGGTTTTATTTTTATTTTTATGGTTAAGCCTTATTATGGAAAATTTTATGTATAAAAATGGGGATGTAGGCTTTTGAAAGGAATTCCAAGTGATGTAAAGCTTGTGTTGTAAATAATTCATCCTTGTGATGTCTAGATTAAATTCATAAGTGTGTGACTCCTTCTTGAATCCTTGTTTAAGGAGAAGGTAATTCTTTTTGTAACACTTGTGAGAAAGTCTTAGCATCTTACAAAAGAAGGAATAGAATAAATTTGTATTCAAGAAAATCTAAAGAGGTAGCCAGACTCTGGTGAGTTCCGTTATCAAACTTTCCCTTGTCATGTGCTTTATTTGTTATTGGACTTTACTTAACTATTGATTATGGTTCTTTATTCAGCATTGAACTAATTTGAATATGTTAAGTGAAAAGATACTAATCAGAGAGGTTAGTAGATTTATGGTTTGAATTTGCACATTGAGTTTGAAATATTAATTAAATGTCTTGGAACATATCTGAGATTAAGTTAAGAAACTAATTTTGAATCTAACAAATAAAGAACTTAGTTGAGTAAGCGCACTCGCTAGAGTTTTCAAATTATTTTGAGTAATATTTTGATAGCTATTGAGTTACCTCTAGATCTCTTGTGATGGTCCTGTGAGATGCTTTCTCTACAAGTATATTGTAATTTGTTGTTGATTTCTAGATGATATATTGGTGGCTTTTGGAGAATGAGGTTTTTCTCCCAAAATGGTTTTCTCTAGATAAATCACTATGTTGTGGTATGCATGTTATATATATTATTTATGTTAATCTTTTGTAACTGTTGTAAAGATTTGAGAAATTTTTTACCTAGCCCTCCTTACAAGATTAGTGCAGGAAATTATTTTGCTATCTTAATTTCCTTACATTCTCTATAATTTCATTTTAATAAGATCATAGTAGCCTATGTTCCATAATGTGGATCCAATGGGCCTAATGTATTTGGCATATGAGGGACCTGAAGGCACATATGAGATTTGTTTGATCAATAAGGGTGCATTCTTCTATTTTATATCCAGTTCTGTGTTGAATTATGTTGCAAGGATAGCCAGTCCATTCTAGACCCCCGGTCCTTGAATATATTAAGTGGTATCCATGCAAGATTCAAATCATTTCCAAGGGAAAACATGTTCTAGAAGAGATTGGTTTGGATAGATCACTGACCTGAGGCATGTTGTAGTGTTGTCAATCGAGACTCAAATTGATGTAGTTACAATCCTGAGCTAGATTTTTGAATTGAGAGAGTCACGCCTAATAAAAAGGAAATATGTCACCAAGGATACCAATAATGGACAATTTCATTGTAAGCGAAGAGTGGATGATGGACATTATGAGAGAAATGAAGAACTAGATGGATGTAATGGAGGAGTATAGGAGGAAAGGTATAAACCCTAGACTAGAGGAAGAGGGTGATGATGAGAAACCAAGGATATAGGATCAAATGAGGATATACAAGAGGAAGAGGATCAAATCAAAATAATGAAGTCTATTGCCTATATTGAGAGTATGTCAAGGATCAAAATTTTCATTTATGTAGGAAGTTTGTGTATCATCCTAAAAGTTAGCACCCATTAATTTCGAAGTTCAAAGGATCTATTAGACCCCATTTTAGCAATCTCCTAGGACATGGATGCATTTATGCTTGATTTTCTTATTTTTAACACTTTTTCCCCGCATTTTGCCTGAAACCCTCAATACCTCTCAGGATGTGGGTTACTTTTCTTGAGTTTTTCACCCTCAAGTATAGGTCGACCTCAACCAATACCTAGTACAATTCAACCTCGACCTATACCCAGGGTTTTGAATTTGGTTGGCCCTGGGGCCCGATGTAAGGTATCTTTCTTTGTCTCTCTCCTTTGTCGGTCTTCGTGAATTTGAACTTCAGGTTTCTATAAAAGGAGGTATTTTCCCTTCATTTGGGGGAGATACACACATATACAACACTACATTAAATGCACATTCAATCTATAATATATGCAATCGCAAAGTACTCAAGCCATCAATTGCAAGCTATCGATCTCAAGGTGCATTCAAGGAGTTCAATAAAAGAAAGAAAGGATTTATTGGAGGCATTTATTTCATCAAGAAATTATTTCCTTCCATAGACATAGCTTATTTCTTCAAGGAGATAGTGGAGTCATCCATCAAAAGAAGAGATCTACAAACATCCACATTTCACATCTATTCAAGCATTCAAGAATTCAAGCATACTTACATCCATGGTCTATGATTTAGTGATTGTAGATCTATTTCATTTGCAAAGACATCCTACATTTTACATCAACATACACACAAGCATTCATACATCTTTATGGGTAGTGGATTCAAATCCATCCATAAAGGTTTAACAAGTGAGGTGAATATTTACATTTGTCTTGTTTTTAAATGTTTTTATTTTGATTCAAGGTTAATTCCTAAATGGGGGCTTCACCGAGGCAAGCCCCTTCCCATGAAAAAATTTCCATTTTTCTTATATAGGAGAAGATTTGTAAGCTTTTTAGGTTTTCAGGATCAGAATTAGCAGATCAAGGGTTATATCTTTTGTCAGACATTCAAATCTCATATTTTTTGATATTGCAGGTACAATTTGACCTCAACTCTTACCCAAGTCCACCTATACCTAGGAAGTCGACCTGTACCTAGGAAGTTGACCTATTCCTAGGGCCTTCATATTTTCATAGTCTGCATTTTCCAACTTGCAGGTTCCAAATCTAGATCAATTTTAATTTCTATTACAGTTTGACAATGCATTTTCATATCTGATCTTGTGACCTCTACTAGTATTCAAGGTGAGTTCAATTTCCCTCATCATTTGATAGCACTTACTTTGAGATATCATATTAGGTCTTTTTATGTGTTTGGTTGTTACATACACTACTCTTTCACTCACGTTGCAATTAATTAATCAACTAGCATTAGTTCACTTAATTTTAATTTACATTAATCAATCAATCAATTATATTAAAGGGAAAGAACAATCAAACAAGAAAGAGATCCTCAAGTAAACATCCATTTGGGTTGTGTTAATATAATGTGGGTCCTCTTGAAGGTTATATTTGTGGATCCTTCTTTCTCTTTCCCTAATGTACATAAAAGACTTGGTGAAATACTTTTACATCCATAATATCAAACCATCACCTCTATTTTATGTTACAGTTTGAATTTGGTGGATCTGAATGACTAGATAAATGATATAAAGTGAGTTATATTTTCCAAAACTGAGAAAAGAGACATGCTACCATCTAATGGAAGGAGGTGCAATTCGATGAAAACTAGATAGGGAAAGATAGGATCATAAAATGGGAAAGGATGGTGGTAAAACTAAGGAGTTAATTCATAATCGTTGAATATGATTTGGAGATATTGAAGAAAATTCAAATTTATGGTTGAAAGGATCATAAAGACTTGACTTAGTGAAAGGGAGAAGGTAGCACGGTACATCAATTACCTCAAAACCAACATTCAAGAGGAGTTCAGATTGGTTTTGGATGACCATTATAGAGGAATCCTACAAGTTTAATTAAATGTAGAATAAAAGCTATCCAGGAGAGAAAAATAGATGTTGGGAAGAAAAACCTGAAGGATTCCAAGAGGGTGGTCATAGTGTAATGAGAAGAGGTTATATACTGAGTGGAATAGAGAAAGGAGACCTTACTAGAAGGAAGAAATATAACCAATAGAAAACTCATACCACAACTAAAGAGAAGGATAATATTGTCATCAAAATGATAGGCATCGAGGAAATGAGAGAATATTTGACCAAGGGCCATTTCAAGAAACCTGATTTGAATGCAAAGAAATGAGAGATTGTACCTCTCAATGCTACCAAGTGTAAGGAATTAAAGAGAGTCAAGAGCCATGAAAACCTATCTTAAATAGGAATGAGATTCATCATTTATATCCATTGTACATTTTGAAAGAGTGGGATTAATGGTCTTGAGGAGATTCTTGTTGCAAACAAAGGTCAGCAAGAATCCAACACAAATGAAGAACTTGTTTTGAAAAAGGTACAATTTAAAAGGCAAATGTTGTAATGTCATCATTTAAAATGACAACCCAAACAATTTGATCTTAAAAGAGATGGTTTTGAAGATAAATCTAAAGAGGATGACATTCCCAAACACATATCAAATCAATTTGATTCAAGATAACCATGAAATATTGGTAAGTATACCATGCTTTGTTATTTTTCATGGTGGGTCTTATAGGGATGAAGTGTTGTGTGATATTATGCCAATGGAGATATGGCATTTACTATTCAGGATACCTTGGTAGTATGTTCAAAGAGCCATACATGATGGAAGGAAGAACACCTACATAGTGGCCATGAATGGGAATAAACACATCTTGATTCCTTTAAAGGAAAAGCAAAAGAAAGTAGTATGTAATAACATAGAGATTTGTTTGGGGGTGACCCCACAATAGTGGGTTACACTTTTTTAGACATGCTGATTTTTGTTGAAATAACACATTTTTAATATTCAATATGATGATTTAAGCCTTGAGAGGTTCCATTTGAAGGAATTAATTACAAATAGTTAGCTCAAAGCCTCTTAGATAAAAAAAACATTGATATAACATCTATACTCCTCATTCATACCTACAATGGAGTCTCCTTTGCACCTATTAAAATCCTGACAAAAAAATACTTTAACTTTATCTTTTGGCAGATCAAATGAATCCATTTGACAAACCTATCTATGTAGTAAGGTACTACTGAGAAAAATATTTCCAATGATTATAATGCTAATATATATTAAGTTTATTATGACTTTGTATTTTTAGTTTTACTAAACATAGATATTTCATTGTATGTCTACCTCTATTTGACGCTTATGGAAAAATAGTAAATGAGAGAAAAAATTCTTTAAAATATCCATGCCCTAGTTATTGAAGTTATCTTTCTATCAAAAAAAATAAAAAAGAAATTGTACAAATACACGAAAAGTTCTAAGCTATGTAGTCAAGGTATGTCAAAATTATGGTTTAGTCAACTTCAAACGTTAATACAATATGCAATAATCATGACAATTTCGTCAAACTAATTGTATTCCCTCTCTATGGATGTTAAAAAACTAAATTTGAAATAATCACATTGATATCTATTTTAGAAAAAAAAAAAAGTTATGCTCTATGAAAACAATGTAACTCTTTGAAAATGACGTTTTCAGCAATATACCAGTTTTCATGGGAGAAAGAAAAAACCATTCAAATCAATTAAAAATAAAAAATAAAAAATATATTTAGAATTTGCACATAAAATCCTAAAATACTATAATTTACTTCATCTTCATATTTCAAATGGTTTAACGACAATATGCATTTGAATTTGAAAAAAAAAAATTCAAAATGTAGAGTTCACTATTCGTTCAAACAAAAAAGTGCAACCCACTATTATGGGTTCACCCTTGGTAGATGGGAGTAAGTTTGTATATGGATTGAAATATGAAAACACCTATTTTTCACTCCCTTGAAAATATTTTAGTAATGATTTTATAGACACCATCATAATGTTGGTGATGGTCGCTAAACCTAGGAGCAACAACCTTCAAATACCTCACACACAAGAGAATCAATAAAAGGATATTTTACTAGAGAATATAACTACATAGAGATGATAATAATAATGTAAAAATATATGCTTATAAAGGTGAGGAGATATCTAGGAAAAATAACTAACAACTAACTACCAAAACCATAAAAATTAAATACACTAATTAACTAATAATTTTAGATGCCCAAGTAAACTTAAGAAAGATAAATGGTAAAAATCTATTTAATCCAACACCCCACATTAAGTGCAACTTAGGGATGAATTTTTTATACAATATGAGAAAGATGCAATATGGGTCCCAAATACACAACCATGTTAGTTATCCATGTACATTGCAAATGCAAAGAAATCTCTCACAAGTGAAGAAAGCGAGGAAACCACATGGAAGAAAATTATTCTCCAAAAGAGAAAAAAATAAATAAACAATATGATGCATGAAGGACATAACCACACCTCCCTAGGACTACATAGATCATGTATATACAATCATGTATTCCCCCGTAAGAAGGAAAAAGAGGGACAAGATGTCTCCTCCATAATGAAGAATCTCCAATGTCAATGAATTATACCTTAAAAAAAGATGATCCAATACCTACAATTGACAAATATCCCCTAAAGAAGAAACAAGTCCACTGAATGATGAATCCATTCCATGTCCAACTAAAAGGAGGGGAAAGGAAGTCCCCAAATAGAAATCTTTGAAAACTGCGTAGGATTATACAAGCTCAAATAAGCCACCACATAATCATGAACAAACTCAACCAAAACATGTGACAAATTAGGTGAATGAGGACACTCATCAATTGGTAATAGATATTTTCCATAGAAAATCAAATTGTGATATTTCTACCAAGATTCAATTGTGTACTATTCAATTCAAACTCATTGACCCATCTTTCATGTGACATATGGATCAATGAGTTTGACTCAAATACTACATAGTTAAATCCTGGTAGCAATATGATGCAGGAGCATCCCAGGGTAGTTGGCTATCCTGCATGTTTGGGAGATTTGATGGAGTTGTGTGGACTTATTTTAATGTGTGAGGGGTTTTGGTAGAGTTGGATAGACCTAATTTGGTCTTGGGTAATTTGTTTTGATGCATTTAATGAACTTGGCATGGTTTTGGTTTCTCAGCATGGCCTAGGAGGAGTTTGGCCTTGCTTAGGAATTTGGTGCCTATTACAGGTCATATAAGTAATTTTCCACAAAGAGTTAGAGGCTGAAAATTTTAGGGATTGAAGAGGGCCTATATTTCTACCTACGGTTTGAAGCACAAGTTCTAATTCATCCGGAGCTAGGAGATATTTCAATTTTACTAAGACATCTATTTTGGGAATTTAATTGTTGTTGTTGGCCGACTTGTGGCATTTAATTTCGGTATTTGTATTTAATTTATTTTCAGGGCCGACCTGTGGCTTAGATTGGTATAAGTAGGGGTTGTGGGGGAAGTCTTTAGGAATCATTCATCCACTTGGGAGAAGAGGAGGTGGATGTGGAGCGAGTTTTGAGGAGAGCTAGTAGCTGCGGCTTGGGAAACAAGGAGATTGCTTGGTGGGCTTGCGAGCACAAGTTTAGATCTTCCTTGGGGGTTCCTACCAGTGTGTGGATCTGGGCTAGCTAAGGTTTTGGTTTGGATCTTGCGAGATCTTATGGAGTTTCTATTGTAATTGCATTGTACTTGGCCGTAACCCGGAAGGCCTTACAGCCGGGCATGTTGGATGAAAATATGATAATTCTATTATGAGTTTTGGCATTGTGTGGATCTAAATCTTTGTATTGTTATTATATTCTATTGTGTGGTTATTTGCTGGGGGCTAGGACATCTCCATTGGGGATTCTCCTACCTTGCACTGCATCAAGTGGTATCAGAGCATAGTTGTTCCTGAGTGTGTGGACAGAGCGCCAAATGTGAGGCAGTTTACACCAGGACCTTGGGTGGAGTTTTTTAGAGTGAAGGTTGTTCCTGAGTGTGTGGACAAAGTGCCGAATGGGAGGCAGTTTGCACTAGGACCTTGGGTGGAGTTTATCATAACACAGGTTGTTCCTGAGTGTGTGGACAGAGCGCCGAATGTGAGGCAGTTTACACCAGGACCTTGGGTGGAGTTTTTCATAGTGAAGGTTGTTCCTGAGTGTGTGGACAGAGCACCGAATGTGAGGCAGTTTGCACTAGGACCTGGTTGAAGGTTGGATCTAGTTGGTGATTTGCTACAGAGGGTTTGCGAAGATCTTGGAAGATGGCTCTAAGAAGATTAGACCCTGAGATGATTGCAAAACTCCATGATGTAGTTGAGAAGAATATTTCAAAGACTTTTGCTCGGTTGGAAGCTAGATTGACTAATCAAGTTAAGGAAAGGATGGTTGAGAGTGATCCATCTCTGGATAAATTTCATAAGAGAGTTCAAGAGATCTTGAAACCATGGAGCTGGAGTCTACCAATCAGGAAGCGAGTTGTCTGGCCGGTTAGAAGACTTGTTCGAGAGAGAAGAGGGCATAGCAAGGTCGAGATGGAAGTTGGTTTTGTTGATCAGTGTGTGGAGGCTGATGCGGAACCTGTGGAGAAACTTGTGGATGTTTCTATGGAGCTTCCTAACCTTGTTGATGCTGTGATTGAGGTTGGTTTTCATGATCAGTTGGTTGAGTCTGACATGGAAATTGTGGAGCACTTGGTCATGGATAATCAGGTTGCTAAGGGTGATGATCCATATGTTGGTGATATGGATGTTGTTGATATGGATGTTGCTGGTGTGGATTCACTAGTTGTTGATGTGGTTGAGGATCTACATGATACTACAAATCTGTATGTTCCTGATGTGGACCTGTTGGTGTTTGACATGGTTGAGGATTTACATGTTGCTCCTATTGTGGATTTGAGCTTACATGTTGGTGACATGGATTTCATGTTCGAGGATATTGTTGTTGTTGGTAGTGATCAGCTACAGAGAATGTTGGTGAGGCACTATGTTCAGTTTGTTCCTGGCAGTGAGCATGTTGATTGGATGGTTGAGATTCTAGTGGTTGACAAATGGATGCAGATTTGGATGATTTGCATGTTGGTTATATTGTCCCTATTGGAGTGGAAGCCTTTGGTGAAGATGAAGATAGTTGTAGATATTTCATCTGGCGTCAAAGTATGAGGCATACTTCTTTTCGCACCTGGGGAGTCTGATGCAGGAGCATCCCAGGGTAGTTGGCTATCCTGCATGTTTGGGAGATTTGATGGAGTTGTGTGGACTTATTTTAATGTGTGAGGGGTTTTGGTAGAGTTGGATAGACATAATTTGGCCTTGGTTAATTTTTTTTGATGCATTTAATGAACTTGGCATGGTTTTGGTTTCTCAGCATGGCCTAGGAGGAGTTTGGCCTTGCTTAGGAATTTGGTTCCTATTACAGGTCGTATAAGTAATTTTCCACAAAGAGTTAGAGGCTGAAAATTTTAGGGATTGAAGAGGGCCTATATTTCTACCTACGGTTTGAAGCACGAGTTCTAATTCATCCAGAGCTAGGAGATATCGCAATTTTACTAAGACATCTATTTTGGGAATTTAATTGTTGTTGTTGGCCGACTTGTGGCATTTAATTTCGGTATTTGTATTTAATTTATTTTCAGGGCCGACCTGTGGCTTAGATTGGTATAAGTAGGGGTTGTGGGGGAAGTCTTTAGGAATCATTCATCCACTTGGGAGAAGAGGAGGTGGATGTGGAGTGAGTTTTGAGGAGAGCTAGTAGCTGCGGCTTGGGAAACAAGGAGATTGCTTGGTGGGCTTGCGAGCACAAGTTTAGATCTTCCTTGGGGGTTCCTACCAGTGTGTGGATCTGGGCTAGCTAAGGTTTTGGTTTGGATCTTGCAAGATCTTATGGAGTTTCTATTGTAATTGCATTGTACTTGGCCGTAACCCGGAAGGCCTTACAGCTGGGCATGTTGGATGAAAATATGATAATTCTATTATGAGTTTTGGCATTATGTGGATCTAAATCTTTGTATTGTTATTATATTCTATTGTGTGGTTATTTGCTGGGGGCTAGGACATCTCCATTGGGGATTCTCCTGCCTTGCACTGCATCAAGTGGTATCAGAGCATAGTTGTTCCTGAGTGTGTGGACAGAGCGCCGAATGTGAGGCAGTTTACACCAGGACCTTGGGTGGAGTTTTTTAGAGTGAAGGTTGTTCCTGAGTGTGTGGACAGAGTGCCGAATGGGAGGCAGTTTGCACTAGGACCTTGGGTGGAGTTTATCATAACACAGGTTGTTCCTGAGTGTGTGGACAGAGCACCGAATGTGAGGCAGTTTACACCAGGACCTTGGGTGGAGTTTTTCATAGTGAAGGTTGTTCCTGAGTGTGTGGACAGAGCACCGAATGTGAGGCAGTTTGCACTAGGACCTGGTTGAAGGTTGGATCTAGTTGGTGATTTTCTACAGAGGGTTTGCGAAGATCTTGGAAGATGGCTCTAAGAAGATTAGACCCTGAGATGATTGCAAAACTCCATGATGTAGTGGAGAAGAATATTTCAAAGACTTTTGCTCGGTTGGAAGCTAGATTGACTAATCAAGTTAAGGAAAGGATGGTTGAGAGTGATCCATCTCTGGATAAATTTCATAAGAGAGTTCAAGAGATCTTGAAACCATGGAGCTGGAGTCTACCAATCAGGAAGCGAGTTGTCTGGCCGGTTAGAAGACTTGTTCGAGAGAGAAGAGGGCATAGCAAGGTCGAGATGGAAGTTGGTTTTGTTGATCGGTGTGTGGAGGCTGATGCGGAACCTATGGAGAAACTTGTGGATGTTTCTATGGAGCTTCCTAACCTTGTTGATGCTGTGATTGAGGTTGGTTTTCATGATCAGTTGGTTGAGTCTGACATGGAAATTTTGGAGCACTTGGTCATGGATAATCAGGTTGCTAAGGGTGATGATCCATATGTTGGTGATATGGATGTTGTTGATATGGATGTTGTTGGTGTGGATTCACTAGTTGTTGATGTGGTTGAGGATCTACATGATACTACAAATCTGTATGTTCCTGATGTGGACCTATTGGTGTTTGACATGGTTGAGGATTTACATGTTGCTCCTATTGTGGATTTGAGCTTACATGTTGGTGACATGGATTTCATGTTTGAGGATATTGTTGTTGTTGGTAGTGATCAGCTACAGAGAATGTTGGTGAGGCACTATGTTCAGTTTGTTCCTGGCAGTGAGCATGTTGATTGGATGGTTGAGATTCTAGTGGTTGACAGATGGATGTGGATTTGGATGATTTGCATGTTGGTTATATTGTCCCTATTGGAGTGGAAGCCTTTGGTGAAGATGAAGATGGTTGTAGATATTTCATCTGGCGTCAAAGTATGAGGCATACTTCTTTTCGCACCTGGGGAGTCTGATGCAAGAGCATCCCAGGGTAGTTGGCTATCCTGCATGTTTGGGAGATTTGATGGAGTTGTGTGGACTTATTTTAATGTGTGAGGGGTTTTGGTAGAGTTGGATAGACCTAATTTGGTCTTGGGTAATTTTTTTTGATGCATTTAATGAACTTGGCATGGTTTTGGTTTCTCAGCATGGCCTAGGAGGAGTTTGGCCTTGCTTAGGAATTTGGTGCCTATTACAGGTCGTATAAGTAATTTTCCACAAAGAGTTAGAGGCTGAAAATTTTAGGGATTGAAGAGGGCCTATATTTCTACCTACAGTTCGAACCAAAAGTTCTAATTCATCTGGAGCTAGGAGATATCACAATTTTACTAAGACATCTATTTTGGGAATTTAATTGTTGTTGTTGGCCGACTTGTGGCATTTAATTTCGGTATTTGTATTTAATTTATTTTCAGGGCCGACCTGTGGCTTAGATTGGTATAAGTAGGGGTTGTGGGGGAAGTCTTTAGGAATCATTCATCCACTTGGGAGAAGAGGAGGTGGATGTGGAGCGAGTTTTGAGGAGAGCTAGTAGCTGCGGCTTGGGAAACAAGGAGATTGCTTGGTGGGCTTGCGAGCACCAGTTTAGATCTTCCTTGGGGGTTCCTACCAGTGTGTGGATCTGGGCTAGCTAAGGTTTTGGTTTGGATCTTGCGAGATCTTATGGAGTTTCTATTGTAATTGCATTGTACTTGGCCGTAACCCGGAAGGCCTTACAGCCGGGCATGTTGGATGAAAATATGATAATTCTATTATGATTTTTGGCATTGTGTGGATCTAAATCTTTGTATTGTTATTATATTCTATTGTGTGGTTATTTTCTGGGGGCTAGGACATCTCCATTGGGGATTCTCCTGCCTTGCACTGCATCACAATATCACAATTTGACTTGTTATGGAAAATATCTCTGACTTATTGATTTATGAACTAAATGGGCTCTATAATGAATGGTTAATAAGGAACAATAGTAGATGAACATTTTTCAAATGGTGTAGCTATCTAAGTGAGGTTAGCCTTGGAATAAAAACCATGGTTAAGTGTGCACTTGAGTTGGAGTGGTACTAGATGGTGATCTTGTTGGCAATTTGGTTGAGTTGGTTACATATATGTTGTCATTATGGAAACATATGATCTACATGAAGATCATACAAGTCAGAGAGCTAGTATGTCAGAGCGCAATGCAAATTGTCTAAGTATGAGACAATGTGTTTTTACCAGTGAACCTGAAGACAGTTTTGATTGGTGATGTTGATTGGAGTAAGTTCAGTGCTTGTGCACTTGAACATTGACTCTATGGTGACTATTGAAGACTCACCTCAGAGTGCAAGTCAGTATGGCATGTACGGAAGAAGTTATGACAGTTTTACTAAAGACAGTGTTAAGCCAACAAGATAGAATATGAAGACAGAATTGATAAAGAGTTAAGGGATTATTTTGTTTGTCAAAATAATGACTTAACAATATAAGGGGACAATATCCTAGATGTTAACCCTTGGATAAAGATATTTGTAATATGATAGTCACCTAGAAAGCTATTAATCTTAATAACTTGTATAAAGATATGTAAAGATGTAATTGTAAAACATGATGTAACTGTTATCTCTATTGAGCTTTTTAAGGTTGTCATTACTACCAAAGGTTTGTAAGGATATCAGTCGGTTACTTACATTGAGCTAATCAGTAACAAAAAGCAGAACAGACTAATCGGTAGAGAAGTATACCGAGCAGTAGACAATTTACCGAGCACCAGTAAACATCGACACCGACAGACAGTAAACACCAAGCATCGCAGTATACACTAATCAGTTTACACAGTGTTTACCGAGGATCACAAGAAATGGCATAGTAATCTAGAATGACACATTTTTCTATGCAAATGGTTACAATGGTTTATAAAATGTTTTGCCAAGATTGAGGAACATTTAATGTGATGATATTCATTAAATACAATGTATGTCTTTTGTAATAGTTGATCTAGGTTATTATTGTACACCGTAGATCTTAGGGTTATGACTATATTGTGTAACCTAATTTTATTAAAGCGGCAAAAATAGAACACTATATATTTGTGTGTTCACATCATTTTTAAGAGAGCGGATATATGAATCATGGAGCACTTGAAGCATTTGCCTATCTTCAAGTCTATCAGTTAACATAGCAGAACCGAGTACAGAGGAATTCAGATTTAGCAGAATCAGCAGAGGCTACCGAGCAGTTTAGAGAAAAGATTCATCACAAGTAAGGTGATATTTTATCAGAGCTTATAGATCTGTATTAGATAATTGAGTTGTCAAATAGCAGATAATTACCCATTTCTTTCTGACCATTGTAATAGAGTTTTTGGATAAAATCTCTTAACAGAGTAGACTTAACAGTCTTATGTAAATCTCTTAACTGAGTGCACACTTCATTAGTGTTGTTAAAATCTTATAACTAGGTAGATCTAGCCAATCTAACATGTCACTCCTAATAGGGTGAGATCACCAAAAGTGATCAAAACTTGTAGCCCTAACAGGAAAACCTTTTCTATCTGCAGTAGTGAAGAATTTGTGGGTGTCATCTCCACCGCAATTTTTACCTTCTAACAAGGGTTTCTGAATTACCAAAATACTTGTGTCATGTGATTGTGATATTGATTTCATGTTGTTTACTTACTTAAGTTAAGTGGATGATTGATTCATGCAATTAGATTCAATTTATTTTGATCGTTTATCACTGTTTATAGTTATAGATCTGAAAGGTTTACAAGTAAAGTTTTTGAAGGCACTGATTCACCCCTCCCCTCTCAGTACCTATCTCTCCTAATTCCAACAATTGGTATCAGAGCTCAGTTCTCTTATTGAACAATTTAACCACTGAAGGGTAAAGATCTAAGTCATGGAGAGATACAAGCTTGACAAGACTATTGAGAATCAGAAGATACAAATGCAAATGTTTGTGGAATAGTATAAGCAAGCCAAGGAAGGACTAAAGAAATTACTGAGTGAAAGGAAGAACCTAGCTATACTACAAAATGAGATTGGTTACCATGAAGAACCTATTGATGACATATTCAAGCATATTGGATCTAATTCTGGAAGCATCTCCGATGGATCTAAAAGCATAATCACTGATCTATCTGAAAAGAATCAATATTTAACTTATCAAGTGAAAGTGCTACAAATCGGCCAAGAATCTTAGATGGTGAGAATGGTAGAAACAATGAACAAAGAAAAACAAGCCGAGCAAGAAAGAAATATGGTAATCGATGACCGAAGATAGATGAGTGAACAACATCAAACTAAAGAGAGTGAGATACAAAGACTCACTGACCGACATTTCCAAGTAACTAATCAAGTGATGATTGTGAATCAAGAGGTAAACTGAGTGAATGCAGAATTGTCAAGAAAACTAGAAGATGTTGCAAGACTCGGAGAAGAGAATGAGAAGCTGAGAAATGAAGTGAAAAATCAATAGCGGTAAAATAAAATGAAGAAACTTGTTGAGGACAGCTCTAAGAAGATTGATGAATTTTTTACTAATCAGAGAAGATTTGGGAGCAAAGCCAGTATAGGCTACACCGGTGAAGGAGAATCATCACAACAAGATGAACAAATCAACATCAGTCAAAATCAGAAACCTACAGTTTTGGCATGTTATCATTGTGGCAAACCAAGACATACATCTAATGTGTGTAGAAGCAAAGCACAAGGTAAACCTCCTGTCACTCCTAAGTTTAATGGATATTGTTATTACTATGGTAAGTTTGGACATCCTACTTATAAGTGTAGAGGTAAGCAAAATGATCTTGCTAACAATACTATGGAGAAAATATTCTATACTTGTAACAAGCATGGACACACTGCACAAGAATGTAAGGCGAAAATGAAACAAGTCTGGACACCTAAGGAGAAACCACAACACAGGCCATATCAACTGAAGAGACAAGGTAATTCTTATGTTTGGGATTATAATACATGGACTAACTGTGTTGTATGTGGTATATATGGACACATTGCCACAAACTATTATAGAAAGAGTCAGATTGGACAATCAAGAAGCTGGACAAACACTGGGATGGCTTGTATGCATTGCCATAAGATCGGTCACTTAAGCAAGAATTGTAGAGACCGAGCACCAGATGAAAACCATATATTTGAAAGTGGATATACTATTGCAGATATCACAAAGTTAAGGAACACTATGTGGAAGAAGGCATCTAATGAGAATGTTGAGTCAAGTAATGTTGTCGGTGAAACCTCGTCCACTAGATTGGGTGACATCGGTACCTCCACTTAAAGTGAAATAGGTATGTATGGGACTGATATTTCAAAAGATCACATTTTACATACATTTCCTTATGCATAATGTTCTTATACCAAATCAGCATGAATAAAGATGCACTATGGTTTAGTTGTCATGAGTTAACAATGTTATACAGTCAGAAAAAGAGAGATTGAGAGTTGGTTACCCGTCGGTAATCACTATCTACGGTTAACCGAGCACATGTATCAACCGATGAAGAAATTCTATATTAACCAAGTAGATGAAAATTATAGTTGTCACCGAGCTAACAGTTGTTTCATACCGAAAGTTAGATCAAGCATTTATTGCATAAAAGTTTGAGCGGGAACATCAAAAAGTCTATAAATACACAGGAACAGAGTTCATTTTTACAATGTGATTTCGAAGAGCGGAGAATTCAAAGAGCAAAGTTTGAGCTAAAATATTTTCAGAAGGATTCAAGGCTACACTAGATCGAACCAAAATCACTCTTCACGATACCAAGTAAGTTCATTTGCAATCAAACACTTCTTATCCTACTGCTTGCCAAAACCCTAGAATTAATTTATGGCATCTACATCATCTGCAAGAAAAACTCAAAGTGTTGAAGAGGAAGTTAATCTAATCGTTAGGGAAAATTTTGACAAACCTAAGTTTAAGCCACATCCTAAGGTCACAGCACAAATAGATACAATGGGTGCATTTTCAAGCATACCAGAAAGGGTTTTATTGACAGAAGATGTAAGGTCTTATATTCATTGCAAAATTGGAGAAGTTAGAGACTTTGAAACTGTTGCAGCATATCAACTACTCTGTGGCCCCAATGGAAAAATGAAATTAGACTACAAGAAGATTAAGGAATTAGGGTTATCATGTTTTATACACTTTCCGCAATCATTTAAATCGGATTGGATCGGAATCATTTTGAGCAAATATCATGATGACAAATTCTTTTTGGCTAAACCGATTGAGGTCAACAAGAAAATAATCAGTAGGGTTACTGGGCTCCCTACAATCAACAAGCTAAGGCCTTCCATAGTTCTTCACGACTGGATGTTGAGAAATATATTGGAGCATAATGGGATGGTCGAGCATTGAATATTTTGACAATCAAGGACCCAGCAGTCAAATTTGTAGCACATGTGATCGGGTACAAGTTATTTCAATCAAGCAGACTCAACAGTGTACTCTGCAGCGCAGTAGACATGGCACACAAAATTGTAGTAAAAGGTCACTAGGTTGATCTTGCCGAGGTATTATTTCATCAACTTTAGGAGAATATGAAGACCATAAGGAAAAAGAAGTCTAACACATGTAAGTTTGGATCTCTACTTGCATGCATATTCCTCTATTTACAAAAGTATGTGCCTAGCACTGATAAAATAAATTGGATACTGGATGTACTAAGAACAAAATAGATTGGTGAAATGATGAATAAGTTAGGAGATAAGTTGAATGTAGAGTTTAATGCATACTTCACATAATTTCAATCTAAAATGCATAAAAGAAGCAGAATTTTGAGGGAATTAGTTCAGAATTTTGAGAATGACATATGTTTTGTGGTCAACACCGATTATACCTTGATAAAAGCAGTTGAGCCTAGGATAAAATGGTTGGCACTGATGGGATATGAAATAAACCATGATTTCACACTGAAATCTATCAATGCACTGCTTGCACTACCCAAAGATCCCATTGCCACTAGGTTCAGAGTATATGAAGAAGCCAAATCTAGAATCTTGACAAATATTGAGATTGGTAAAATAACTAGAAAGGTAAAGAAGATGAAGAAAAATCTCACTGCTAAATATGGAGATGGGTCTAACACATCTGAAGGAACACCATTTGAACAGGAAACCGAAGGTCAGCTACAGTTAGCTGACAAACCATATGATAGTGAGGAAACTGAGTCTGACAAAGAAGAAGATCCTACACCAGTTCCTCCACCTGAAATTCCTATAAAGAAGCAATCACTTGTACATGAAGGTATGAAGACACGATCGTCAACTGCAGCACCACTTACCAATAAGGAAGAAGCAGAGAAAGTAACAAAAAGAAGAGCAGCTACACTGACAAGGAAATACATTAAGATAAATAACAAGGTTGTAGTTGAAGCACCAAAGAAAAGGAGAAAATTCATAAGAAATAAGGAAGATCTTGAGGATACTGAGATAGAAGATGATGTTAGTCAATTCAAAGTGGTCAGTAACAAGGCAAAAATAATAGATGAAATCATTGAGGACATAATTGAATATGGAGACCTCACTGATCCCTTACTAGACAGATTTGAAAAAATGTCAAAAGAAGATCAAACCAAGATTGAAGAGGCTGTCATCCAAATGATGATAAAATTCAAGAAAGTTCCAATGGAATTTGCCTATGCATTACCAAAGAAATTGGATGATACAATTACTGAAAAAATGGGCTATTGCACTAGACACCAAGAAGAGAAAGAGAGAACACTCTCTAGTTCGGGCAGCCACACATTTAAGCTTTGGAGAAGTGAGTGAATACTTGACCAAATACCAAGCAAACTTTATGATCAAGAATAGAGCTTTGATGATCATGGATGAAAATGTAGCAGATATGGATACCATAACAGATTCTATATTGACATCAATTTTGAATGCCGAAGAAAAAGCTGAGCAAGAAGCATTCTTGAACTTGTCTAAGAAGAGACACAATTTCAAAGATAAGGTTATTTGCATTGATGAGGGAACTACAAATAAATCAAAGAATATCAATATATCAGTTACTGAGGTAATTGATATCACTGAGGACAAGGAAGAAATAAGTATTTCACAGGATGCATCGGATAAAGTTGAAATTCAATTGGAGAAGAAAACTGATGACGATGTACTCGTTGAAGCCATCACAAATGCTGATCCTGATGACCAAGATGATGAAGATGTAAATATTGCACCAAATAAAGATGAAGCACTAGACACTGAATGTCTATTTACATCACTACCGGGTGAACTTCTTGTACTTGCCGAAGTGGCTAAAATTCTTTCCCAAGTACAACCTGATGGCTCTGATCCCAAGCAAAACAAAGACACCACAGGGGATCAAAACACAGAGAAACCTACAAAAATAGATGAGCCTACACATACAAAGGCACCTTCCACCGAAGCAAAGGAAATAGAAGAGCCAAAGGAAAAAAAAGAACCAAAGCCAACAAAGGTGATCCTACTTGACATCACAACTAAGACTCCTACTATATCAACCGAGACTACAACTACCGAGGAGCAGAAGAAGGAAGAAAAAGTGTTAACAGGGAAGGATACTCTAAAGACTAGAGATAGCTCTATTGCTATTATTGAGAAGAAATCGCCTCTAGCATAGAAGAAAAAGAAGAAAGGAAAAGGGTCGGTCACCCTAGATGAAGTGATTATTATTCCTAAGTGTGACCCAAGGACCCTAAGCCCCGAAGACTTGAGTAAATATGGGGAGTTATGTTCAAGGAAGGCAGTGCAAGAGAAGCTGAAGCAAGAACACAGACAAAAAGAAGTATTAACCGATGTGCAGGATATCCTCCAACAAGTAGTACCTAAGATAAATATTGATGAGGATACGCCTATCATAGATCAACTTGCTACACTTGCCGAGAAGATCAACGCCCCAGACACTGATACAGATAAACGAATTGAAGAAAGGGAAAAATCCAGGATACAACACAAATTAGCAGAGAAAATCAGCCTAGAAGTGGCATTACAGAAGGTCAAATTATTTGGGGTAATTACTAAAATAAAATCCATCACCCAAACAATTTGTCAATATTTATTGAAGCTTTGTACTACAGACACCTTCACTATTGAAGTCAGTGAAAAGATTAAAGGATTGGAAGCAGAAATATAGTTGAGTACAAATGCAGCTATAACTGAGCCTCATGCTTTCTTAAAGCACATTCACCGAGTTCAAGAACTCCAACGGTTGATAGTAGATTTGAAGAAACAAGAAGTGTACCTAACAAATCAGGTTACTAAGTTGCAAAATGAACTCATTCCATACCTGAAAATGTTTGAAGCATATATTGTCAAAGTCGAGCTATTAGTTGCAACACCAAAAATTTTGGTGTTAGATAACATCTTTGACATGCATGCACAAGTCGGTCTTGAGCACGTCGCTCTCACCAACTTGAAAGAGGAATGGGAAAACCTCTTGGAGTCAGTGATGAAAACCCATCAGCCAATTTTTGACACGCTGTGAGTATACTACTTAAATTTTGTATTTGGCATTACTATCAAAAAGGGGGAAAACAATGTATCAACTATTATGCCAAATATTATGTACATAGATGCTATGTATACCATATATTATCAGGAGCATGCACTGAGGGGGAGTACTTAGTACTTAGAAAAAAAATTATGTATATATGTATATGGCGGAGATATTAGTTATATAGAAAAAAATTTCTATATACATTCGAAGTTTTGATACTAATGCCAAAGGGGGAGATTGTTATCTCTATTGAGATTTTTAAGGTTGTCATTACTACCAAAGGTTTGTAAGGATATCAGTCGGTTACTTACATTGAGCTAATCGGTAACATAAAGCAGAACAGACTAATCGGTAAAGCAGTATACCGAGCAACATACAATTTACCGAGCACCAACAAACACCGACACCGACAGACAGTAAACACTGAGCATCGCTGTATACACCGATCAATTTACACAGTGTTTACCAAGGATCACAGGAAATGGCATAGTAATCTGGAATGGCACATTCTTCTATGCAAATGGTTACAACGGTTTATAAAATGTTTTGCCAAGATTGAGGAACATTTAATGTGATGATATTTATTAAATACAATGTATATCTTTTATAATAGTTGATCTAGGTTATTATTGTACATCGTAGATCTTAGGGTTATGGCTATATTGTGTAACCTAATTTTATTAAAGAAGAAAAAATAGAACACCATATATTTGTGTGTTCACATCATTTTTAAGAGAGCTGATATATGAATCATGGAGCACTTGAAGCATTTGCCTATCTTCAAGTCTATCAGCGAATAGAGTAGAACCGAGTACAGAGGAATTCAATTTGAGCAGAATTAGCAGAGGCTATTGAGCAGTTCAGAGCAGAGATTCATCATAAGTAAGGTGATATTTTATCAGAGCTTATAGATCTGTATTAGATAATTGAGTTGTCAAATAGCAGATAATTACCTATTGCTTTCTGACAATTGTAATAGATTTTTTGGATAAAATCTCTTAACAGAGTAGACTTAACAGTCTTATGTAAATCTCTTAACTGAGTGCACACTTCATTAGTATTGTTAAAATCCTATAACTAGGTAGATCTAGCCGATCTAACATGTCACTCCTAATAGGGTGAGATCACCAAAAGTGATCAAAACTTGTAGCCCTAACAAGAAAACCTTTTCTATTTACAGTAGTGAAGAATTTGTAGGTGTCATCCCCACCGTAGTTTTTACCTTCTAACAAGGGTTTCTGTGTTACCAAAATACTTGTGTCATGTGATTGTGATATTGATTTCATGTTGTTTACTTACTTAAGTTAAGTGGATGATTGATTCATGCAATTAGATTCAAGTTATTTTGATCGGTTATCACTGTTTATAGTTATAGATCTGAAAGGTTTACAAGTAAAGTTTTTGAAGGCTACAAGTAAAGTTTTTGAAGGCACTAATTCACCCCTCCCCTCTTAGTACCTATCTCTCCTAGTTCCAACAGTAACGAATGAATGTAATAGCGATAGTGAAAGAGCAGCGAAGAGATATTGATGCAAGTAGTATAAGGTTATGTACTTTGACCTATTTTGTAATCAGTAAATATTGTATATTACTTGTTTGGGCAGTGGGCTCATCTGGTAATCACATTTTGTTCTATCAAATCCTAATAGGGTTGAGGCTTCTAACAAGGCCTATAGTCCCTTAACTAGGACTGAGACACTATATGCATGTAATAGACTCCTAACAAGGTCAACATCCTTAATAGGATACTTTTGATTAGTGGATCTTTGTGGATACCATCCCCACCGGGGTTTTCCCTTGGCCAGGGTTTCCTTGAGAACAAATAATGTGTTATGAGTTCTTTAGTTTTATTGCTATGCATGTTGTTTACCTTCTTATGTTATGCATGTGCTAAGATAATCTGTTATATCCATAATTGGGCAAAAGTTAAAGTTTGTAGAATACTGATTCACCCCCCCCCCCCCCCTCTCAGTATTCCCTATTTCTAACAATTGGTATCAAAGCTTAGTTACTAGGAAAAGAATAATTCAAGGAAAGCCTAGTAACTTGAGTAAGATCTCTATGGATATGGATCAGCTACAGAAGAATCTTGAAGAAGCTCTTGAATAGATTGATATACTTACTAAAGAAAGAGATACTCTGAAAGGAAAATATGATGATGCGAAGAACCTCATTGAGAAACTGAAAAATAAGTTGGAAGATCTGAAATCTGAAATTCATATTGAAGATTGTGATGACAACTTAGAAAAAGAAAATGAGATCCTTAACATGAACTGAAGATAGAAAATCTGAAGCTAAGTCTAAAAGATGGAAATGGAAAGAATGAAGCAAATCTGAGATCTGAGAACGAAAATATTAAGCTTGAAAATAAGGGCTAAAATCTAAACTTGGTAAAGTAACATCTGAACTTGAGAAAGTCAACTTGCAGTATGCTGAACTTTTGAAATACAATACAATTGTGAAAGGAGAACTGACTCAATCTAAGCAACAACTTGAAAGACTATATTCAACTAGTGAGAAGATTGATGAACAAATATCTTATCAAAAACCATTCTATGATAAGACTAGTCTTGTATTCAACACCTTTAAAGAAAATGAAGAAAACAAGGAACCAAATCTGAAAATATCTGAAAGCATAGATGAGAAGAAGTCTGATGAGATTAACAAAGCTAAAGATACACCTAAGGAAGAAGAATCACCTAAGCAAGAGGAATCACCTAAAGGTATGCAAAGAGAATTCAAAGGTAGATGTTTTGCTTGTAATATTGTTGGTCATATGAAGAGAGATTGCATAGGTAAGCAATTTAAACCTCTTAATGGTTATTGTTATAATTGTCATGGTTTTGGACATAGAGCTATTGAATGCAAAAAACTTAAATTTGTTGAGAATAACAATAGTAGAAGAATGTTTAGAAATACTAACCATGCAGATAAGAAACCTACTGAAGATATGAACAGAAGAAATGTAGTATGTTATAGATGCATCAAGGTTGGACACATTGCTAGAAATTGCAGATCACAGATCAATCAGCCTAGACTGAGATATGGAAACAATGGAATAGTTTTTCAGATATGTAACAAGATTGGACATACAACAAGGTTTTGGAGAATGAACAGTAGAGTTTTTCATACCAATCCTAACCCTAGAAGTTATGTAAGAAGAAATGAAGATGCAAGCAACAGTCAGAAAGGATGTTGTAGTAATTCAGATGAAGTGAAGTTTATTAAAAGCATAGATCAAGGAGACATATTCAGAACTAAAGGTAGTCAGAAAGGTGAAGTATTGAATCGTAAGAATGAATCTTTACCTGACCCATCTCAAAGTACTTAATTCATGAAAATTACAGTAGAATAGGAACTTAGATTAGTGTAAAATTTGATATATGATGAATTGAGTCTTGCATAGTTAATGCAAGGTATTATATGATGTTATAATGCTATGGTTAAGAGCACAAAGAAAAATATTATGTTTTGCGAGATCGCAAGAAGTTTTAAGTTTTGCAGGTTAATAGAATCAGCTTTTTGGAAAGAAGTGGCAAAAGAATTGAATGCGATGTCAGATCTAAGTGAGATTGAATTGATAAAAGGTCATGAATGGTGTTATTTGATCATCAAAGTGAATACAAGTGTTAAGGAGATCAAAGAGTAGTGATTGGAAGCATTTTACAAGGATTTGGTGAAGAATTTTGTGTTGAATCTACGCAAGCCCTAAATCATGAAATCGAGGTATTTTACTTGGCAAATCTTTGAATCAGTTAAGGAATTAGAGGAAGTAATGGATATTTCTTTGATTCACAATGTCAGAGATAAGAATAGACCTAAAATGAAAATGGAACCAGTCAAACCCTTGGAAGATGATCCTAGGTTAGCTTTATCATCCATACCAGATGGAGTTTCACACCTAGAGAATGTTAGAAGTTATCTGGGATGTAAACTAGAGACTATCAGTGATAGTGATTTCACCATGCAATATCAGAAGATCTATAATCAGGACATGTCATTGAAATTAGGGTTTGAGCATTTGAAAGAAAATGAGATAATTAAGTATGCTTTGAAATATGAATTTGATAATGAAGAATGTACCAAGATAATCCTAAGCAGAATTCACAATGGAAAGTTTTGGTTAGATGACAAAGCGATACATATCATAGCTGACTTAATTCATGAGGTAACTGGACTATCTAAAACTGGAGCCATTCCTTTAAATGAGAAAAACATGAGAAAAATAGTCATAGACAACACAATTTCATCCTACAATGGCAGAGGAATTGTAATTAGCAAGATACAACAAGATGATGTTAGATACTTGTGTAAGATCCTAACAACTAAGTTTTGTGCTAACTCAAGAGAGGATGACATGGTAGCTGGAATGATACATGCAACTTATTTGATGTGTGTGGATAAAGTACAAGTTGATATGTGTGAGATTTTGAGGATACAGTTGTTTGAGAATTTGGAAAAGATAAAGAAGACTAAGTATTCACAGTTTAGATTCTCATCTTTAATCACTTATATGTTTTTTCATCTATTGAGAAGATTTTCATTCACCATTGGAAATGAATGGAATGATGGCCAATCTATAATGGAAAGGATTAATCAAGTGTATAAGAGGCATGTTATTGATAAAGTAAATGAAATTGCAGTATTAGTAATTAAATCTTTTTAGAATTTGATGTCTAGCAGATCAAGGATCCCACAGTCTCTTGTGGAGAAGTATAAAAATGAGATATGTTTCATGGTTGATACTGACCTTACTTACATTGAAGTAGTAGAACCTAGAATAGAGTTCATAGACCCTCTTGGCTATGAGATATATGAGATTGAGACAGAAGAATATGTGAGTAGATTACTTAAGTGCAAGTTGGATACTCACTGTAAAAGGTTTGGAACCTTTAAGGAGAACTTCAACTCCGCAAAGACCATCCTTGAAGAGAAACAATCAAAGAAAAGAGTTGAGAGTACTATCAAGAAAATTCTAAAAGATACAGGGATGAATGAACATGAATTCTTGGTAGCCAAGAAAATAGCAGCAGCAGTTAGAGATATTGGACAGAAAGAAGTTTTGTATGTTCCACCTCTATCATCAATTGCAGCATAGAAAGGGGAAACACTAGTTAAGGTGAAAGTGGAAGAAATAGAGAAGGATCAAGAAGCAAGAATATCCATTGGATCAACCTCCTCCACACCTAGCAAAAGAGTAAAAGAGATTGCTACTGGACTGGGTAAGAGACAGAAGACATTGGTGCCACCAATTCAAAGGAAAATTGTAGAAATCAAAGATGATGAAAGAACTCCTGTTAAGAAGAAAACTTGGAAGCCTAGAGTTGAAAAGGTTAATGAATAGATTATTCAAGATGGAGACTTTACAAAGATGAACAAGTATTATGATCTCTATGATTATGCAGAGAGACTGAATCTAGAAAATGCAGTGGTGAAGCATATGATTTTATCTGATAAAAAATTTGATACAATTCAGGTTAAGATACCTAATGACTTGTACAATAAACTTGTAAATAGGAAGAAGAGAGCATCAGAAGAAGATATAGCTATTAGAGAAAAGATAGTATGGAAACTCTATGTTGTGAGAGATGAAGTACACTTCAATCAAATCATGAAGGATTTAAACACCCATCTGAGAACCAAGAAAACTATTCAAATTATGGGAGGCAGATATGAAGAAGTTAACACAGAAACAGAGCAAGCAATCATTAAGATTATGGTAGAGAATGTTGGAGAATCATCAGTTGCAGCAGAATCTAAAGATCAAGCAGAAGAAGCAGAACAAGAGGACATGCCCTCTCCACCAGCCATAAATATTGAGGATGAAGTAATGAATGTAGAAGGAACTAAGATCACCTTGGATAGTGATGATAACTTACTCAAAAATCTTGAAAACATTGTTGACAATTCAGCTTTTGAAGAGTAGGATAGTATCAAAGGAGAAGAGAAGACAGAAACCACAATTGTAGAACCTAAAGTGACAGAAAAACAAGTACCTGTTCCCACTCAAGAAGAAATCGGTCTTACACCTGAGACTGGCAAGAAAACTCAAATTGGTTCTATGATTGAGGATTTGGGAAAGGAAGTAGATGATGATGATCAGATGGAATTGATCACATCTTTGAACAAGATCATCGAAAAGAACAAGAAAGTAAAGAGTCTTGAAGGATGCCTGAAGGAGCTTACTGAGAAATTACAAGGCATTATTACTACACAAATTGTAGAAGATGACCCTCTAGAAAGAGCAAAGAAAGTAATGAACACTTTTGATAATGAGTTTGCAAATCTATCTGATATAGCAAAGATGAAAGCTCAAGCAGGTTATGAGGCCAAAACACTTTTGGACATCAATCAGAATATCAGGAATGATATCAATAACCTTGATATCTGTATAAAGGACTTGAGAAAGAATTTAGAAAGAGGAAAATCCTTGTACATTCAGTGTACAAAATCAGAGAACTTGGTAGCAGAGGAAGATCAGAAGATGAAGATGAAGGAAGAAAAAATTTAGAATGAGATAAACCTTCTTTCGAGCCCCAATGTGAAGATATTTGATATTGAGCAAAAAATTCGCAAGATTTATGATGAAATGAGATTTTTGCAAGATGACAAGGACAGGAAGCTAAAGAGATTCACTCTTTTAAGAGAGCACATTTCTATAAACTTGATCACTATTGAAGGGCAACTGGAAGAATGCCTTTCAGCCAAGACATCTTTTCAGAAGTTTAGTTATGAAAATCTCCAAGCATGTGAGATTGCATCTTATGGATTGTGCGCACTGCTCAGTGTGGCAGATTCAATTAAGAAATCATGGGAGAAAGAGTTAGAGGATATGAAGATCAATTTTGCAGATTGTGTTGCAAGCCTACCGGCTTTGCAATATTGAATTAAGGTATAACTTTTTGTGAACATAGTTTTGTAACCCTCCTTACCTTTTTTGGTCATTGTTGTCAAAAGGGGAGAGATATATAGCAAAAAATTGATAAGGATATATACTCTTAGGGGGAGTACAGTATATAGAGAGGATTCATGAAATCATAAGGATAGTATATATATATATATATATATTGTATTATGGCCACAATTTTGAATTTTTGAAGTTGGAAGACTTAGCCAATTTTCTCATGTGTAAGGAAACTCAGGTGCGGAAACAGCTTCCTACGCTAATCTCTATAGGAGAGTATTGTGCAAATTCTTATAAATCCTTACAATTTTAGATTCATTAACTACTTTAACAAAGATATTGCAACAACATACAATGCATACAGAAAAATAGAGAATGACACAATGATATACCCTGGGGAAAACCTTTTGGTAAAAAACCCCAGCACTCCAAAACCTGCACAATGTATTATCTTCAACACAAAGATTACAATACACTTGCAATGCAAGTTCTTTTAGGAAATGAGAGACAAAGCCAACAAGACTTAAATTTTGTTCTATCTCTCCCATAGGAGCAACATCATATATATAGACTCCTCTGGACCCAAAAATAGGCACAACCACCAAGACCCATGCACAAAGCCACATGTACATAGTTGTTACATGCAATCCCAAGAATAGGCATCCATCCCTAGAATAGACTATGACAGCTTGTCATAGAATCCGCCAAAAATAATGGTCACAAGAGAAGTGTAAGAGAATCTGTCATACCAACCTATTTTTGGCATATTCTCTTACACACACCAACCACTTCTTCTTGGGTGCCCAAATAGGCCCAAGTCATAAGATGCTCTTACACCTGTCATAGCACATTCCTTAAATAGTTCTTACACGTCATAGGAATCCGTCATGACCATTTCAGTCATGATCTTCTTACGCACAAGATGCCGACACATCAAGTGGAGTGACACATCAACATGCCAACTAGACATGTACACTCACACTTAATTACATTATTTGCAAAAAATACATTTACAAAACAAATAATAAGAATAGGAATTATCCAAGGTTGAGACACCTTATTCCTAACAATATGTTGCCACCAATGACAAAGGGGGAGATTGTTGGCAATTTGGCTGAGTTGGTTACATAGATGTTGTCATTATGGTAACATATGATCTACATGAAGATCGCACAGGTCAGAGAGCTAGTATGTCAGAGCGTAATGTAATTGTCTAAGTATGAGACAGTGTGTTTTTACCAGTGAACCTAAAGACGGTTTTGATTAGCGATGTTGATTGGAGTAAGTTCAGTGCTTGTGCACTTGAACATAGACTCTATGGTGACTATTGAAGAGTCACCTCAGCGTGCAAGTCAATACGGCATGTACGGAAGAAGTTATGACAGTTTTACTAAAGACAGTGTTAAGCTGGCAGGATAGAATATGAAGATAGAATTGATAAAGAGTTAAGGGATTATTTTGTTTATCAAAATAATGACTTAACAATATAAAGGGATGACATCCTATATGTTAACCCTTGGATAAAGATATTTGTAATATGATAGTCGACTGGAAAGTTATTAATCTTAATAACTTGTATAAAGATATGTAAAGATGTAATTGTAAAAAGTGATGTAACGAATGAATGTAATGGCGATAGTGAAAGAGCAGCAAAGAGATATTGATGCAAGTAGTATAAGGTTATGTACCTTGACCTATGTTGTAATCAGTAAATATTGTATATTACTTGTTTGGGTAGTGGGCTCATCTGGTAATCACATTTTGTACTACCAACTCCTAATGTAATAGACTCCTAACAGGGTCAACATCCTTAACAGGATACTTTTGATTAGTGGATCTTTGTGGGTACCATCCCCACTAGAATTTTCCCTTGGCCAGGGTTTCCTCGAGAACAAATAATGTATTATGAGTTCTTTAGTTTTATTGCTATGCATGTTGTTTAGCTTCTTATGTTATGCATGTGTTAAGATAATTTGTTATATCCATAATTGGGAAAAATTTAAAGTTTTTTAAAATACTGATTCACCCTCCCCTCTCAGTATTCCCTATTTCTAATAGATCTTGTGGGAAGGCCTAATTCTTCACCCCTGTGATCATCACCTAGATGCATTGAGTGTGTTCCATTCATGTTCATGTGATATGAGTTCTTGTGAACCACTACTCATGAAACATAGGTCAATGAGTTTGACCTAAAAATGACATAGTTGAATCCTGATACAATATCACAAACTCGTCAATGTCAATCTCCAAAGAAGATGTATTAACAGTCATACTATAACTATCATTAAAGTGAAGATAAATCCCCTCAAGTATGTCTCTAAAAATTTAGGATGACACCACAAACAAGTTTGAGAAACCTACCAAATACTCCACCAAAGCAAGATTTGGAACACTACAATCAACCTACTCAAGTGTAGAACTCAAAAATAAAGAAGCGAGTGATGGAAGAGGAAGCTCAACATTAAGCTCAAGAACTTTACGTTCTAAATGACCAAACTTCTCCTTAGTAACATGATTCACCCTTGATGGCAAGGCATGAACATCGACCAAAGGAATATCATCATTAGGATCAAAATGAGAAAAATAATAATATCGTGATGCATGACCTACCACATACATAATCAGAAGTGAGCTCAATTTTTTTACAATGTGCCTCATGAGTAATTTGATAAAATAAAATGAGATTAGTGGTCAATGTGCCCCATGAGTAATTTGATAAAATAAAATGAGATTAGTGGTCAATGTGCCTATATATACCATCTTTTCTTGTTACTTGTGAATTGAGCTACAAAACCATCAAGAGAAGGCATATTGTTTGCACTAGCTAGAGCATCTTAGGTAGCATAAAATGCAATAACAAATGCAAATAATCAAGACCTAGTTTTAAGAGAATAGAGAGAATCAACTATTCATCCACTTTAGTAACCCCACATTCTTTCAACTACAATATAAGAGAATTAAGTTTTGTGAAGAATTCCTAACTATTGTGAAAATATCTAGGACCAAGACTCATTAGTTCATTGTCCAAATAAAATTTCCTCATTTTCTCTAGCTTACAAAAGAGACACTCTAAGGTAGTCCAAATGTCATTAGGAATTTTTCAAGATACAACATGATATCTCAAATCAAGAGAAACAAACAAAATGAGTGTACCAAAAGCTTCTTCTTTTTTATCAAACAATTTCCTCTCTTTTGCAGCACTCGAGGTTTCTAGATCTTGACTTAAGAGTGATTCACTTCAATTACAATTTCAACAACAAAATCTCCATATCAAATTTTGATTTGTGATAATTGTATGGGATTAGAAGCTCTACTTTAGGAAAATCCATGAAGATACAAGAGAATGCAACAAATTCTCCCTCATAGTATAATCAATCAACCCCTTTGTTTACAAGAATGGAAAAAAACTAACATCGAACTTCAATGGATAAAAAAACATCAAATAAAAAAATATTTGAAAAATACCTCAATCATCACAAAGTTTTTGAATAAGGTAAAAATAGGTTTTGAATGGGCCCCGAAACCATATACATATAGTTTTTGAAGGGAGCTATAACCCAAGGAAAGATAGGAAGAATTAGCTTAGATCTAAATGAAACAGTTGGGGGAAAAAGAAAAAACCTTACAGTGCCCCCCCAGCACATAATACCAGTAGAACAATCAGCATCACAAATCCAGCAAAACAACAGTAGCCACTAAAGATAAATAGAAATGCTCAAGCTACTAAATCCAAACGTGCAAAGCCAACGCTTTACAACAACACCCAACCTAAGATTTTCCTTTGCCTCCCTTCTTCTGGGAACGGAGAGTCATATCAAAATGTAGAGGGGACTTTTTACTATGTTTACCTATTACAACAGTTCATCCCTCCTCCACCAAAGATGCTTTTTCCTGCCAGTCAGAGGTAGGAGAAGACCCAACCATAATAGAACCAGTATGAGAAGTCTGGACAGAACCTACAGCGGCCTCACAGCCAGTACCATACTTCCCAGCACCAACAGGAAATTCTGAAGCGGAACTGGCAAGAAAGAGGCCAGCAGACCCAGCCGCCTCAGCAGACAATCCAACACCAGTACTACCTGCAGTAGGAACAGAACACCCAGCAGAACCAGGAGTAACAAGAGGGTCACCAGCAACAACAGAATAACTTCCAGCAAGAGTAGAACCACCAACATAAATGTTGGCCGACAAACCAGCAGAAGTACTACCAGCAACCAAAGAAGAAGGAGTTGAAACAGTCGTAGGGCAAGATTCAGGGCCAGAAACCTGCCCTACCACATTCATGAAGCTCTGAACCTTCTCCACAGTATAGTGTTGAGAAGAGGCCCCCTTCCACCAAGAAGCAGTCTTATTATGTCTCTGAAGATCACATTGGGAGGCAATGTGACCAGTCTTAAAGCATCTTCTACATCTGAAGGGGATGCCTTCATTGTCCAATTGCTGAATCCAACTTCTACCCGTAGGGGATTCAAGTTTAATCTCTGAAGGCATGCCTTTTGAGGTATCAATATCCACCAAGATACGAGCGTAAGTAGAATGAAATAAATCAAAGGATTTCTCATCCACCATTAACATATCCCCTAAAGCTTCCCCCAAAGTCTCCAGAACGGAGTCAATCCAAAGATGGAGGGGAAGATTAGGAAGCCTAACCCAAATAGGTTGCACATCAAATGATTCGAAAGATGGAGAAAAATCTGAATGCCATGGTTTCAGCAATAGCATAAAATGATCCTCCTGGCTAAAGAAGTTTTCACACAAAATAATATTTCTATCATCGGCATCATCAAATTTTGCCACAAAAAATCCTTTAGCCATAGGGAAGATATGGACTGTACCAGATATTAGAGGTTCCCAATGACTGGAAATCCAAGAATGAAGATCAGGCAGAGAAGGCCAAAAACCCTTGAATCTACAAATCAACCCATGCTCAGAAAAAATAGAGGTTGTCGCATCAATCTCAAAAAGAGTATCCTCATCCAGCACTACTGAAATATGTTGGTTGACTGGAAAGGCCCTACAAGGAGTGCCTTTAACAGCAGCGTGAGTGAGATTCACAATAGCCCTAGCTAGAATAGCCAGCGACCCCCCACCAGCACTAGCAGACTGCAAACCCCCATCAGAAAATAAACCCCCAGAGAACAGAGCCTCTGAGGCTTGCAGCTTCCTAGGAACACCTCTAGAAACCCTAGCAGAGATTGTCAGTGGACCCCTCAAAACCTTCGGACCCCCAACAGAAGCGCCAGTGACTGGAGAACCCCCATCACTAGCAACCACTGAACCCCCAGTAGAAGCACCAAAGGTTCTCAATCTCCCAGTAGAAACAACCTGCGACACACCAACAGCCGAAAAAACTCCAGTGACCTACAGACCCCCAACAAATGCACCAGCGACCTGCACACCCCCAGCGACCAGAGATGCCCCAGCAGCTGGCGAACCCCTAGAACCCCCAACATCCTTAGAAGCCGGCACCTTCCCAAGAATGCCACCAGCAAGAGGCGAACCCCTAGCTGAAACTACCAGTGTCGCCCTAGCAACCAGCAAAACCCTAGCTCCTGGCAAAACCCTAGAACCCCCAGCTCCCTTCAATGCCTGCAACTTCCCAGGAACACCTCCAGTGGGAGGTGAAACCCTAGCCAAATCTACCAGCGTTGCCCCAACTCCCTTCGATGCCTGCAACTTCCCAAGAACGCCTCCAGCGGGAGACAAAACCCTAGCCAAATCTACCAACATCGCCCCAACAGCCATCTCTAGAAAAATGGTGTCTTGAATTCAATCATCAAAAAGTTGACAAATGGTCATTTTTGTCAATATTTGGATCACAAATATCAACTTCATTTGTTATGTGAAAAATAAACCCCATAGGCTGAGATAGGTTTGATTGCTCGAAAGTGTGGCCGCTGACCTTTACATCCTCCTTAAGCAACCACACAAGATTCTTCTCGCACTAATTTATAATGCCCGACGAGGGCCAATGGATATAAACAAATAATAAATCCCATTGAAAGCAATGTGGGATTAAATCCCAAATAGAATGTTCCAACCCTAAGGGCCCACTAGAACAAGCTTGTTCATAGGAAGATGAACCCTAAACCTAAATATTTAATAGAGACTTTTGTATTTATAAAGTCTACTCCATATATCAACCACTAAGGAGAAAGCTTCGAGAACTTTTTCCTATAAACAATATTACAACATAAAATGAAACTTGAGCCAAGCTAATTAAGGATTGATGCTACTTGCAAACAATAGTGAATGTTTCGGCTTAAAACTGAGAATTACTTGATCCAAAAATTAAACAAACACAAAGAAAGAAGCAATATAAAAATTTAAAGCTTCAAACAATGAGACTATTGAAGAAAATAAAGAGTGTGTGGGTTATTAATTCACTCAACTGAAAAAAGGAGATGTTAGTGCAGATAATACAACCGCACACAACTCTGATCAATACAAAATCCATGTGATGAATTTGCACCAGAAATGCTGAAGAGAAATATAAATGATTATAACAATTGGAAAAAAAGCCATGTCGACAAGGGAAAAATGGCATATGCAAAGATCACCCAAACAAAACAAATGAAATATGTGTGAACTAGCCAGAAAAAGTTGCAAGCACTAGCCAATAATAAGTGTAATATAATGAGCAAACAATGAAACCTATGTGTGGAAAGATATCTTCATTAAAAGAAACTTAGTTCTCATAATTATGCTCGATCAAAAACACATAAACAAAAAAACAATCCAACAATGCCCCGGCCGCTACAAAGTATCCATGGAGCATGCCAAGAAAATAGATTTAATGCCAATAAATTGTGCCTCCAAGAACACAGTTATGAGGTGGGTAACCTAGAATAGGTAGAGGTATTGAGAAAAGTGCTTGCCAAAGAGAATAGTCGCATGAGAAAATGGTTTGTGAAGATGTAGGTGAGTCGAAAAAACAAACATGAAATCCAAGGTAGGCAATACAAATTACCAAAGTGAATCAGCTAGCTAAGAGATATGAGGGTGGTCAAGGAAGAGAAAGGTTGTACTAATGTGGATCTCTAGAGAGGTATAAGGAAGATTTGTGTGGCAAATGAAACAGTGCAAATAATGAATATTGAATATCCTCTTACATGAAAAACTCCCAAGATCTTGCAAACACTAATGAAAAATCTCAAAATCAGAAGGTAGTGTAGAGTGTACGCTCTAATACCATGTTGGTGATGGATCCCAAACCCAAGAGAAACAACCTGCAAATGCACCTTCACACACTCGCAAGAAGCAATAAAAGGCTATTTCAATATAGTGGTTAACTACATTGAGATGTTAATAATAATGTACAAAGCCTTGCTTATAGAGGCAAGGAGAGATTAAATAAACATAATCGACAACCAATACCAAAACCATAAAAATTAAAAGAACTAATTACCTAATAATGTTGAATGCCTACATAAATTTAAGCAAGGTAAATGGTAAATACTCAATTACTCCAATAAGTGAAAGGAGAAGCGGCCTCAAAGAAGGGGGTTGCGAGGTTGTTTAAAGAATATCAAGATATTATGTCAAAAAATATTATGAAGGACTACCACTAATCTAGAATATAATCCATCACATAGACCTCATACTTGGAGCAAGCTTGCCAAAAAATAAGCCACATGTTGAATGACACCGACAGAGAATGTCCAGATCAATATGCATGTGCAGGATTTGTTGGACAAAGGGTTGATTCGAGAGAGTCTAATCCAGTGTGTGGTACATGTTGTCTTGGGGCCAAAGAAAGATGGTAAAGGTTGTATATTAATTTAAAGGCCATCAACAAGATCACAATTAATTATTGGTGGATGGTATCATTAACTACTTGAGTGGTGCACAATACTTCACTAAGATTGACCTCAAGAATGGATACCATCAAATCAAGATCTAGGAGGGTGATGAATGGAAGATTGCTTGCAAGACCAATGAAGGATTGTATGAGTGGCTAGTCATGCTCTTTGGGCTCACTAAAGCACCAAGCACATGCATGTGATTAATGAATGAACTGTTAAACTAGTTCCTAGTTAAGTTCTACATTGTTTATATGGACAGCAGTCTAATGTTCAGTGGGACCAAATAACATATCTAGCACATTAAACCAGTGTCTCGTCAATTGAAAGAAATGGTTGACCAACATCAAGAAGTGGTGTTTCATGAAAGAATAGCGTTATCTCTAAGAAATTACTGAAGATGGATCCAAAGAAGGTGAGAGCAATTGCAGAATGACCAACACCAATACATGTTAGGAAGATAAGATATTATCATTATTTGGCAATTTTTTATCGAAAGTTTATCAATAATTTCAGCACCATCTACAAACTAATGACAACGACCATGAGAGGATACCAGAAGGAGTTTAAGTAGATGTCTAGAGCACATAATAGTTTTGATTTGTTGAAGAAAAAGGTGAAGGAATCATTGGTACTAGCCTTGCTAGATGTCAACAAATCCTTTTAGGTAGATTGTGACACCAATGGCAGTGCTATAGGACCACTCCTTAGCCAAGAAGGGAGGCTAGTTGCTTATTTTAGTGAGAAGTTGAATGATGCCTAGAGAAGATATTTATTTTTTAATTAGGAATTGTCTCATAATTCAAGCTCTGAAGAAGTGGAGACACTGTTTATTACGAAAATACTTTGTGATGTATACTGACCATCAAGCCCTTCAGTACCTCAATAGTAAAGGAAAGTTCAACCAAAGGTATATGTGGTAGATGAAGTTCATGCAGAGTTACACATTTGTCTTCAAGAACCAAAATGAGAAATTATTCAGTTTGTGGATGCATGAAGAAGAAGAAGAAACTTGATGCAAATGAAGATGACAATGATAGGATTTGATGAGCTAAAGCATCTAAATGAGGCAAAAGACCCAGTGGTAACTGATAGAAGCAGATGGAAGCTTGATTACTTCATTAAATATTACATGATGTTCAAAGGGAACCAATTGTGTATTCCCATGAGTTTGATGCAAGAGAATCTAATCAAAGAAAAACATTTTGGAGGACTAGCTGGACATTTTAGCATTAACAAGACTATAGCCTTGGTAAGTGACAATTACTTGTGGCGTCAAAATTGCAAGGATGTCTAGAAGTTTGTTCGGGGTTGTAGAACCTGGTAGAAAGCTAAGGGAACTAGTCAGATTATCAATTTGTACTAACCACTTCTAGTCTTAAGAAGATCTTGGGACGATATTAGTATGGATTTTGTGTTAGGATTGTTGAGAACTCAGAGAGGACATAATGTCCCCAAATTATGAGCACCCAAATTTTTCCCTAAGTTACATTTTTTATCAAAACAAGTAGGGTTTAGAGATACCTTTCACTTTGATTGAGACCCTGCAAGCAAGGTAGGAATCATTTATAATCATAATTCATAATCATAATTAGAGTTCTTTAGTGAGAAATAAGCATATATTGGAAATGTAGATCAAATCACTAGATTTCTTGAATCAATTTTAAGGTTGCTCAACCATAGAAGACATAGGATGACTTGATAGGGTGCCCTAGAGACCCTCTACACTAGGCCCAAGAATGGATATATCATCCGTCTTGGCCTAATGTGGCACATGCCATTTATATGAGGGGGGTTACCTAATGAGGTATCATATCACCATTATCCTCAATCCTGCCACTTCAATCTTACTTCCAATGATTGAACATCCTTATGTATTTATTTGTCATTATAGAGGTCATGAGGAGTATTCACAAAAAGGTGCCCATAGTCCATCCTTCTTAAGCCGAAAGGCAATCCCCTTTGTCCCCCTTTGGCACCATGGGACTCCCTGAACATATACCATGAGGTGGTGTGCTTAGAAGGTGACCATATCATCTTCCCCTGCATGTAATCCCTCATTTCTCCTACCATGGTTGGTTACACCAGTTAGAGAGTAGTAACATACATAGCATTTCATGCATATCTCTTATATTAAAATACTCCCAAATCATGAAATGCATATTAAATTAGAGGCATGCATATGTACACAGGATTATCTATTATATATGGAAGCCCATACCACAATTTAGTTAGTTAGTGTTGTAAGTATGACTGCATTTCTTTTGACTATATTCTCTTTTCTCATTTGATGCCTCCCACTAAAGGAAATTCTACCTTATATATTTGTTGGGGGGGAAGACAATGAATCGCAACCCAAGGAGGGTGTCTTCTCAAACTAACCATTGCCTCAAACTAATTAAATGCCTCTTCATTAGTATCATGGCTATTTCTTATTGATTGATTAAGGACTTAAGATCGTTGATAACAAAGGAATATTGTGGAAGATGAATAATTTGATTGGCTTCATGATTAATAAGACAATTTCTAGTAATATATATCTACTTTTACACCCTCGTGTTTGTCGTTTATCTCAAAGCCTCACTTCCTCCATCAATGAGTTTGATCAATACAAATAGTGAGAAATGATGAAAGATTCATTATGTAACTATTAATTCAATTGATATCAAATTGTTTTCGATTGAGGATAAAACGGTTTTTGAAGGGAAGCGTAACCCTATACATAATGGTCACTAAAGATATTCAAGAAATCCCACTAAATAGAATGGGACAAGACCAAAGCAAGGGTTTTACAGCAGGCACCCATAACCTGGAATGTGAAGGCATGTTTTATTATGGCAAAAATTGTGAAGTCTCACTATTGTGAGACAATTTCTGATCAAATTTTGGTCAGAGTTGTGACATTTAATAAATGAGAAATTATACAGTAATATAATATTTTGATTTGATGATTCATTGATTGATTGAATGAATTCCTTTGATTTGATAATTTGAGGTGATGGTGAGTGATGATTAGGTGATTGTTGATTTAATAGATTGATGCTTGATTGCTAAATTGTTTACTTCCTTGATCCCAAGGTGAAGTGATGATTGAAATGGATTTGATGATTATTTGCTTGATCTTGTTGATTGATTGATATCATGAAATATTAATGATTGTTGGATGAATTAAGGATTTTTCTTGACGGATTCATGAGTGATGATTGATAGGTGATCCTTTAATGCTTGGCATGAGTTCTCCTTTATACTTTCTTAGTGAAAGGGTTACCACCTTTCATAAGATTTGTGTCGCCACTTTTGATTATTGCTTTTGAGATTATAAAATAATAATTCTCTAAATTCATCTCCATGTATGTCCTCAAATGAATCCTTCTCCCTTTTATATCTTCCAATGAGAGGGAGAGTCACACCTCTTCACCACACCTACCTGTTGCAATGGTCATACCCTTTCACATTCACCACCTTTTGAAAGAGTCACAACCCTTCATCACTCATGTCCTTTGAAAGAGTCACAACATTTCTTAATTGTCGCCCTTTGAAAGAGTCGCAATCCTTCAACAATCCTTCCCATTCCAATTGTCTTAAATTAATCCTTCCTTTGTTCCCATGCTCCCTTCTTTCTTATCTTCTCTGTGTCTCCTTTCAAATGAACTCTCCTCCCTTTTATATCTTATGTTGAGGGTGTTACAACTCTTCATTAGGTATCTCTTGACCTTTCATTAACTTAATTAACATGTAATTATATTATATATTTTTATTATTATTTATCTACTTATTTATTTTTATATTTTAATTTTATTATTATTAATTATTAAATCCTATTTTAGAAGGGGGGCATTACAAAGGATATGATTCCATATTTGTAGTAGAGAACCAATTTTCTAAGACGGTGTATTTCATCCCCTACAAGAAGACACGATGCGGTGCACATCGCTAACATATTCTGTTGGAAAGTGGTAAGACTACAAAGACTAACACAAAGCATTGTTTTAGACTAGGATGCCAAATTTATCATATACTTTTGGAGAATACTGCAGAATAAGATGCAAATATACCTAAAGATCAACTCCACATTCCATCCCCACACCAATGGACAAACAAAGGTGGTAAATAGAAGCTTGGGAAACATATTTAGATGTTTGGTAGGTGTAATATCATAAACTATCATAAATTACCATTATGGGATGCTCCTACCTTAGCCAAAAGACAAATTTTCACATAAGCATCCACATCCCTCTGTTTTTCCTTGTCCTTTTCCAATCAAATTTTTGGTCATATGGCTTGGTCAGCATAGGACATGTGCACACTACGAAGACCTTTGTGTGGTGCACATTCCTCCCACAAATCTGTAGACATGCAATGAGTCATTGAGACGCTACAACTACCACCCTTGCACTGTAATGTCTCCTACCACCACCTATTGGTGCCAAGATTTGAACCAGTAGCTTAAGACTTGATCTTTTCACCTCATTTGGTCTTCTTGAACATCATCTTGAATTTTTTTTCCTTCACATTTATTCACTCTCTCTTCGTCTTAGAAACACTCACATGCTTCCTTAAGAAAGTTATTGTATTGAGATAGCTTACATTATTTTGATTTCATCACCTTGGTCATCTTTCCTTAACTCATAAAGCTTTGGCTTCATATCTATTTAGGGGAGTCACACTACTTTACATCTTGTGAAGTACATCATAGTTTCTTGATTATACTCTTGTAATATTATTATCTTTATCATTTGTTTATTTATCTTTGTGGTTATCTATCACCGTTATCTCATCTATTCGGCTAATGTGGACATGGAAACACCAAAGCAAGGACTTAACTAAGGCAAGTCTCTAAACAACCACCCAACATTTTTCTTTGTTTACGTGTGTGCGGGTTTCATGGCCAGAAGAGGTGGAGCAACTTGTTGGACATTTCAGTCACCTTTTCTATGAGTATTTTCATTTCCCCTTATTCTCTCTTTCATTTTCGTCATTTCCATGGTGTAGTCATATACCATTACTTTTTGTTATTAGATTAGTTACTTTATGTTATTTCAATTTGTGTGTTTGGGTTTCTTTCTCGGTCTGTGTACACTATCCATACTAGATGAAGGTGTGCCCCATGGACATCTTACATTTATGTTGGCATCCTTGACTCACGTTGGTGTCTAAGGCAGTGAAATCGTGAAACCCGTCAGTTAACCCTTGTAGTTAACTCTTTCATTTGTGATAGCCAAAACATTTTTATCAATTAATTTGGTTCTATCTTCCACATCATATCATTTACACTTCACAATTGATCTTCATCATTTAAGTTGTCTAGCTCACCAGAGCACTAGCAGAAGTGAGGTGGCGCAAGGGGTGATTCATCGGTTGAGATTTTAAACAGTCTTGAGGTTAATGATTTTTCCCTTCTCCATGTTTTGGTGAACTCGACATGAACCAACATCCTCTACATATTTTCTTTTCATTGAGTGATAGTCCCTCCATCAACATGGTGACGATCTCTCCCATATCACCACCTAATTGAAGGGCATGTGATATGAACTAACATTAACCCCTTTTGATGACCCTTACAGCGGAGAGCCCTATCCTCTTTATATCCCAACGTTGGTCAACAAAGCCTTTATTAGAGGTGTTATGGTTGACCTACCTATTGCATGGACATTATAACTAAAGAGGTGCTCTTTGTTATGGACTTAATCATGTGCAATATGATGAGTGCTTGGCCACCATCCAAATGCATGATGGATGATCACTTCTCCCTCTGGGGTTAACCACCTTGACGGTCCAAGTAGGACCCAAGGTGGTCTTCACAACCTTCATTATTATTCCAAATCAAACCTCTTCAAAGTCAAGGGAGGCAATCTCTAGCTAATCTCCATAGCAGTGATCCCTTTTGTTGTTCATAAGTGTCTCAAGTTTCCCCATGAGGATACCATCCACACAATCCAAAACATTGGCTATCAAGCCCTAGTATCCTATGGGGGCTTCTTGTTAGACTATTTCTAGCCTACTCTGGTAGGGCCCCTGCATCGTCGACAAGACACTTCATTTCTTTCCTATCAAAAATACAAAGTTGGGGAATTCACTTTCAAGTTTGTAGCACCCATCCCCTCTCCTTAGTTTTCTCCTTTTGTCCAACCCCCTCCTACAACTCAACATGCTTCGTCTTGTGTCCCTTCTTCATTAGGGGTACAGAGCAAGCGTGTGTCTTTGCAAAAACCTCATTTCCCATAGTGGACTTTGCAACCCCTAGCGATGTCTTCAGTTCTCGTGTCTACACCTAGCATGGAAAGGGGAAAGGCACCCTTGTTGCCCAATTCAAGGTTCACCCTCCTTTTTTCAGGTTCACCCTCCTTTTTTCAATCTCAATCCTCACAAATATACCTCGCCCTAATGTTTATGGTAAGGGGAGGTCACCTAAGACTTATCCCTCTCCTTTAGCACCTACTCCTCAGGCTTCAAGGGAACCCTCTATTCCTCCTGCCACCCGCAAGGCAAAAAGGGGAAGGGCACCCATGATTGAGTCTACAATTGCTTCTTAAGTGTCACCTCCTACAACATGAGTGGGGCCCTCTTTTTCTATCACAGGATCGACGACCGCACCTATGGAGTAGGATTCCACTAGAACTTTGCAAACCTCTTAGCCTGGTCTAAACTTACGTTAGAACCACCTTGTGCATGAGTGTGAGCCTCACCAGTGAGAGAAGGCCTCGACACATGAGGTTGTTGTGAAGGCGAAGAGTGAATCTTCAATTCCTATGTCTACTACTCCCACTGTATCTTTTGTTCCAACTCTTGTTGCTCCAACCTTTCACCTAGCCACATCTTTTGTCTTGCTTGTCTTTTCTCTAGGAGTGACTATCAAACCGCACACTAAGTCGGTCCAAGTTTTCATTTCCCCTTCACAGGTACCCTCGCTAATCAAATCTCTGCCAAACATCCTACCTCTTCCACCCTCGTAAACATGCTACACACAAGTTGTGTCTAGTGTGGTTATGTCGACTCAGCCCACACCATCTCCCAACCACCATCTTAGCTTTTCTCAAGGTGTTGAGGCTAGCTACAGTGGATCAGAGGGTCTCCCATCCATCATTTAAATGGAAGTTCAAGCAATGTCATGTGCCCGATTTTTGTTGTTGCAAGTATGCTCCAATGAATCCTCTTTCAGTTTTTGTTCTTGTATTCAAGCAAGCTTCAGCTTCTCCCGCGTTTGTCATCGCCCCTTTTGCAGAGGTCAGTGAGACACCTTCATCATTACATCAAGTTGAGTTGCTTGTGTATTACAAGGCATGCATGTTTGACTATAGAGGAAATCTTGACATTGACAAAAATCTTTACAAGATCCCTCACACTCACCTCGAAGCTCTTGAATGAGGACGTCGAAGCTGCCACATCCTTGGCTTTGGCCATTAGTGGGTTGTCTAGGGCTGCTATAGCAATTGTACCACTACAATCTTGACCTCCATCTGCATATGATCAAGATTGGGAGGACAAGGACTTGTTGGTGGACAATCTGTGAAGGAAGCACTCGCTTCTACATCTATAGATTAGAGCATGTATGTATGTGCTCCCCCGTACTTGGTTGTTAATGTTATTCCCCTCTTGAGGACCCTTGTACTTCATTGGTACTTGGAAACAAAGGGTTATCTATTGTGCACCTTCTATTTGTCATCTTATTCTTCTATATGTTGCACATTGATTTTCAATATTTGGGCACAATGCAAAGTGTTGGGAACATTTAGGCTTCCCTTCCATGTTGACCCAAATTTTTATTTTTCTATCTTTATGTGCTCTTCTTCAAATTTGAAACACATTAGCCCTAATGAAATACCCCTGAAAGGTCTTATATCATATATATTTTTCCCTCTCCCGGGTCCTCTTCTGGGTTCTGACATTGAATAATCAGATCCCCCTGCTTTCGTCTCGATGTTGTGGACATCATGTGCTACCTATTATGAGATGGCATTCCATGGAAACATCTTGTATGTTGGCATGTCACAATGTCTATCTCTATCCTTAGAATGTCTTGTGTTCACCTTTTAGCAACACGATTCATTCTAAGGGGGGGATGTTATTTGTGGTTTTATTATCTTATTGTCTAATTATCTCATTGTCTCTACATCACAAGTTTCTTTGAAAAATTCAAAAGTTTTGATCTATTTGTCTGCCTTCATAGGGGTCAATCCATTTATTGAATCTCTCGCTCTATTATACAACTATCTAGCATTCGCTACTCATACTAGTGTGATCAAAGTCGCCCTATCACACAACTATCTAGTTTTTGCTACTTGTGTTGGTGCATGTCTAAAGTCGCCCTATTACGCGACTATCTAGCTTTTTGCTACTCATGTCGGCACATGTCTAAGGTTGTCCTATCATGCGACTATCTAGTTTTTCCTACTTACATTGTGCATGTCTAAAGCTACCCTATCATGCAACTATATAGCTTTTGCTACTCACATTGGCAAACTTAAAAGCACCATATTGTATGACTATCTAGCATAACACAACTTGCTACCCATATTGGCATACCATCAGTGATCATTATCTTCATCATCTAGCATGCTTGTCTGCAGCTTGCATGTTGGATCTGGGGTCGCAACAATTCAAGGCTTCCCCATGAGGGCAACCATATGCGGACAGGTAAGTCGAGTAAGTTTTCTCTACTTTAGCTTGCATCTTCAGTTATGATATGCTTGCTAAAGTGCGAGCAAAATGTAATGTTGTAAATTTGTACCCTTGTGTAATTACCATTATTTGATGCTCCTACACTAGCCAAAAGATAAAATTCCACATAAGCCTTTGCGTTCTTCCATTTTGCCTTGTCCTTTTCCAATTAAATTTTTGGCCATGTAACCTGGTCAGCATAGGACGTGTGTGCACCACAAAGATTTTTGTGTGGTGTGCATTCGTCCCACCAATCTACAAATGTGAAATGAATCATTGAGACATTACAACTACCAACCCTACAATGTAACGCATCCTACTACTGCCCACTAATGCCAAGATTCGAACCAGCAACTTAAAATTGATCTTCTCACCTTATTTGATCTTCTTGAACATGATCTTGCATTTTTTCCCTTCATGCTTCTTCACTATCTCTTCATCTTAACAGCAGTCTAATGCTTCCTTGAGCAAGTAATTGAATTGGGACAGCTTACATTATCTCGATTTCATCATCTTTGTCATCTTGCCTTCACTCATCAAGCTTTGGTTTCATAGCTGTGAAGGGGGGTCACTCACACCACTTTACATCGTGTCAAGCATATCATAGTTTCTTGATCATACTCCAATATTATTATCTTTATCATGTCTATTTATCTTTGTGGTTATCTATCACCATTTTTGTCAGTTTGGTTGTTCTGGAGGTGGAAAAACCAAAGCAAGGACTTGACTAAGGCAAGTCTCTGAACAACCACCCAACATTTTCCCTGGTTTTCATGTGTGTAGGTTTAGTGGGAGGAAGAGGTGGAGCAACTTGTTGGACATCTCAATCATCTTTGTTGTGAGCATTTCCATTTTCCCTTATTGTCTCTTTCATTTTTGTCATTTGATAGTGTAGTCATATACCATTTTTTATGTTATTATATTAGTTACTTTCTGTTACTTCAATTTGTGTTTGAGTCTCTGCCTTGGTCTCTTCGCACTGTCCATATTGGACAAATGCATGTTGTGTGAATATCCTACATCCGCATTGTTGTCCTTGACTCACACTAGTGTCCAAGGTAGTGAGCTCGCAGAGCCTATCAATTAACCCTCGTAGTTGGCTCGTTCATTTGTGATAGTCAAAACATTTTTATCAATTAACACACTTCAGTTAATTTAGTTCCTTTATCTTCCACATCATATCGTTTAAACTTCACAACTTATCTCCATCATTTAAGTTGTCTTGATCCCCTTGCTCACCCAAGCACTAGTAGAAGTGAGGTGGTGCAAGGCGTGGTTCATCCCTTGAGATTTTAAACTAATCTCAATGTTGGTGAATTTTCCCTTCTCCATAGTAGCATACAAAATTGGAAATCGGGACCTAATCATACCACAGGTGGACTCTGTGTTCAACTATTCAATTAGTTGTAGTTCAAGAAAGACACCATTAAGATTGTTACCAAAAGGTAGTGGCAGAACTTAAGAACGTCAACGTAGAAAACAAGCACAGTGTTGAAGCTGAAGAGTTTGTAGACCACATGAAGGTTGCACAAGGTCAAGCAAAATTTGGAGATCATTAATGCTAAGTACAAGGAGCAGACAGATACTAAAAGGAGGCATAAGGAGTTTGTTTTTTGAGATGAAGTAATGGTGCATCTTCGGAAAGAGAGGTTTCTAGTATGCACATATAACAAGTTGAAGATGATGAAGTTTTGGCCTTCAATATCCTTCAAAAATTTGATTCCAGAAACGCTTACGAGGAGCTACCAAAAGGCATTGACATCCCACCAATCTTCCAACATTGTAGATCTCTATTAGTTTCATGGAGCATAGACCGAGAAAAACAAAAGAGCACCACTTCAAAACTAACTACTGCGACTACAACAAGAGCAAAGAATGCATCTTGTATGGTTGAACTAAGCACAATGCCTTGAACAAAGAATACAAGGAATATTTGGCCAAGTGGAAGGGCAACCGAGTAGAAAATGCATCGTGGAACTCAGAGACCAAATTGGAGTAGTTTGAATCATATCTGGAGCTAGAAACGAGCAGGGCACACTTCTCAAATAACCCTGAGGGTCTGATGTAGGAGCATCTCAAAGAACTTAACTATATCATACTACATCAAACTAATTTCCTTTGCAAAATAGAATGGAGGCGAGATGACAAGTCTATTACAATCTATTAAGATGGTAGTAGCAAGGAACACTCTAATCAAATGATCTCTTCACTAGAATTTCATCCTATCAAATAGCTTGGAATGAGACCTAAAGGAAGTAGCATGGGGAACTTCTTCAAACCTTGCAGTGTTGGCACAACACACCATATGGCAAATAGGAGGTGAGGCAACCTTCAAATGGGTCTGCACCCATCTACATCGAGTTTTGTGTCTTATTCAACAACCTAGAGTCGACCTACACATTACACTCAAAATAGGACTGGAAAAAACGGAGGTTGGTGAAGATGGTTCCTAAGTGTTTGGAGCTAGTATATGAACACCTTCAAGGATCTTTAGGAGGGGGATTCGTAGTTAGGGAGTTAAGAGTTAGGGTGATAGAATCTAAAAGACTTTTCGGCATTTTCACTGTAATAAGCCCATGGCAATCCTATGAATCAACATGTGGGGCCAATAGGCCTAATGTATTTGGCATATGAGGGGCCTACAAGGAAATAGGAACTTTGTTTGATCAATAAGAGTGCATGTTTCTATTTTCTATTCAATTCTGGTTGACATCTGCTGCAAGGTTTTGACTGCATTATCTCGGATCCCATATAGGCTGCTCCTTATGGACATTATTAAAAATATTTCATTTCATTTCATCTCAAATCCATATTGTTCCTTAATCATATGGACAATTCATACCAATTTTCATCCTTTAAAACCCACAACGAAATTGGTCAGAATAGCAAAAATGATGCCAGAGGTTGCATACTTACCCATATGAAAAGCAAATTCATGCTTTCAAATACCCAAACAAGACAGGCAAATAACTTCAAACAAACTTCCCAGATAGTAAAAGCTCACTTAGTCAATAGTTTTCTCCATTATTGAACCCATAAATCACCCTTCCATATGCAACCTTACAAGTTTTAATGAACAAAGAGGCAAATGGAAGATCTGATTCTTTTGCTTTCTGCTAAAAGTTCTACCTTTACCAAGATTCATCCTATTGATTTTTACATTGGCCAGTTTCAATGTACAAATCCCTAATTCTAAATTGACGCTATCCAGCTCAAAAATACCATTCTGCTCTTTGCTTTCTGGCTCATCCATAACATAGCTCACATACAGAGGTAAGCCCTTGAAGCGTTCCAATTCATCAGGTACTTTGACAAACCTTTCAGCGCCTGGAGAAGAAACCTGCACACAAAGGGTGAAGAATTATTGATATGATTCAAAATTCATAAAGGTTAGCTGTGATATGCATCTTCCTATTAAACAATCACGTAAATATCTATAATTTTATTTGCCTTTCATGATGATAAAGGAATAGACCAACCAAAACTTCAAAGTGATGACAGACAACTAGATTAAAAGCAGAAAGGAAATCAGCATGTATACATTACTAAGAATTCAAAAATTCAAGCATCATCATTTCCTCTAAGAAACTTTCCCATGCAAAATATTATTTTCTAGGTACAAATGAAATACAAGCTGTAAGTTGTCCAGTACATTTTTTATAAAATATCATGCCATGTGTTTTGTAAAATAGAATTGGCCGATTATTGATTATAAGGTTAGAAAATCAAAACCCACAAATTGAAGCACGTATTCTTTAAAGAGGCTCATGTAACAAAATATCATCTTGAATGATCGACTCTGGAGTAACTTCTTGTTCTGGCTACACTAGCCAAGGACTCAGGAATGCTGGGTCTTCAACATCTAAGAAACAATGCACCTTCTATTAACACTAGCCACTCAGTGTGGAACCATCATTCAGAAGGAAAATAAAAAGTTTGAAGGAACTAATGATTCCGTAAATTCATCCACTCAAACCATACTTCAATAACTCCAAAAAGATATTCCAAATTAGCCAAATTAAAGGGACAAATCACATTTTCTTTTGTGCAAAAAGGGCCTTGAAAGAACTGTACTGTCCATAAATGAAAAAGATAACGAAGCAGACAGGGCAAGTTGATATTTACGTTCATAAAAATAGATATGTCTGCCCCTTCTCTTTTCACCAACTTTGTTTGGTTTATTCATTTCCAAATTAGAAAAATGGACTGGAATATATAACATTGTTTCCACTCTTCCTCAAAGATTTGTAGTTCTCTCAGCAAGTGGAAAAGCTAGAATACAAAAGCAATTTGATATCTTTATGTGGCTGCTCAACAATGAAATTAATGAAGACAAGATAAATGTAATAATTATGGTTAGCATAAGGATATTCCATCATGTTCTATGTTCAAAATTTTCAGGGCAGTCTCTTCTACATTTAGGCCTCTAATTTGACTCAAACTTGTGTTGGGGATAAAAGAACCATTTACTGAAATAATTAAATGCAGATGAATCAAATTGTGAGGTTACAAACTAATAACTAAACGCAGATGAATCAAATTGTGAGGTTACAAACTAAGGGATTCCTCTTAAAAAATATGGAACAAATGGTTGTTTTAAATTTATGTCAATGTCCTGGGTGAGAACCAGGTCTCTCAAAGGAATTTCAATAGAAAGAAGGGTACAGAAATAATTATTATTTGAGGAATTAGGAACAAATGTACAATCCCATTATGCCATGGTTTTAGCCACTAGAGATCTGTAGCCTTCAAGAGAAGCATTTATGTCAGTTTTAAACATAATTAGGCAAGATAAAAAGCACAGAGACAAAATATTTTTGTGACGAAGGTGAATAGTTGGTATCACAATGTGGATTAAGAAATGGCAAATTGAAGGGGTTTCCCAAAGAACCACAAGCCATCTAGGAAACAGTATTTCCTGCAGCTCAAATTAGGTCTTGATTTTATCAAAACCCTTTCAAACTATCAAAGCTAAGTGTATAGTTAAACATCAAGTATATAGGCAAAAGCCACAATTGGCATCCGAAATTTCAAGGACCTTACAAGTAAGGATAGTTATTTTTAGGACATCATTATTGTTTTAACAAAAATAATGAAAAAATGCCACTTTTTGGTTTCTTATGTTCATAGACAAATCGCATATGAATGGAAATGGCATTGTGAGTTTTTGAGAAGAAACTCTGCCACTCCCCTGTGCACTTGCACACTCCATTCTTTGGTGTTTGTTGTCATGAATACATTATGCAGGCTACAGTCTTAAGCTTTTCACAATATTAATGAATACCAGATTGTCACACAAGTTCTTGCAAGTTAGATTTGAGAGAATATGCAAGGTTGTTTAAGTACAGATATTGACAAATTGTTGATAAGTACAACTGAAGCTTACAAAATTGATCCATAATTGTGTTGCTCTCAAAGGTAGTCATTCAGAGCAACTTGATTTCTTGTTAAAGATTAAAACAGTATTCTTTTTCTATTGAGGGTTTAACTTTGTTATCCTGATAATTTTTCTATTCTTCTCAAAGAATCTTAGTTCTGTGATAGGATTTTGTTCATCCATGTTTTCAGAAATGTCACAGGAAATAGCCATGACAATCTGAAACATGAAGTAAAAGCAATGACAATAGAAACAGTCATTTTTGGCCATTGGCACAAAAGAAACGTTGCTTGAGAGACTGCCATTGTTTCTAAGGAAATGATTTCTTACGAGCATTCCATGGCTTCTAATTGATACCAAAAACAGTTGACCAATATCCCCTCAAAACAATGTAGGCAGCATTGAGAGTGGGAAAAGAGAGTTTTACATAGAATAGTAGCCCAAGGCATCTTGAAGGAATTGATGCAGTTAAAAGATGTTCTGTGACATTAGTAATGTAGCAGTTTAGTTATTTTTTATTTTTATAGAGAAAAATTTAGAATTTATGTTGGTGTGAAAAGGGCATATTGCCTGATTGGTTTACCTCATAGGTCCTATTCAGACTAGTTTATGTAATATTGAGCATTGTTTGCTACCCAAAAAATAAAATCTCCTTTCAACCACTCAGCTATGAACGTATTTTGTCAAACAGTTGGCACCGTCACTAATTGCATTCTTTACAATGTCATTTTAACAAATAGTTTGCTTGATGGTTTTTAATGTTTTGTTTCAGACTTGCAAGTAAATTGTGATATTTTTGTGAAATGAATTTTGCTCAAAATCACCGAAAAATGCATATAAACTGGACCATTTGTACAGCTCAAAATAATAATAATATTTCAACATTAATTGCAGATAAGAACAGAAATATAAAGGGGCTGACCTTTACTGCAAATGCCAGTTCACTGTGATAAATAATAATGCTCAGGAAAACATATGCAATCTTCACATAAAGTTGCAGCTCTTTAATCATTACACAGCAGCAACAATAAACCTTAGAAACCCCTTCCAAATCTGCTTATAAGACTTCGACCAGCAGCAACAAAGAGAAAGCCATGCCTTGACAAGTATCAAAAGACTTCAGCCAGAACCAACGAAGAGAGAACCACACCCTTGTAATATTTTCACACACAAGTCTGAAGTCCCATGCCATAAGTAGATACATAGCATCCAGTATTAAATCCATTAACAATCCCTCATGTCCAGCAAGAGGATTCCATGCCAAAGCAAGGTGTAATGTAGCCCAAGCGAAAATGTTGATTTTGAATCCACCAAACCCCGGTGCCAAAATCTTCTGCAATCCTGACACTGGAAAAAACCACGCAAAAAACACTGAAATACCTATATCGTATCTCCAACAAATACCAGCCAAAGTAGATCTTTCACCATTGTACCTAGTCTTCTTAAAGAGGGTTTTTGTTCTCACGAAAGATGAGATGGACCAAGTCCAAATCTCCATAACCACACATGGTTTTCTCAAAGAGAAATATCAGAAATAATAAAGTCACACAAACTCCAAATGAGCTCCAAAATCCTTTCTATAACTCCTCCAAGGTCAATGCCCTAATTACGGTTGTGCGATATTAAAATTAATTTTAATGTCACCTTATGTACCCCTAAGTTGTCAATAATACTTTATTAGATTAAATAATTTTAGTTAAATATTAAATTTCACTTTAAATTTTTTAAATTATTTAAAATAATATCTCAAATCACCTTATGTCACCAAGATATCAACAACTTAAGCAATCATCAACTGTCCAAAAACAGTGACTCTGCCAACCGCCACGTTGGTGTCCAAAACTGACACTTGTTATAAATAGTAAGTGCAAACAAAATGTCTAAAATTTATTTGAAAAGTGTTGAACAGCTCCAATAAATCCTCTGAGCTCATTTGCGACATCAAAATACTACTCTAAATTGATTGACACAAACCCCAAAAGTTAGCAATAACTGCACTACATGAGAACTCAAAAACAAGGGACCCCCTTCCCAAATATTGTTTGTCCTCAAGCAATGCCAAAACAACATCCAATCATCAGACTAATCTAAACTAAACCCAAGAATGATCCCTAGGTCCCAAGTCAACCTAGGAGATCTGTAGTTCCATCTCTTCAAGGCACTTTCCTACAAAGTACCAAAACAAGAGACCTGGAAACAACCTGTAAGAAGAGCAATCAGATACTGCATATACTCAAACAACTTCTCAAAGAATCGCTCTTTGAAGGACCCAATCTAAAACACTGTAGGAATAAACTCCCGAAAGTCAACATCGGTTCTCTCATTCCCATCAACTATTTTACGGCAAACTGATGTGATCCCAAGGTTCCTAATCAATCTTAGAAAGAAACCACCATGTAAATGCTAGCCACTCTGATCATAATTGTCAAACCATTGTGCTCAAACTACACTCTCCACTCTTGGAACCCCCAAAAGTAATCATCATCAAATCCCAAACTAATGTACCTAAAAGAGCTGAAATCAAAACCATGAAGCCTTATCTGCCAAAGCATCTCGGTGAAAACTGTAATGTCCCCATTTTCGTGAGCATCAACATTCAGAGGATTAGCCTATTTCTACTTAGGAAATATAAAAGCCAATGAAGAAAGAAATTAAACCATTCTATGCATTTGTGTTTATTGAATTTTGTGAAGAGAAGCGGTGACAAGGGTTTTAGAATTTCAGGCTTGGAGAATTGTGAATTCTCCAGAGTTTTACAAGCATTTGAGGTGTTGAAAGACACACTGATATTTGCTAATTGGATGACTCATGCAGAGTTATCATTTGTGCCTAATTGTTCAGAGAAGTTCAATTGTTTGGCAGCCACTGAAGAGTTTGATAGCATTGAATTACAATCAATTGGTTGCAGAGATTAGAAGGACAATAAGTGAAGCAGATCGCAGCCCATTGTAGCAGCATTTGAAAGCATTACAGACAGCCACAGGGCTTTCAGCAGCCACGTGAGCCACCAAAGGGTGATGTTAGCTGGAAGAGGCATGTTTGGGGTTTGTGCTACGTTGATTCATCATACTTTGATGCCAAGGATTCCAAATAGCTTTCAGATTTCACCTACAATCCATTAGAGCCAATATTTACAAGCTGCGATTTAATTCCAGGTTTTTAATTTGCAAATAAATTTAATCCTCAAGGCATTAGTTGTTTATTGTATATAAATCTTTTCCTAAATTGTATAAAGAGGATTTCCTATGAATAGTTTGCAGCAGTTAGTTTGTATGCAAACTGTATAACGAAATGCATTTGAGTAGTTTGGTGTATTTTCATAATGATATAATTGCCAAGTATTTGACAAAATGCCATGTTGAATATTAAGCAAACTTGAATGATATTACATAGTTGTTTGCAAGTTTATGTCATTGAAAATCAGATATTGGTGAAACCAACTTATTAGTTTGCATGCAAAGTGTTTGACAAAATGTCAAACTTCCAGGTTGAAAGTTAGAACCTGTCAAGGTTCTTACAAAAACCACATCACCAAACTCACTTCCAATCACAGTCCTGGACAACAAAAAAGATACCTTGCTCAACTATAAAACATAAACCACAACATCACTCCACATGATGCCCCAAAAATGAAGCAATTCAATCACTGCCACAACCCTGAAATTACCAATTAAGGAATGTCGTCGTTGTCGCCAACTGAAATCATAACATCAACACTTAACCTCCAAGTGTCAAAGAAATAGTTTTGAACACGCCAACACACCCAACCCACTACAATCAATAAGGTATCATCTGAAGTTATGCATACCATATCCATGACTATAGTATCTGCAATGACTATCACTCACCAAAGTGGAACCAATAAATAAATGAACTGCTTCTGAAAATACTTTCATAACCAACTTCCCTAAAGCCTCCCAATGCTCAACAACATTATGCTCATAACAAGATGTCTCCATAACCAACGTGAAAATGTAAGGATAGCAGTAATCAATCTGAAATCTTACTGAAAACATAGGAGACATGAGTATGGAAGAAACTGTAGAGTCATCTCCTATGGTCAAATCACCTCTACCAACCAGCCTCAACCATAAAGTACCCAATTGTTGTGCTGAAGAAGGCATCAAAAGCCTGCACAAGCAGATCGAAAAGTAGGCAGGACTGCTAACTCTAGAAATAGACCCACCACTCCAATCTTGAGACAATGCCTCATCGCTGAAAACTGCACCTAGGTCCCAAATTCTATAATCAATTCCACTCTTATCATTAGAATCAAAAAGAACTCCCTCATCTACCTCGAAGAGTGGACAACCAAATGTCCAATCAGCACTCGTCTCAAAAAGTGGGTTATCAATCAATTAAAGATCAACATAATTCTTATGCTCCACCCAACCATCCTACTAATCCAGACTCCTAATTTCAGGTTTTATGGGACAATGTGCAAGTTCAAACTCCTCTTGAATGCAATCAAGCTCCTCCATTACCCAATTAATCTCTTTGGCCATTTCTCTGTTCTTCAGCTCTCTGGAATGCTTGACATCATAGAGCTATTTGTTTGCTTCAAGAAGTGCCTTGTGGACACTTTCCAAAGCAAACTTCATGTGATCAAGCTCAATGATAATCTCACTAACCTTTCCCCTTAACTGCCTAGTCATAGAAAAATTCTCATCTACAAACTTGATGGCAACATCTCTATCATGTATTAAGTGTAAGAAAACAGATTTTATTTCCTCCATAGTGTTATTTATCATGTGCAAATCAGCAAGAGGAAAAATTTGCTCAAATTTGTTTTTAGGTGTCATGAAGATGAATTTTTCAACAAGGCTTCTAATGTCATCCAAACTAGATAAAGTGTCGCTTCATTTTCCATAAACACCCAAAACTGATTTTTCCAATCTTGTTCAAGCAAGCATAGTGAACTGCTGTTATGTTGCACAAGCATACCAAAATCAGAACTTTTGTACTTGTAATCAAAGTCTTCAAGGTTGTCCTCAATCACCTATACCTCCTCTTTTTCATCTTCGACAATCAACTGTGTATCCAACTCAACAAGGTCACTAGGTTTTCACTCAAAATCAGCTACATGCTGTAATGGACACCCCTGAATGCCCCAAAAAACTAAACCCACTGCTGAAAGGAATTATGTCAAACAGTTTGCATTCAACTTCTTATTTCTCCATTTAACGTTATAAACCCCTTATAACACTGGAAATCAAACATTTATTTGTTTGTTGTGTTTTGTGCATGGAATAGGAATCATACAACATAAACAAGAAATAAACTACAATAATATGCAAAGTGGATAATGAACTGCTGCCGATAAAATGTTATTTTCAGAATTAATAAAACCAAATACATGGCAGATTTATCAACTCACTAATTACTCCAGCATTAATGAAATAATACTCCAGCCCATGCTTTCGAACTTGCTGCTACAGTGACGTGAATAGTGCCGTGTGAATAGTGTCACGTGAATAGTGCCGCATGAATAGTGCCACGTGAATAGTGCCGCATGAACAGTGCCGCTACAGTACTTTGTCCTTCAATCATTCCACTACCTTCATAAAATCAATCCCTCAAAGCGGCATAAGCATTGGACAAGTAGTGAAGAAGATATGAGCAAAATACCAAATCTGCCTGTAGCTGGAAATGTAACTAAACTGCTTGATAATGAAACTAATAACAATGGATTCCAAAGGCCAAACCCCAAGGGAATGACGTCTAGAATGTCACAAGAGAGGATAAACGTCCTCAAATGCCAAGAACGGATTTGCAACTCACACACCAATTTCTTCTCATATTCAACCTGTCTAATGAAGCCACAAACGCTTCCTTTTATTCTATTTCCAAGGGTCGGTTCAACTCTCATGGGCAATGTGGGATAAAAGATGAGCAATATAAAACATATATTAAAATATCCTCTTATGTCTCCCTTGGGTACACATCCCCATAAAATAAATATTAAAGTAACACTTTAATACTTTACAATTAAATTAAATGTTACTTTAATAAAACTTCAGGCATTAAAATGTATTAGCAATCGGACTCCGAATAATGCAAGTGATAGCTCGTCGGAAAGCTCTCACCGAAGAGTATCAAATCCAATCACCAAAACTGGCCTCCACTGTGTCCTGTTAACTTACTAAAAATAGTAAGTATGCCTGAAACTGAGTAAATCAACTTCATTTTGGCCCAAACTGGAAATGACTAGGCCAAAACACTCCAGGATCCCCTTAAACCCTTCGTTAGCCCTCGGGACCATGTAGAACAAGGCTAACACACACACGCTTGGTCAACTGCTAAAGTGGGGACATTACACATGCAATATGAAATCAGATTTGTTTTCAAGATGAAAGACAGCAACATCAATGCCATCCTCCAAGCATAACTACGGAGATGCAGTTAGAACAGCACTATAGTCAAAAGGAAATTCATCCCAAACAGGATTCTTGACATACTTAGGTGTGAACACACCCCAATCCCAAGTGCTAAAGGGCTGATTACCCTGCTCAGAAAAAAGGTACTCACTGTGCTCCTCATGATTGGTTGACTTTGTAAATAAGTCACTCTCCACAGGTTTGGTTTGGAAATCAAACCGAAAGTCGTCTGAATGATCTTTGTTAGATTGTGAAAAGAATCCATCACCCAAAGCAAATTTGCATTCACCAAGCCATTCATCTGAAATTTTGTTTTCATTGTGCTCTTCATCTAAAAGCTTATTAGTGAACTCATCACAAGATACCTTACGCAAGTCATTAGTCTCAGTAGCGTCACTGAATAAGTCTGAAAGTGGACCAATTACTGCTGTTATGACACTTTCATTGCACACTTCCTCATCCTTAATAGCTGTATACATAATCAAATAATTGTCCTGAAGTTCTGTCTCAAGGCTCTCATGCCCCAAGGCAATCTCTCCATCATTTTTTTCTGCTTAGCCTCCTCTTTATCAAAGAAAGGTTTCAGGTTTCCTTCAGAATGTTTGAACACCATATGGCGAACTCATAAGCAGCTATACAAACATCCTATTAATGCCTCAAAATAGCCAATAATATAGACATAAGTAGCTGGGAGATAGTATCACTGTCATTAATAGACAAGAGTCAAGACCATAATAATCTTCATGGCTGCAATAACATAATCGTTGTGTTCTTTTCTGGTTGTGACCAAGAAATGGTAAATCATGTTGAGATCAAATCATGTAATCCCAAATCCAACATAAAGTTATTCATTCTGACATATGCAAAAATTTGAAGTATAGCAATCCTTCTAGAGAAATGATGACTTTTGATGTCCCCAAGATCATGGAAACTATCCACAATTAATTAAATTACCTCCTTCAATGTGTTTCATTATAAGGTCCTTGAAAGATTAAATTCTTGTGATCTCAATCAAACATACAGCAACCAACAGTCTAATCTCAACATTTGAATGTCTCAACCACCTATGTTGACTCAAGGTAGTCGCTGGAGGAACAAGAGCTAATTGCAATAACTCTGATGGCATCTGCTCTACAATGTCAAACATCCCTCTAGTTGGATCAAAATGTTGAGAACAGTTTTCCTTGATTGAAATTCTAAACTGAGTTTGCTACCTGTCTCATAAAGTATTCAGGCCAACCACCTTATGTCCTTTGATGCCATAATTAAATCTTTAAACCAAACACACAGGCTGTCAGATTCACAAGCTCTGATACCACTGTAGTGTCCTACCCTATTTGCAATAAACTTTTGTACTTCCACTTTTACTTTATTGCTCAAGAAATTTGTCAAACAATTTGCACCCTTGCTCATTGCATTCTTTACCGTGTCATTTTAACAAACAGATTGCTTGATGGTTTTTAATGTTTTGTTTCAGACTTACAAGTAAATGGTGATATATTTGTGAATAAATTTTGCTCAAAATCAGAGATATGCATCTAAACTAGACCATTTGCGCAACTGAAAATAATAATATTCTTTGAACATTAATTGCAGATGAGAAGAGAAATATGAAGGGGCTGAGTCTTACTGCAAGTACCTGTCTGTTATGATAAAGAATAATCCTGAGGAAAACATTTACAATCTGCAAATGAAGTTGCAGCTCTATAATCATTACACAGAGGCAACCATAAACCTCAGAAACCCCTTCCAAATCTGCTCATAAGACTTCGGCCAGCAGCAAAAAAGAGAAAACCACAACCTGACAAATATCTAAAGACTTCATCCAACACCAACAAAGAGAGAACCACATCCTTGTAATATTTTCACACCCATGTCTGAAGTCTCATGCCATAGGTAGATACATAGCATCCAGCATCAAAGCCATTAACAATCCCTCATTTCCAACAAGAGGATCCCATGCTAAAGCAAGGAGCAATGCAAACCAATTGAATATGTTGATTCTAAATTCCCCAAACACCAGTGCCAAAATCTAGGGCCAATCTGACACTGAAAGAAACCACACAAAGAAATCTCAAATCTCAAAGCATTATGAATTACCTGTAGGATATCTCCAACTAATACCAGCTAGTGTAGATCTTTCACTACCGTAGCTAGTCTTCTTCACGAGGGTTTTTGTCCTCACAAAGACTGAGATGGACCAAGTCCAAATCTCCAAAAACCACATAGGGTTTTCTCGGAAAAAATATCATACATGATAAATTCAACATACTCCAAAATTCCAAATGAGCTCCAAAATCCTTTTTATAACTCCTCCAAGCTCAATGCCCTAATTAGGGTTGTGCAACCTTAAATTTAATTTTAATTTTTAAATTCACCATGTCTTGCTAAGTTACCAATAAAGTCACTTTATTAAATTAAATAACATTAGTTAAAATAAAATTTAACTTTATATTTTAACGTTATTAAAATAAAATATCAACACACCTTACATCACCAAGACATCAACAATTTAAGGCAATCACCCACTTTCCAGCAACAATCCCTCATTTCCAACAAGAGGATCCCATGCTAAAGCAAGGAGTAATGCAAACCAATTGAATATGTTGCTTCTAAATTCCCCAAACACCAATGCCAAAATCTAGGGCCAATCCAACACTGAAAGAAACCACACAAAGAAATCTCAAATCTCAAAGCATTACAAATTACCTGTAGGATATCTCCAACAAATACCAGCTAGTGTAGATCTTTCAGTACCGTAGCTAGTCTTCTTCACGAGGGTTTTTGTCCTCAGGAAGACTGAAATGGACCAAGTCCAAATCTCCAAAAACCACATAGGGTTTTCTCGAAGAAAATATCATACATGATAAACTCAACATACTCCAAATGAGCTCCAAAATCCTTTTTATAACCCCTCCAAGCTCAATGCCCTAATTAGGGTTGTGCAACATTAAATTTAATTTTAATTTTTAAATTCACCTTGTCTCGCTAAGTTGCCAATAAAGTCACTTTATTAAATTAAATAAAATTAGTTAAAATTAAATTTAACTTTATATTTTAACATTATTAAAATAATATCTCAACACACCTTACATCACCAAGGCATCAACAATTTAAGCAATCACCCACTTTCCAAAAATAGTAACTTTGCCAACCACCATGTAGGTGTCCAAACTGACACTTACTATAAAAAGTAAGTATAGACAAATTGTCCAACATCCCTCCAAAAAGTTTTAGACAACTTCAATAAATCCTCTGAGCTCACTGGCATCATCAAAATACTGCTCTAAACTGGCTGACACAAACCCTGAAAGTCAGCACCAGCTGCCAACAAGAGAACCGGAAAAGGAGGACATTATAGTTTACTTAAGTTCACTTAGGGCATTCTTAGGGCATTACCACTTTATGTCTCAAGTCATAAGATTAAGACACATCGTAATCTTATGATGTCCTATGTTAACAATTGACATGAAGCGTCAATAGACATGAACAACCATGGCCATTGGATGAATGGGCAGTGCAGAGTTCACTCTTCATTCACCCATTGAGGGCAATATTAATGGATGATTCTTTGTTCTCTTTTTGTTCCGATATTTTGATCCTGTTCAAATCAGGAACTCATCAATGCATGTTTTGTAAACGTTCAAAACCCATTTCAACAAGTTGTATTATTTTTTAATAGCTCCGCAAGGTCATTTTTGAATCACAACATCAGCAGAAGTCCACATCATTGATTGCTTCATAGAAATATAGTCAGTGTGATAGGACAAAGTTGTCACTTTGACATATAGCCCTGTTGTGCTGTTGGTTGAAAGATCGACACATTAGATCAAGTAGACCCCACGACAATAGAGATTGTTAAGAAGGTTTTCAAAGAAGTGAAACCGTCAATCACACATTAAGTAGATCAAACAGCTGGTGCAAGTTGTCAAAACTGTTGTAATGTCCCTTTCTAGAACATTGCTTATTTCTGCCTTAAAGTAATATTTCAATTTCTAAATGATAATTGCATTTATATTTATAAAGATAAATTAAATAAATATCATGAATTTTATTATAATATTCAAATAATTCCTATAATAATCTTAATTTGTATAACTGCTATATTTCTCCTAAATTGCAACTATTTCCTAGAATGATTTTCCTTTGATTGCTGGTCAAATTTTGGGTTCTCGTCCAAAACTCAATGATTAGAAATAAGACTTTTCGTCTTTAAATCTCTTGATTTCTCCTTGGAAGGTTTGAGTCCTCTTTGTTGTAGTTACTTATTTGCAAGTCACTTCATATTATCCAAATTGATGACCTTCTCATTTGCTCGGTCTTCTCTAAATACCCTTTTCCCTCAAGAGTCACAACTATTTGCATATCTCTTATTCTTTATATTTTAGTTAATTCTTCCTTAAAGAAATCATATGAGAAAATTCTTCTATTTTATTTTAATCTTCTTGATTAGTCTTTATGTATAAGATTTCTCTTTTTGCTGATTTGTATCCAGCATATTATCAATGTTGTCACAATGTCATTGTTTCTATTTGGCATCAAAGCAGTTTTAATAGAAGGGTTGTTTCAAACTTTTACCAAGCTGACCATGCTTATTTGCTGTAGATAGTAGGTGGCTGCAGCAACCTCTTCTACAGTTCACAATATTGTCAATAGAAAATACCTCCACACACCTTACTTGGCTTTGTATATTCAAACTTTTGATGATGTTTACAGTCTGCAACCAAATTTAGACAGATGCAGCCAGTAAGCTGAAACTAGATTTGCTTCCTTGTATCCAAATGCCCTTACAGATTGATCATGCTTCAAACGTTATTAGGCGTGGTCCAGCATATACCATTAAAAACACAACACGTCAATGTGTCTATTTGGTACTGTAACAAGTTCTAATGGTACGACTAGCAGCTTCTCGACAATTTTTCTGAAGGATATATATATATATATATATATGCAGAAGACTTGGTCATTTTCTTCCTTATCATGAATCTTGATGCACTTTGTCTTACTATAAAACCCATAAGAGATATATGAGGGGCTTTGGTGTTAATATATTCAAGCTGGGAATATTATAATTGTTCAATCTAACAACTTGAAACTATTGCACTATTGTATAGGAGCCTAGTGAGTCAGCCAAGTGGGTGAGTCCAGTATTGTTTCTAACTTTCAGTGGAAACTAAAGAAAAAAAAAGAAAGGTACTTGTTCTATCGGACACATGTTGGTTTAGCACTCCTCAAGCAATGGTCAGACAAACAATTTTCTAGCAGCATCCTTTGCTAAGAAAAAACATGATGGACAAAATGAGTCCCATTTATGATAAAGGTAAGAGGTATACAATGAAGTCGCAACAAAATGTAACCGTTAATTTTTCTCATAATTAATGATGTGTGCACCATTTCAAGAGCATTAATCTGATAATATTTTCTTTTGTGCCATTAGCTGAATGTGAACACATCAACAATGGTAGAGCCTACATAGCAATAAGGGTTTTACATGTCACCACGCAATGAAAATGTGGCGCACCAATGCTTACCAGGAATGTTGTCAAAAGACATGTGATTCTATTGCACTATCAATTAAAGATGATAATAAGGTAGTTGAACCAATCAAATTCATCCAATATAATAAATGCAAAATGTAGCTAGCAGTCGAATAAGAGAGCTTGAATAATGAAGTACATGCCAAATTTCCATCACAATTGTCATTTGGAAAGCTGACTTTAGCTCCATTGCATGGATTTCTTCCATGCAATCTCACAATTTTGCAGATCTTTTTGGTGTTATGGTACAAATATGTAGTTTGTATTCTATAGGAGTACAACAAAATAGAAAAACACTTACCTTTAGGCTTTCTAATATTCAGGCCTTCAAAGCAAGAGATTGTTCTTCATATTCAGTTCACTAAACTAAGCGTGACTATGGAAGTTGACCTTTTGCATTCTGTGTAAAGAAAACTGATATAAATATATATCATCTCCTCTTGCTATGCCAACTTGTTGATTTTCTCCATTTTTATTATTGATCAATTGTTTTATCCTTGAAAGCCTTAACTTGTTCATGTGAAATTCTACAATTTATAGATGATATTGAAATCATGCATAATCGTGCCCTCTGCTATCACTAAAGATTGTTAGTTTTAAATGGTATAAATTCTATGCAAACTTAAATGGAAAAAGTATAATCATATGGTTTAGCAATTCATCTTGTAGCTTTGTATTTCATTTCAAGCAAATTCTTCTCTTTTCCTCCTTCAAAAGATCAAGAATCTATTGAATATCATAAGAAGAATAAGCTTCTTAATCTAAAGGTTATCTTGTAGATCATTCCCACATTCACAAGATTTCCCATGTTGGTACAAGGCATGTGGTAATAAGAATTTGAATATCAACAATTAGCTAACCTTCTTCTAAGGAATGGTAGCTAACTCAAGTAAAATATGATGAATAAAATTATGAAAGGATAAACAAATTGTACTTCAAAAAATTATTGAGCATTTATTTGCTATCTTGATTTGACTGATTATGAAGATGCAATTGGTTGGAGTCATACATCAGTGATACCTTAGGGCAACAAACATTGAGGGACAACAAATACCACATTGTGTATTGGCAAGAGCCTCCACTTATATCAAACCAGATGCACTTTGATCAAAAGTGGTATATGTGCACAAATACTAAAGTTGCTGACCTTGGATCACGCCTTTGAAAGGAAGCTAGCAAGAAAACATAACTTTGCCCCACGAGATAAACTAAAGATCACCCATACAAAGAAGCAATTTTTTCATTAAATATTTATCCGCACAAAATATATTTTATAGGTCAAACCAAGATAACATCCAATCACATAGAAGTTATAAAGGAAAATTAATAACATGAACCAAGAACCATCCTCATGCATGCTATAAAACCTAAGTGAAGTGGGAGATCAGATGCATATGATCTTTTATTGGAGCAAGTCAGACTGAGAGACTTATTACAGCAAAAACAAAATTCTATCCAAGAGCTATATTATTCTTTATCCTATAAGCCTCCAAGGTGTCCAATGGACGTTCATAAAATTTTCATTCTCTGCATCCACCCACAATTCCTCAAAAGGGGCATCATAATGATGAAGACGTTAAACAATAAACTCCTCTGAATCTTATTCCAGATGATGAATAGTTGCACACCAATCAGAGGTCCAACTGAAATCCTCCAAAAGCTTGTTTGGAGATCGACACTTATAGTTAGGAAATCTGGCCATGTAGGGAAAGATCTAGATAAAAAGGATCTCATAGTCCTACTTCAAAAATAAGGTATGAAAGAAATCAAATCTTTCTTGAAAGTTATCTGAGAATACTAGATATAAATAATTTCTACTACATTCATCTACAAGATTGCACATTAGAATGCTTGATAGAAAATATATTGTGTTATATTACATCATGCATATAAGTTTCGGAGGTTGCTAGAAATTTATGAGAATATGAACCTTAGTAATCAGATTAATGTTGCCAGGGAAAATTTAGGATTTGACAATCCAATGACATTCTCGTTAGGACAGTAGACACCGAGGTTTTCCAAAGTACTTAAGGCTTCCATAGATTGTAGATTAACCACCCAAAATTCAAAGATCTCGATCCATTATTTACAGGAAAAAATATCAAAGTTCAATCCTAGCATAGTAAATGTAATGAGTTTCTACCAAAGCAAGTAATGGCATCTTTAAACAGCTGTCTACTTGTAAGAAGTTTGCTCTGTTGACTAATAGTAAACAGAAATAGTTCTGTTCTTAATTACATTTAATTGAAAAAATTTGAGCATATGGTTTATTGCCATTGAAAATTCAAAAACCAATCAATTAGGCAACCACTACTACTTTACCTCGATAGCCAAGTTATCTGGTACACCCCCACCCTGCCCAGCTTCCTCTAAACATTCTGCATACAAAGAATGGAATGCTTTGATGTCGTCAATACTTGGGCAGCCATACCTGCAAGAAGCAAGAGCATAGATTGAATAATCATGACTCGGCAAAACTCACCACGCCCAAATTGGACTTGGACTAGGTAACTCGGTGCAAACCAAAACTCAGCAAAATTTCCAAACATCAATAAAACATATTTTTTACATAGTAATATTAGAGAGTATGCATTAAAAAAAAAATCTTGGATGGTGTGCATAAAACTGGTTATGACGACTGATACATATTTCTTTATTCTTTCATAGATCATAAAGGAAGTTTAATACACATCATGGTGTCAAATGATCGAAAATTACAAACCCATTTTTATATGGTACAAAACAAAATCCACATGTAGAACTTATTACTGGCTGTGTGGATGGCTATTTTATTCTAATATACCTGAACATAGCCTCTTAAGCCAAATGGCTTCTCTACAGCATGAGTAGCCACCATATACTAAGCCAAACTGATTGTACCACCAAATAAAGTAAACAAATAAACACTGGCTGCCCAGTCTGAATCCGCATAACCATGAATATCAAAAGAAAGCTTGTCTCCTATCAAATTATCATAATAACACAAAGAATACTCTGAGATACCCTACAAATATCTGGAGACTCTTTTAACCACATCTCAATTAACCATACCAAGATTTGACATACATCCAGAAAGAACTCCCATTGCCTAGGCAATATCCAGTCTAGTGCAGACCATAGCGTACATCAAACTTGCAACTACACTGTGGCAAGACACTTCGCTCATGTCTTCCACCTTCAATTAGGATGTTAGACAATATAGTACAAATAAGTTGAAAAACTTTCTTCCAATTGTACAAGGAACACATAATGGTCTGCAATCCTGCATGTCAAACCTCTACAAAACTGAATTGACATACTCTAGCCAAGACATAGCTTATTGTTCACTCTATCTATTATAATTTCATCTCAAGAATGTGTCTAAGTTACAATCTAACTACACCAAGATATTTCATTTCAAATTTAGCTCCAAGTTAAGATTTTAGGTCTAAAATCATTCATTTCCCTTTACCAATAAATAACAAATCATCGACATATTATGCACTAAACAGGAAAGTTGAAATGATCACCATAATTTTTATAATAAACACAATGATCTGATTTAGATCGCTCAAATCCAAACTCAACACACATGTATCGAATTTCTAGTACCACATCCCCACACAAAGATTTCTTTAATTTACAAACCAAATTACTTTTACCCTTCACCATGTAGTGCTCTAGTAGTGTCATAAAAATATCCTCCTCCAAATCACTATGAAGAAAAATCCTTTTCACATCCATTCGCTCAACCTCTAAATCCTAAGCAGCAGCAATAGAGAGCAAAAATCTAATGGATGTGTTATTGTTACAAGAAGAGAAAATATCTCACTGTAATCAATACTCCCAACCTAAAAGTAGCCTTTTGCTACCAACCTTTATACCTCTAAATACCCCCATCTGAACAAATCTTTTTCTTAAACACCCTTTTGCAACCAACGGGTTTTTGTCCTTTAGGCAATGGTATTAGATCCCATGTATCATTTTTCTCAAAGTTGTCATTTCATCTGCAGAAATCTTCTAGAATTATACATCATTCATACCTAATGCCTCTTCTATAGATCTAGGTTCATCCATATTTGTATTCAAAGTAAAATTACATCTCCAATCATCAAGTCAATACCTTTAAGGTGGTTATTGATGTATGTACCGAACAGTACGGACACTTCCACCGTACTCAACGACACACTGCTACCCTACTAGTCAGCACTGCCACCGACCAATCGGCACTACCACCCTACCAATAGGCACACTGCCACTCAACACCCTTCAACAATGGTTGGCCTCCAATATTGTCGTACGGTGTACAGTGTGTTTACTGGGTCGTACAGTCAATGAGACCTCAACCGTACATTGATGCTTCAGCTTCGAAAAGAGAACAAAACCTTGTGCGTAGGCTATGTAGGGTTCCACGACAAAGTATGTAATCGAGACGATGCCCTATGATGCCTTGATGTGGCAAGTCTTATTATGCCCCGAGTATAACACAGATGAATACCACATAGACACAGAATACATGAACATGAACCAAATATGTGAATGTTGGATTTTTTTTTATATATTTATTTATATATATATATATATATTGCAGATTACACCAAAACAGTCTTGAAGACCTTACAGATTTGAGGCTCAATGTGAAATATCGAAATGATATCTCCAACGACAAACTAGGGTGGCTGCTAACCACCAAAACTGCGATTACAGAATAGGGAGGATCTTCCACCTCCGAAACTGCATACAAAACACCTTCAACCTTCAGTTTCCGAAAATACAAACAAGAGTTCAAATACAATCCATGATAATTTACAATGCCCATCCATCTCCTTATAAAGGCCTCCAAGAAGCATCTAGAAAGTTACAATAGGTCACAGGCCGACATTATTTTATTATTATATTATTATATTATAATTTGGGACCCTCTTTTATAACTAAATTAGTTAATAAAAGAAGTCCTTTATAATATTATTTAATTTTTGGGACCACTTAATTAATTAAAAGTTTCACCAACTTACAAAGAGAAGGAAAAATCAGAATTTACAAGTGGAAGAAAATTTTCACCAACTTGAATTTCCTTCGAAAATCCAAGTTTATTTCAAAGGATCCAAGTGCATGAAGACTTCATCACTTCAAGAAGATCAAGGTCAAGGCATCTAAAGAGACATCAAGTTTGCAAGTACAAACAGGTTCAAATCATGGCAATGAGAAAATTTCCAAGGACGAAGATGGAGAAAATTAAAGATGAAGCAATTTGGGAAAATGCCACCACAATTAAAGGCTTGATAATGTTGAGTATCAAGGGATATTTTCTCTTCACCAAAGATTGATCAAGTCTACAAGATAAGGATGTTGAAGTGGCACCCACTTGTCTTCTACCAATCTGAAAATTCTAGTTATACGTGTTCAAGCACATTCAATCATCTTATGCCAAGTGTACTCATTGGCTCTCAAGAGCATTGTAATTTTCTTATTGGATGATAGTATGGCAACCCTAATAAGGGTTTTTAATGGGTAAAATCTTGGCCCTTGATCTTGAATTGATCTTGGCCCTTCATTGTAATTGAACAACTATAAAAGGCCAAGGCCTTCTCATTTGTAAGCAGTTAGATTTTAGATTCATTAGAGAAGTTGGTAGTAGAGGTAGAGTAGGAGAGGAGACTTTCTCATTTGTAAGGAGTTAAATTTTAGATTCATTAAAGAAGAAGTTAGTAGTAGAGGTAGAGTAGGAGAGGAGACTTAATGAAATTGTTGCCATAATGCTATCAAAGTAATCAATGATTTATTGTCGGTCTTCATGGTGGATTACTTAATGTTGCTTTGAAGTATTGCATGGTTTCTTCAATTCCTTGATTGGATTAGATCTCATTTCATGTTAAGTAGAAGTAGAAGTAAATAGATGGAAGACATTGTTGAATGGTGATTAGTGATGAAGCTGGTGTTCATACCTTTTGGTACTTACTAATTGTGAGTAGCAGTGCAAGGTTAGTCTAAAGCCTAAATTGCAAGTGTTTAACTTCTATTGAAGATGTTCATTTAGATTGTGCCTTCATAGGGTATTTGGATGAATATTGACAATGTGAAAATCATTCTAGCATCTATAGAAGATAGCACCCTCCTATGCCTAGTTGACACAGCGAAGCAAGGATTGGTTAGAAGCTCACCCATCATCAACATTAACTTACATTCTTAGAGTTAGATATAATCTCTAAACCCTTTCTCCTTCACAATTTATTTAGTTGGAAGTGATTGAAGAAGTAAAAATCAAGTTGATATCCATTGATTGAACAACGTAAGTCACTTTGTGATAACCAGCATATCACATCATCATAACTAAGTGAAAGTCCACAATTAAGAAGAAACCTTGAGGTTGTCTCATTTGATCACACAATCTATCTACACTATTTAGCATATGAGCATCCTTATTCAAGAGAGAGTTGGAGACTTGGCGTTTCATCTTGGAATACTAAGTATTCGATTTTGTATGTTGTAGTGGAACAAAAATCACGTCAACAGAACTCAAGGGCTGTTTTGACTCAAACAAATTTTTTTGCAAGTTTTTAACCTATGGTCAAGGAAATGAGTGTATTGGGTATCTAGGTATGTCATGTTGTTCCTAAGTTCTTACCACAAGCCAAACCATGCACATTAAAATGCATAGAGTGCATCTATTCATCCACATGTCAAATATGAAAACATAATCAATTATAGGCAAAACATATCATTTACTATGTTGAATCACATATAAAGCAAACTTCATAACCTTTGCCTTTGTGTTATGGACTCATATAACAAACTTTCATGCATTTAAAACTCATGCAGTACCTTGAATTTATCATTGAAAAAGAATACAAAGTTGACAAAGAGAACAACATAGACCACCTTAATGTCCACCTACAACCACTTTAACCACAGGCACAACCATTATAAGAAGAGTATAGATAAAGAAGATATCTAGAAGTCAACAATTTAAATGATGGACTAAGATATTCCATAGGGGGAAGATTTGCGATAAAATTAATAACATAATTGAGAACTAAAATCTCTCTATTAAGAACCATCATTGGAGGTAAGTATGAAGCCACTACTTGAGCAACAGAAGAAGATTAAAGATATTATAAATGTTCTTGTGGCAAGGAGCTGTCATCGAAGACCCAATCAATGATTATAAGCTCTACCCAATATTGATATGTAATTTGTGATCTCTGCAAGACCCATCATTAGTGATAAGTCCAGATTGAAAGTTTCTGGCTGGGTCTATGAATTAGAGGAAATGTTCATTATTGCTCAGGTCACCCCTTCCTTGACTTCAATCACAGTCAATAGATGGTGCAATTACACCTCAATTTTATCACCAAATTGATCACAAACCACCATATCACATACCAGATGAAAGTAGACTTCTTGATAGAGTGTAGTCATGCATGTCTAGTTTCACTAAGAACCTTGCACTCCCAATCCACAGGAAAATCACGCATGCCATTGGTGGTATTCCCACTTGTTAGTCATTATCCCTCCATATGAAACTCCCATTGAATTCTCAACATAGTTCTTTGCACCAACAAAATATCAACCCATTATGGTTATAGCAAAATGGGAAGGGAATAACCCATCTCACTGTAGTGTAGCTACATAAACTCTGCCCATTCTTTGTGACCTAGTAAATATATAGAGCATTTTTCACTCCCAGCCATTCATGAACGGAAACATTGAAGACAATGATTAAAAAAGGGAAATAAAGTATAAAAGATGACTACACAGTGAACAAAATTATAGAAAAACTGAATGAGGATGCACCTGCTGTGAGATCTCTTCTTTCCATTAATTTTTTTTTTAAGCATTTATATACATCAAAATAGCTACCTAAAATCTAGATGCCAGCCATGCTTACATCAAAGTAGACTAAACAAATGCTTATTGACTTAGGACTCATCAAAATATTACAATAATTTTTTTTCCATGTACTTACCATTTCACTAACACTTTATCCCTATCTATAACTTTAACTCCATAAGAGTTTATAAGAGAGGGGTGGCCATAACCACCTTCACGTGAATTTTATAAAATGATGGACTAGATTTGTCATAACATTAGAATTATAGCATGAACTGATAACCTTAGTATTTTAAGAGATCATTCAAATCCTAATTTCACACATTTTTTTAAAATCCTTAATGACAAGTGTATTATATTGTGTCCAAAGTAACTTGAAGAATAATATTTATTTTATGAATCCATGCTTAGGCATTAATAGTTTAACATAGGTGCAATAAAAATTAAGAGATACTTGACTTCAAGTGATTTAAAAACTCCATGACTTGACTATGATGTTCAAACCATGGACTAATACTGTTTCCTTTTCCTTTGAAGAAAAAATTATTTTGAAGAGATTTGATTTCTATTTAACCTAATTTCAGGGAGTGACTGGGGAAAACACCTGACAAGAATCTAGGATGAATTTAATTGTGTTCTTTGACTTGGATGAATTTAATTGTGTTCTTTGACGTATTGTTCAAGCACTGATTCTCCTCTCTACAAAAACCTGCAGGACTTCGGGCAGAAAATGCTGGAAATCATTAACTGCCCTAGAATTCATGTTGCTATTCATTGCATGCTGTCGTTGCACCACAGTGATGCGTGTGTGTTTCATTTTCTCAAGCTATAAAATCAAGAGTTTCATCAAATGCCATATTAAAAAAAAACTAATAATCTGTGCATCAGATAAGATGAGGGAAAATATGTTTTCACTACAGAAATTTCAAATATCCACCATCCATCAACAGCTTTCAGATCGGTAGCATATGGAAGAAATATATATGTAAGAGGTTTCTGGAATCAATTGCATACAAGAAATAGTGTCCAGAAACTAGCTCTCATAAGCAGTTTATCCCAGAACTTCTAACAAAGAAGTACATTATAAACAATAGAAATTTAAAATAAAATTTAAATGTAATTCATCCACAAAGTAGGACGAAGAAAATCTTATACACAGACATAGCAACTTCTACGAAAACATACAGCTTCTACACAGCTCTATCCAATAGCTACTAATAAATACTAATAGTTCATCTTTAAATTCTTGCAATAAATAAAATTAAGCTTATAAATTGCTATAGTATATTATGTCTGAACTATAAAGTTTCTTTAATTCTTCAATGAAATATTTCAAAAATGATAAGATAGATGAGCTAAGCTACTCACTTGTCAGACACCTTGTCTAATCGGACATAAATATAACCACGATGAGAAACCTTAAATGCATAAAGTCTTAAATCGTCCTTAAATTGAAGCAAGACTTCCTCAGCAATGGCTAAGGTCTTGCTACCCCATAAAGTATCCCCCAAAACCACTCCACCACCATCTCCTCCATCACCTATCTAAAATATATGCACAGAAACATATTAAATTTATGGAATACAAAACAAATTCAAGCAATAATTAAAAGCTTATTGATTTCCTGCTAATTTCAAAATCACAAGTGTGAGGCTCACCTGTGCTTCAACTTCCTCTTCCTCCTCTTCCCAAGTACTCTCATCATCATCATTGTCATTGCACCTCAACAATTCTGCCATCACCCAATAGCTTCAACCATGTGTAGAAAACTGAGGTTCAAGTAGATAAACATGGCAGTTCATAGCTGCATTTCATAGATAAGTTGGTCTAGATCCAAACAAGAGAAATTCCATTTGACTGCCACCTAACAGCAATATGAAGTTGTTTCATTCTAGAATTAAATATTTCATCTTTTCATTCAGCTTATTTGCCAAGTCCAAAAACAAAAAAATCACAGATGTACAATGCAAATTGCATATAAATCCATACATTTATTATTATTTGTCAAATCTCTAGTTAAAGTAATTAATAGAATATTAAATTATGTTAAATTTAGTATTAATGCTCAATCAGTGTACATTCTATTTTAGTCAAGATCATCTTCGATCTTCATAGCAGTTTCTTATTAGAAACTTGCTATTCTTGTTCTTAGCAGTTTCTTTAGAAACTTGCTATTCTTGTAAATACTCTTGTATTATTTATGAGCGTCTTGCTCATTCTGTAAATTAATGAATTCTTTGAAATCCATTGCGTGTTTCGCACTGTTTTATGATATCAGAGCCGGATTAAATTTTTGAGAAATTAATAATTTCCTTACGAATTTATCAGTCATTAATTTCTTCAAAATTTCATAGTCTGCAAATCGTGCTTCTTTCACGATTAGTTTTCTTCCTTGCAGATCGCGTTTATTGGCTCCTGTGACCCTGGTTTTCGAGGGCATTTTTCGGGAGAAATATTTTAAAAACCCGGGTAGGGTTTTCGAATCCTTTGGACACGCGTTTTTTCAGATTGCCGTGTTTGTTTCAGCACACGGTTTGGTTTCCTTCTGATGCGGCCTGGCATTATTTTCGTGCTTCCTTTGTGTCGAATCTCCACTGAAGTCCGCCATTTTTGTTGCAGTTCAAGCTCTGCGATCAGAAATTTGGTGATTCCGACCTAAGCCGCCGTTTTTGTTCGAAACTCTCATTTTCCGTGCCGGATTTAAGTTTTTTTTTGCAGATTCCTTTTGGGTTTTTCGAAATCTCAATTGGGTTGGTGTCCGAATTTTTTGGGTGCCTCAATTTTCGAGCCCGCGAATTCAAATTCTGACAGGAGATTCCTTCTGGGTTTTTTGCACGCTTTTCTGGGTTGTCTTTGGATTTTTCTGGGTCAGCTAGGAATTTTTCTTGGGAAACGTGCAAATGGCTTCTCTCACCAATCTGATGTTAGAAGGCAGTCAACGCTTTAATGGTCACAACTACAACATCTGGAAACAGCGTATGTTGACCATTTTTGAATATAGGCGTCTTGACCAGCTTGTTTTGGAAAAAGAGCTCAGTCCTGGTACACCTGGTGCAGATCAAGATAAGTTTGATGAACGCAATCGGGAGGCCGTCATGCTTCTCAAACTCTCAGTAACTGATGATCAGTTACCGCAGATTCCTTCCGGCAAGACAGCTTCTGACATCTGGAAGCATCTGAAGGAATTGCATGAGACATCCGACAAGAGCCGAGCATTCTTTCTGAAGAATCAGTTGTTCTCCAGTATGATGGACGAACGTATGTCCTTACAAGAGCACCTCACGAGGATTAAGGACATTCGAGATCAACTCGAAGCTATTGGTCGGACTATGGAGGAAGAAGATATGGTTGTAATCACTTTAAAAAGTCTTCCAAAATCGTATGAACACTTCATTGAAACTCTCAATATTACTTCCACTAATGTTGATCTGAAGTTTTCAGAATTGTGCACCAAACTTCTACAGCAGGATCGCTGGAAACAGCAATTTGGTAGTGGTACTACATCAGCCTCCTCGGAAAATGCCTTCACAGCTCAATCCTTTCAGAAGGATAAAGGCAAATTTCAGTCCTCTCAGTCTTCTCAGCCGAAAGGCTCTTCTCAGACACAGGATGGAGCTAAGAAGAAAAATGTGCAGTGCAATTACTGTCACAAGTACGGCCATATGAAGAAAGATTGCCGTCAGAGGCTCGCTTCTGAACAAAAGAAGCAAGGAGGGTCACACCAGAAGGCACATGTTGCGGAACATTCCGAGCAGAAGGAGTCTGCCTTTTATGCTTTTATGGCTAAGAGGTCTTCAGATCATGCCAGGTCTTCTGCTTGGTACATCGACTCTGGTGCATCACGTCACTTTTCTCATCGGCGTGACTGGTTTACAGACTTCTCACCTTTCAGTGATTCCGTTGTATTTGGCGGAGGTGAGGAGTATACAGTTGTTGGCAAAGGCACTGTTCAGATACAGTCTGGTGGCAGGACTCTTCTTTTTCTGAATGTGTATTATGTCCCTGGAATGGCACTTAATCTGCTGTCTGTCAACCAGATTATGAGGAATTCTCCTCAACTAGATGTGGTGTTCAGTGCTCACAAGTGCTCCATCATTGATCGGGAGACTCGTCTTACTGTTGCTGTTGGTCTAGAGGATCATGGCCTATATAGGCTTCTTGACACTGGTGATTCTCCTGAAGTGGCTCTGGCAGCTCGTGTTTCTCCTCTCAGCACTCTGTGGCATCAGAGATATGGACATCTCAACATTCAGTATCTCTCTCAGCTGTCTCGGGAGGGACTTGTTTCAGGGTTACCTGATATTCAGACTCAGCATATTGGAGTATGTGGCGCCTGTCAAGCTGGCAAACAGCATCGGACTTCATTCCCACATGGACAGTCTTGGCGTGCATCTAAGGTACTTCAATTACTTCATGCTGATATTTGTGGTCCTATGAATACATCTTCTGTTACTGGTTGCAAATATTTTTTGCTCATTGTAGATGATTTTAGTAGAAAGATGTGGGTGTACTTTCTTAAACATAAATCAGATGTATTTAGTGTCTTTCAGATGTATTTAGTGTCTTTCAGAAGTTTAAGTCCTTTGTTGAAAAAGAGTCTGGACATAGTATCATTACTCTTACGACAGATAACGGGGGGGAATTTTGTTCTTCTGCATTCTCCAACTTCTGTGATACCCATGGCATCAAACGCCAGTTGACTACACCCCACACTCCTCAGCAAAACAATGTTGTCGAGCGTCGCAATCGTACGGTTGTTGAGATGGCTCGCTCTATGTTACAACACAGGAGTGTTCCGAACAAGTATTGGGCTGAAGCAGTATTTACTGCTGTCTACCTTCTTAACCGCTCTCCTACTCAGGCTGTTAAGGGGAAGACTCCAGAAGAGGTTTGGTCTGGAAGGAAGCCTCAGATCAGTCACTTGAAGGTTTTTGGCTCTGTTGCCTATGTTTGGGTTCCAGATGCTAAGCGCTCTAAGTTGGATTCCAAAAGTCAGAAACTCATGATGACAGCATACAGTGATCACCATAAGGCCTACAGACTGATAGATATAGACACTGATCGTCTTATCTTCAGTCGCGATGTTGTATTTGATGAAGACAGAGGATTCTTTCAGTCTCCTCCTTCTGAGCAGAGTTCTGAGGATCAGCCTCACAGTGTTCTTATTCCATTAGGTTCGCCTGATGGGCGGGATGATGCAGAATCCATTTTCGATGATGCACTACCTGAGTTCCCTCCGGAGAATAATCCTCCTCTTGCTGCTCCTGTTCCTGATCCTGAGCCTCTTTCAGCTCCTCCAGATGTTCGTACTTCTACTCTCCGGCCTAAATGGTGGGCCAAGACCATTAGTGATCTCAGGGATACTGAGCTCACTGAGGGTAGAACCTCCCGTAATAAGAGCAAACAGCAGCATACAGTCAATTTTGCTCTCATGGCTAATATACACACTGTTTTTGAGCCTCAGACATACTCAGAGGCTAAAGGTATACCTGAGTGGGAACAGGCTATGGAAGCTGAGTTCCAGAGTCTTCAGAAGAATCACACTTGGGTCCTTTCTGATCTTCCTTCAGGGAAGAAGCCCATTAGCTGCAAATGGGTGTACAAAGTAAAATACAAAGCTGATGGAACCCTAGACAAGTATAAGGCTCGTCTTGTTGCTCGTGGGTTCTCACAGAAAGAAGGCATTGACTACGAGGAGACCTTTGCTCCTACAGCCAAAATGAGTACCATACGGCTCGTTCTTGCCTTAGCAGCCCAATTCGGTTGGAAAGTCCATCAGATGGACGTCAAGAGTGCTTTTTTGAATGGTGACTTACAGGAAGAAGTCTACATGACGCAACCCCCAGGATTCAAGGTTGTTGGTCAAGAACAGAAGGTCTGTAGATTAGTCAAAGCACTCTATGGTCTGAAACAAGCTCCTCGGGCTTGGTACATGAAAATTGATAAGTACCTGACAGATCATGGCTTTCAGCGGAGTCCATCTGATGCAAACCTGTATATCAAGCATACTAGTAATGACATTATGTTTGTGGTTGTCTATGTGGATGACTTAATCATTACTGGCAGTTCAACACATTTGATCACTGGGATCAAATAGGATTTGTGCCGCACTTTTGATATGACAGATTTGGGACTTCTACATTACTGCTTAGGAGTTGAAGTCTGGCAGACTGAGACCAGTATCTTTCTCTCTTAGTCCAAGTATGCCAAAAGTCTAGTGGACAGGTTCAAAATGCAGGATTGCAAACCTGCCTCTACTCCTATGGAACCCGGGCTCAAACTTTCAGCTCGGTCATCCTCACCAGTTGTGGATGAAACTCTGTTCAGGCAACTAGTGGGAAGCCTCATCTATCTTACTGCCACTAGACCTGACATCAGTTTTGCAGTGAGCTACATTTCACGCTTCATGACAGCTCCCAAGGCTGATCATTGGTTAGCAACAAAGCGTGTGCTGCGTTATGTGAGTGGCACTTCTGATTATGGACTTCTGTACACTCGGAGTTCTGATCCTATACTCAGTGGTTACACAGATTCTGACTGGGCAGGTTCGGTTGATGATCGTAAGTCTACAGCAGGGTATGTGTTTAGTTTGGGATCTGGTGCTGTCACATGGACTAGTAAGAAGCAGCAGGCTGTAGCTCTCTCCTCGACAGAAGCAGAGTATCGGGGAGCAGTTAAGGCATCTTGTGAGGCGGTTTGGCTTCGACGAATGCTTGCGGATATGCATGTCCCCCAGGCAGGTCCTACTCCCTTGTTCTGTGATAATCAGGGAGTGCTCAAACTCGCCAAGAATCCAGTCTTCCATGAAAGAACCAAGCATGTGGAAACACATTGTCACTATATTCGACAGCTGGTTGAAGACGGATCCATCCAGTTGCTGTATGTTCCTACTTCGGAGCAGCCAGCAGACATCTTCACCAAACCCCTTGGTCCTGATAAATTTGTAAAATTCAGGGGGTCTATAGGTGTAGTTAATAGATTGAGCATTAAGGGAGGGTAATAGAATATTAAATTATGTTAAATTTAGTATTAATGCTCAATCAGTGTACATTCTATTTTAGTCAAGATCATCTTCGATCTTCATAGCAGTTTCTTATTAGAAACTTGCTATTCTTGTTCTTAGTAGTTTCTTTAGAAACTTGCTATTCTTGTTCTTAGCAGTTTCTTTAGAAACTTGCTATTCTTGTAAATACTCTTGTATTATTTATGAGCGTCTTGCTCATTCTGTAAATTAATGAATTCTTTGAAATCCATTGCGTGTTTCGCACTATTTTAGTAATAACCTCTTGAAAAACTAAAAAGCGTGCAGAATCAAGTTTACACGTTCCATTTGATGATTTGAAATATGTTGGTGCACAATTCTGCTACTTTACCAGTTCCAAGTGTCACTGTGATGCTGAGAGTTTGGGTATGGGTAATGTACCATATGTGGCATCAACATGTGGTGTAATTTGAACTTACGAGATTCAAGTAAGGTTTGGGTAACTTGCACCTTCAAGAATAAACCTCACAAGCAAGCCCAGTTGGGCCACCAAAGTTAAGGTGTTAAGGGCCTTTGGTTAGGGTTTTATACCCACTTTACCCTTTTTCAACTAAATCTTACGACACAATTTCTAGAGACCTCACAGGTAGTCAAACAAAAGGGCATGTGCTATTTAATAATTGGATAATTATTGTCCAATCAACAGTCAATTGATACTTGTGATTGACCATAATAAACAAATAGTTTAATGTAAATTGTTACCCAGTCACATCCAAATCAACATTAGCTCATTACTTAACAACAAACTAGCAATTAATCAAGAGAGGGCAATTGGCACACCAAAATCAAGGATTCTAAAGCTATTGAAAGCAACCTTCTTAGAGACAATGCTTTGGTACACAAAGGCCATAATGTGCCATTTATTAATTGGATAATTATTGTCCAATCAACAGTCAATTTGTTAATGTTTTGCCCAGAAATAAAGATAAACAGCAATAAACAAAATAAAGAACAGAAAGACACAACAATTTATCCTGGGAAAACCCTCCAACTTGAGGGGAAAAACCCAGCCACACCAAAAAAATATATCTCTTTTATTAAGTAATAGCGGTCCGAGTACAATGCTTCTAATCGAATATATCAAAATTCATCACACAAAGCAATGATATATATCTTAGAACTGAGAGATTCTTCATATCATAACTGAAAGTCTCTTAATTTTCCAAATGTGTGTCTCTTCATATTTCCAAACGCATGTCTCTTCATACTTTCAAACACGTGTCTCTTCGTATTTCCAAACGCGAGTATATGAAAAGAGCACCATGCAGATAATCAGGATATCTCCTGCAGCTACAAACATCAACGCGATTGATACTTGAGATTGACCAAAATAAACAAATATTTTATTGTATATTGTTACCCAGTCACATCCAAATCAACATTAGGTCATTACTTAACAACAACAAACTAGCAATTAATCAAGAGAGGGCAATTGGCACACCAAGATCAAGAATTCTAAAGCTATTGAAAGCAACCTTCTTAGAGACAATGCATTGGTATACGAAGGCCGTTTTCTAACCTATTCAAACCATTCAAATGATATTCAAAAGATTTACAATTTAACAAAGATTTCATCAAATTTTGATTTGGTGACAAAAAGCAATGAGACCACTAAGCTTGGGTTCGAGTAACTATATTAGATAACTTGAGAAGCAGTTTCATTCATAATAGACATATAATTTCCACAAACCAGGGGTAACAACTGTGATGAAATTTTTTACATCAATGTTTTAAATCACACTATGATCCATCGTCGGGATTCAGAAAAAATATGTGTGGGATTGCAGACTTTACTCCATAAATAATGACAACACCAACATTTGCTGACAGCATGGCCTAAGAAATCAGAAGAATCCATGCGCATTTAGAAAACATCAATGACAGCATTAATTCCCCAAAGAAATTGAAAACAATAACCAACTCCCCTCTTGGATATTCTTTTCATTAGAAAACAATGCATATTGTTGCCTCCCAAAATCATTTCATTACATCTAGCCCAAAAATCCGGTGCCTCCAAGACTTAAGCCAGTAGAGTTTTCCAACTTTGTGATGAGAAGCATATCAATCAAGAAACTTCCCACCTCATCAAAGTCTTCAAATTGAATGGTTAAAAAAGGAAACACGATTCTAAAGCATTTAAGCAAGCCAAAACTCACAAGAGCTTCATTCTAAACAATGAAACGCGGAGATGTGTCCCGGCTCATGGACCCCTACATTCCAAGGACGAGGACGTCCCCAAGATAGGGGGATGATGACGGGGCATCCCCCCAATGCCACCATTCCACCACCGGAACATCGGGATGGCACAGCGTCCCAAAACGACGTGGGGATGCCCAGGTGTCCCAGGGATATCTGTGCATCCCCCATCGACAAATGGCATCTTTAATGGATTTGCACGCAAAAACATTAAAAATGTTACATTTCCAAGGGAGTTCAAACACGCCAATTTTGGGAGAAAAATGCTTCAAAAATGAAGAATACAGAGGTCTCCAAGAGCAAAAATGTGCTTGGCGGCGACGGCGGTGCTGCCCCTCGATCTAGCCCTATATCGCAACAAGGAGCGTGAAGACCCCACAAGGGGCGATGCCCCTTGACCCCATTGGGGGCTGCACCCTAGACCCCTGCTTTTGAATTTAAAAACAAAAGAAGAAATTGATGTTTTTATACCCACTTTACTGAGTTCCAACAATGAGGAGGAATTTGCCTTGAGGAATGGTTAGAGGGCTCCCTTCACTACATTTCAACATTTTGTACTTGTTTAGATATCATGCTACTCATTGTAATCATCTTTATAATATTTTTGATATAATAGAAATCTTCCATTTGCTGATTCAACAATTTCATTTGTCAAATTGAAATTTTATCTAGTATTCTAATATTCTATTGATATTCAATGTTCATTGTTCAATATTCAAGTATTTAGCATTTGCAATTTTGCTATTTTACTTCCTATACAACTTTTCATAACAAGCATTTCAAGTACAATATGTATAGTATATGGTATATACAGCACTGTCCCCACCATCCGCAAACTTAGGCCCTTTGTCCCCCCATCCCGATATCCCCCTGTTCCCAAAGGGCGGTGGAACATTGACTCCAAGGGATGATAGCTCTTTTATTGTACCTAATGCCACCCTACATTATGTTAAAGGCATCTCCAACAAGATATCTAAAATCCTTCATTTATAAAAGGCCTCAAATGTGCTTTCAAATCCTATGCTACAATAAAAAAACATTATCCCATGAACCGAGGATCCTAGAGATGATCTTAACATTAAGGTGTATAAGATTGAATGCTCTTGCAAGACCCCTTGTATTTGGTGAGGTGGAACACTCCACTAGGACTAGGATCAAAGAGCCTAGTGCAAACATTAAACATGACCAAATTTAGAAATCTCGAAATTCATACTAAAATGCATACTTTCATGATTCCTTTTTTTTTTTTTTATTGCAAAAGGGTGATACTCCAATAGCGTGTCCCAAAATCAACATTTTTGAAAACTTTTCAATTAATGTCAATTATGGAAAAAACAAATAATCAAAGATTTGAAGATGGTGTAAACAAACGAGTTGAGGCATTTTCTTTGTAAATTCAAGTTGTAATTTGTTTGAATTTTTAAAGAATTACTTTTGTCATTTTTAATTTTATTCTTTCAATCAATTTTTGTTTCTACAAGTCTTTACTGCACATCATATTTGTCCATTTAGAAAAAATTTCACTGCCAATAATACATTTCAATGAATTCTTACAATTAGATCATTAACTCATGATGCCTATTGTATAGATATGCTTTTGTTTTTTTAAAATATTATTAAGTTTTTAATCAGTACTAAGACATATTTCAGAGCTATATTATTATGTAACTCATTTCTATTAGCATATATATCTAAATTTATTTTTTTCTTTTTTCATTGAATATGTAACTCATTTCTATTAGCATATGTATCTAAATTTATTTTTTATTTTTTCATTGAATCAAGGACAACCATGTGGAATGCAGTGTACTTTTTGCAATTTTTTTAGTGATGTTTATTGTTTTTTCTACTTTCTTGAATAGAGGTCACTGCTTTTTTGTAATGGACTTGCATTCTAAAATTTTATATATATATATATATATATATATTCAACAAGTTAACACTAAGGGCCACATAGTTCCAAGGGTATTTCCAAATGGCTTCATTTGATCCCCCAAAAGGTGAACCAATATTATTTAATTGTCCTTGTTAGAATAATATCTACAGTTTAGATTTTCTCAGTTTAGTTAGAATAGAATGTTTCTATTCTTGTCTTCAGTAGTCATTAGTTTCTTTTAGAAACTTAATGCAATGTAATTGCCTACACATTGTATTCTTACATCAATAATAAACAAGCAATTACCATTGTCTCATTTGCGTAACATGGTATTAGAGCGGGAAGGATTTTTACAAAAAAATTGTTATTCTAAAATTCGTAGAATATTTTAGTGAAAAAAAATTCAAATGCCCGTGAGTTTTTTGTTCTAGTTTTTGAAAGGTCATTTTTTTTCTCTAGGTGTTCAAACAACCTCAGTCTGGCTCTCTGTAAACGCATTGTTTCACATCTAGAGCCATTTGTGAAAACCTTGTCTACCCACACGTCACTTTTCCTAAGTTCATTTTCAAGGGTTTCTAAACCCATGGCAATCACATTTCTGGTATTTTCGGCTCTCTCGAAGCCACATCCAAGCATTAGCAGCTCACGCAACCATATCTCTGGTCGTGTTTTCTCTGTTTGATGGCTAAGTTCCTCTTATTTAAGCTCGCACGCAACTTCCTATTTTTTTTTGTGATCACATTTGGAGCCGCGTTTCTCTACTTGCGATCTTCTTTTGCCTTGTGTTCACAGATTCTCTAAGAATCGTGGGTTTTTTGCAAACATTTTTTCATGCTTGCATTGTGACGCATTTTTAACCTCCTTTCTACACAAAGAAAATTGCAATTTTTTCTGAATGTGTGACTCAACACTCAGCAAGCATTTCTGCGGCTTTTCTAGTATTTTCCAAAGGATGTGACTTCTACAACCAGTGCAAGTTCAAAAAAATTCTATGATTTTCTAGCAAACTAGGGTTTGCAAAATTTTCTAGGTCCTCTACAAATTTTCGGAGTTTTTCAAACTTTCAACATGTTATTTGTCCTATCTTCAACGCTTAGGAATATGTGCATTGAAACTTGTGCCTTGGGTTCTGTGCAATTTTGTTAACTAAGTTTTGACCAGCAAAGTCCCTTGTTTCTTGTGCCTTGGGAAGCGTGTAGAATGGTGTCATTAACAAATATCATGGTTGAAAGTAGTCAGAAGTTCAATGGGAAGAATTATAATACTTGGAAGCAAAATATCGAGGAACAATTAAGGAAGCATGTGAGACAATTTGGCTTTGAAGGATACTTTCTGACATGCAAATGTCACAAGTAGGACCTTCTACCTTATACACTGATAATCAAGGGGTGCTCAAACTGGCCAAAAATCTAGTCTTCCATGAACATACCAAGCATGTTGAGCTTCATTGTCATTACATCCGCAAGCTGGTAGAAGATGGATCAGTTCAACTACAGTATGTTCTGACAGAGGATCAGACTATAGATATTCTTACCAAGTTTCTAAGCCCGGATAAGTTTGTCAAATTCAAGGGGCAACTTGATGTCATTGACAAATTGACCATTAAGGAAGGGTGTTAGTATAATATCTATATATAGTTAATGGTCAATAATGTAATTTATTAGTTTAGATTCTTTTCGATTTAGTTAGAATAGAATGTTTCTATTGTTGTATTCAGTAGTCGTTAGTTTCTTTTAGAAACTTAATGCAATGCAATTGCCTATAAATTGTATTCTTGCCTCAATAATAAACAAGCAATTACTATTGTCTCATTTGCGTAACAGCCCTCATCTTGATAAGTATGGAGGAGACTTCCTTAAGGGTTTGATTTCAGCCTGGGGATTTTATCCAAGGGGTGTTTGATCTAAACCCCTTCAATCAAACCCCCTTAAATGTAACCTCTTTGGGCTTAAAACATTGAGTTTCTTTAAAAAAACACAATTTCAGGTAAAAAATTCAGGATGTCCAATAAGTGAAGTGCTCAATTGTGGGATCATCCAAGACATTTGGGATAAGTATATTGAAAAATTGCCTTCCTTCATAGTGATCCCTGAGAAGAAATATACATAAGGGAGTCATCTGTTTTGGAAGAAAATAAAGACAATTGATTGCATGCATGCCCAAGGAGCCCCTCTGTAGCTTCAAGAAAGCTCTCATAGCATGGTAAGATACTAAGATGTACAAGATTTTTATGACATGTGAATCCAATTGATGCGCTTCTAATCTATATATTCTACTTGTTTCCATTCATGTAAATAATAAATCACCACAAGGAACAATAATGCCATGACAAATAAAATGAAATCCCAACTGCACAAGGCCTTCGAGATGACAAATCTTGGACTAGTCATGGTTTAAGAATACCCCTAATTGTTTCAAGAACTTAACAGAAAGAGTTGCAATGTATATACTATATTCAATTCTACATCAATCAGGTGTCAAGCTTAAAAATCAATGCAACTCTCCTCCTAGGTTGGTGTTACTGTTTACATCCAACTTGTTGATAGTAGCATCTCTCTTACACATGTCAAGCATATTAGTGTTAAACAGCCTTGTTTCTCTGTGTATGCTGAAACCCAAAAAGATTTAAAGGAAGTGCCAAAGAAATTTCGAGCACATCTCAGAGTCACTTAATATTTAGTTAAAAAAGTATAGCGTAGACATCAACACAGTTGGCAAAAGTTACTATAGTTCTGAACAGGCTGATGAATTCGGCTCTCACAAATCTACCTCTAGATTTACTATCATCTCAGTTAAGGAATAAACATATTGCAAGTATGAAAAGCAGCATGCCATCATGTTATCTTCTGGTGAGATAAATGTTGATCAATTGTCAGGAGGAAAAAAACCATCATGCTTATCAAAACTACAAATGAATTGTGATAAACTCGGTTGGTAATTATTGGGTTTTCATGGTAGAGACAAGAAATATTACATGTTTAAAATGTACAGAATATTGAATATTGACTTAGGCAGTAAACTGTCACATCCATTTAACATGTCTGTAAAATGCACAAACATGTTGAACGTTGAATTAGTTAACCTATCACTTTCACTTCTAGGTGCGACTTACTCAATAGATGAAATCAGGTGCAAGCACTGGATACATTATCATTGAGAGATACCCACTTATCCAAACTAAACAGAAAAAAATCAAATTCATTCTGAAGAAAAATTGGCCTACCTTCTGAAACTTCACCGCTCCATTCATCATCATCGTCATCGTCCTCTTCTTCTTTGTCAAGAACTAACTCCTCTTCCGCCTCGTCTGACAGGCGGCTTGTTTTCTTTGCCGGGCGGCGCGTCGCATATGATCTCGCTGATACGTTTCTTAAGCTTGTTAGCATCGAAAGGCATGTTAAGGCTTCCTGTGAAGGGCATGAAAAATGCGAAAAAACATAGGGCCGAAAAAGCTGAATATCCTTATTATTGTTGTTAAAATCGTTCATGCCAGTTATTGCTGAATCTTCTTCTAATCTCCCGGAAAGAGAAAGAGGAATACATGGTTTTAATGGGGTTCGCTTTGCCCTTGGTAATAAGGCATAGCATTTTCTACCTAAGTAAAGACCTCTCATGCTGCTGCAAAAACTACCGAATCCCCACTATACGACCCTCAAACCCCGCAGCTATACCAAATCACTGTCTGTTTTTTGAAGTTACCGAGACTGAGGAACTGTCATGAACGGGTGTCTTTTCTTTTAGTCTGTCTTGGGCAATAAATTTAAAATTTGAGTCTCATGAACATGGATTTGGTATCTCTTTTTAGGAGTTGGTTATATAAGCTGCTTTGGCCTTGTGGGAGTTATTAAATGAATGAATGAAGGAAGGAATTTTGATGAAGTTTATGAGATCAGCGGTCTAAGGGATTAAGGGACCAAGATAGAATCAATTAATCCGTTTGTTGAAGTCTCTCTAAGTAGACCCTTTTATTGTGGATCCTCATTAGGAAAGTAGTCATTTTGTGTAAGTTTGCCTTTTCAAAAAGTTCATTCAAACTGTTCACATGTAAGTTGTCTTTATAATGACTACGAATATCTTCATAAACAGCACATTCCTTGATGAAATGTCACTCCGTTTCAACTACCCCTTTGCTGCAAAAATTACAAGTTCTTTCTTCCCACATCTCTTTGGGAACTTTCCATCTACCAGTTTCGCATCGTAAATGATGAGAGCTCGTCCTTAGCCGGGCCATCAAAATTTTTACTTTGCCTTTAATTATGGAATGTAAATATTATTTATTGTCATGGTCCCACTTGGGGTTAAATTCTTTGACATAGTAGGCTTTTTTCCTACCTTTCTATTTTGTCCACATGATTGTTTTGAATTTCTCCAACACCCATTTGTTTATCTCAATGTTAGTGTTTGGGCATTCGTAGGTGTTTATGTTTCATTTATTTAACCACTTGTTATTTTGTTTCTTCCACATTTTTTTCCACCGTTCTAACTCCTCCGCCACTACCAACCTAGGCCAGCGGTGCATATCCATATTGCCCACTTTTTTTAAGTAGCATAGCAAGTGAATAATAGTTGAGACTTCAATCAAAAACATACCAGCCTCCACCAAGAGGATCTCATATGGGATCGTCGTCTTGACCTTGAGGTTACTAGTGATAAGATGTTTTTGTATTCTTTCTATTTATCGTCATTTGTGATTGGACATGTTACTCCCTCAAACCTCACACCCATAGAGAATAATCGGGACCACCAAGAGACCAAAGAGAGTCTTCCTAGTCTTCCAATCCCACACTTCAGCTTTCCTGCATCTGTTCTAAAGGAGGTAAGAGGCTATCCAACCCCCCTGTATTATTTTTGATCTGCATGTCTCCTAACTTAACTTATAGTTGAAATCAATTCCCAGGTACTTGTACTCTTCCACAATCTCTAAAGAGTTGCCCTCAAAAATAAAAGTATGCTATTGTTTTTTCTTTTTCAAAGAAAAGATCATGATTTTAGTCTTAGAGGTGTTTAATTGCATCCCCACCTCCTAGCAAAAAAGCTCACAATTTTTCAAATGCTCTCCTAATCCTTGGACGGACTTTGCAATAAGAATAAGGTCATCGACATACAAAAGCAGCCTCACCACATATCTCACCAAATGAATGTCATCCCCATTGGCCTTGTTTAGCCACTCCTCCAATTTATCGATGTAGAGACCAAACAAAGTAGGGGATAAAGGGCACCCCAATTTGACACCTATGTCACTCCCAAAGCATTTAGACATGCCCTCCTTAGTTCTAATTTTGGCTCTGACCTGCTTATATAGCTTATAAACTACGGCCCTTAACTCAATTGGGACCTCTAACTCTTCCATTTTGTGTCACAACTTATCCCTAGGAACGGTCCTAAAAGCCTTCTTAAAGTCCACAAAACAATAAAAAGCTTCTCCCCCTACTTCTTTTTTGCCCAATCACTGATTCTACTCTCTAACATACTCCCAAAGAGTTTTCCAAGAAGGCGATTCACCATAATGGTGCGATAATTAGAGGGATTGTTGATGTCACCACTCTTATGAAGAGGAATAACAATGGTGGTAGTCCACTTAGTAGGGAAGTTGCTCTTTGTGACCCTATTGAAAATATCCTTGATGTAGGATTCGAGCAATACAAATCCACAAAACCCAAAGATCACCTACATACAAAAACCTATTATAAGGAGGTAGAGACAAGAAGAAGGCAAGGGTTTGACTCAAAAATATAAAGAAGAAAATATCCTCAAATAATGAATGAATTAAATGTACAATGGATCATCCTTATAAAGGAGATCAAAAGCCTTGAAAGGCAAATCCTAGTGCATGTAATAATTAGTTTAACTATTACATGACTAATGCATGCAAGTTTATATTTAAAACAACTAGTGCATGTGTGTTTGAATATAAACAACTAAAACAAAAGAGTTGACATCTTAAGAAGGGAGTAAATATTAATTAACATAATTAATACTTTACTCTAACACCCCCCTTAAGATGAGCAACAATGCAGCTACAAATAATGCAAGAAGAAAGCAAAGGAAACTACAATGCAGATTGCAAAAAAATGGGTCCCAACAACATGGCCTAATGAGGTACCCAAGTACAAAAGAGAGTCTCTATAAAGTGGAGAAATAGAGAAAACCACATGGGAAAAACTCTACTCCAAAAAGAGACAAAGGCTAGTCTGAAGGACTAAAGAAGCCTCCAAAACTAGAGTTGTTCTAGAAAATAGGAACAAAAATGAACATGTAGAACATCACCGAAGCAAAAGGATGCAAACTCTGTCAAAAAGTAACTGCTGATCTGAAGATCCTCCATAGAAATATGACCAAGTAGGGAAGACTGTAATCTGCATGAGTGCCCTCAAATGACACTACTCGAATCAAGAAGCAAACAAAGACAAACACTTGAACTCAAAGATACAGATGGCATAAACACCAAAAGCCTGAAGAGCCAATCAATCAAAGCTGGAAGAGTGCATCAAAAAATAGGAAAGAAAGAGTGTCTATATGGTAAATGATCCATCTCACCAAAATGCATAGGTACCCAACCACTGCATCCGCCTAGTACATAAGAACAAATACTGAATACATAGCTCACACTATCAAACCAAGGAAGCAAAAGAATGATCAATAGAAACCCCCCATAATGCTGACAAGAGAGAGGTGACGGGTATACTGAAAAGAGTGCCAATAAGAACTGCATCATGAAAAACTAGGAACATCGAAAGTGCATAGAAAGCACAAGCACAAATAAAGATACCCTAAGGCTAATGTCATGAAAGGAACACTCACTTAACAAAGGTAGATGGCAAACAAAGGCAAACATCAAACCCCCCCCCTCCCCCCCATGGCACTTTATAATGGAGTGCGAATACAAATAGCACAAACATGTTCAAGATTCCAAGCATGCAAGAAAATGACATTTTATCTCAGTGCATGTGCATAAAAGAATGCTACAAAAGTGAAGTATACACTGCTCAAATAAGAGAGAAGGTTGTTGAAACAAAAGAACAACCTAAGAAGAGTCATCCCTTAAAGGGAAGAGATCCTGGGACCTGTAACATCCAAGATATCCACCAAAGTGCAAAAATGCAAAAAATTGAATAAAATATACCTAGGGAAAAATCTAGAAAAATGAATCATAGCATTAGAAATCTCTCAGAACAAGCTTTCCAACGATATCTCGCTTTCCAAAAATGGAGTTTGGATGCGCAAGATAGAGCTTCTGGAGTGCAAAAATGAACATTTGGCTTTGATAGTAAAAAAACACCATCAAAAAAGTAAAATAAAAAATTCAAACCTCCAAATCTAAATAGATCTCGGAACAAGTTTTCCGACAATATCTTGTTTGCCCGATTTCGATACCGTATGCTCAAGTTATGAGCAAAAAACCACGAAGTGCTCTGGAGGTCCCAAAATGGTGTCTAGATGTGCTGACATCAACACATCTAGACACCATTTTGGGACCTAAGTTATGAACAAAAAACCACGGAGTGCTTCGGAGGTCCCAAAATGGTGTCTAGATGTGCTGACATCAGCACTTCGTGGACTTAAAATTGACGGCCAAATGGTCGTCACAACATGCAAGCCCCTTGGGGCTAAAATTCTCGGCCCCTGGTCGCCATATGACCAGGGGATAAAATTGCATTCATTGGCTTAAATTTGACAACCAAATGGCCATCGCTAGCAATTTAAAAAATAAAAATAAAAATAAATTATTATTTTTTCAAATTCGCATGCGCACCTCGAGATCTATACCAGACCATTTATATTTTTGCCTCGATTTGCGTGCCAAAATTATTAGTCTTAATTTGTGTGGTGGACAACAAATTTTTTATCTCGATTTGTGTGTCAAAACTAGAAAATTTTATCTCAGAAAATGTGTCAGTCTATACAAATGTTGCCTCGAAAAGCATGTCAAACTGTCTAGTACCAAAAAAATGCCTCAAAATGTAAAGTTGTCCAAATTGGGCGTGCCTTATATCAAAATAGGGGTTTTTGGGTGTTGCGAGCTCAACGGTGAGGTCCGTTTGAACTCAAAGTGCACCAAAATTTAGAGACCCCCTAATTTCAATTAAAAAAAAAATCAAAAAAGTCCTAATCTGAATCCTTCAAACGTGAACAAGTTGTAGCAGATTAGGCTCTGATACCATGTAGGATTTGAGCAATACAAATCTACAAAACCCAAAGATCACCTGCATACAAAAACCTGTTACAAGGAGGTAGAGACAAGAAAAGGGCAAGGGTTTGACTCAAAAATATGAAAAAGAAAATATCCTCAAATAATGAATGAATTAAATGTATAATGTATTGTCCTTATAAAGGAGATCAAAAGCCTTGAAAGGCAAATCCTAGTGCATGTAATAATTAGTTTAACTATTACATGACTAATGCATGCAAGTTTATATTTAAAACAACTATTGTATGTGTGTTTAAATATAAACAACTAAAACAAAAGAGTTCACATCTTAAGAAGGGAGTAAATATTAATTAACATAATTAATACTTTACTCTGACACTTGATGTGTGGAGCCAAGAGTTCCACTCCCCACTTCAAAAATTCTACTTGCAACCCATCGATATATATTGCTTTACCATTTGCTAGCTTCTTTATACCTAGTTTAATGTCCTCAATAGAAAATAATTCAGCTGAAGTATTAATTATATGTGTACTATCCACCCCATTCGGCCTTTCGTATAACTGCTTCGCATATTCCAACCATTGAATGTCTGTGATATTATTTTCTAGTTGTTTTCTCTTTTGCTGCAATTCTCTCCAAAAATCCTTAGGATTATGTTTCCCTAAAACAATTAACTCTTTTCTACAAGCAATCACATAACCTTCCTTTTTGGCTTTTATCAATTGCCTATAAGCCTAAGTGTTTTCTTTGTTAGATTCCCCCTTTTCAAGAGATCTTTTCGCTACCTTGCATTCTTCGTCATACCAAGGGTTAGCTAGAAAGGTGTTTGATATGCCCCTCCTTAGTCTAGATCTCTTACACTCCCTTAGGGCACTATGAATTATAGGAACCAACATGTCGATGCTCAAGTGGTCACTCTCACTATTGTTGTGTTTGGGATCAGTGTTATTTTTATGATTTATTCAAGTTATATAGGTTACTTTAGCCTTTTTGGAGTTATTCAAATCTTTCATTCATTTATATGTACGAGTGAAATTTGCAGATTTATGTATTCCTTGATTTAGTTTTTAATTTATTCTGGTTATATGTAATTTGATGTTTTATTTTTGTAAGAATTTAAGGATGTGGGTGTTGCCAAAAGGATTTGTTAAAGAGGTAAAGGGACTTTTTTTCTTTATAATATTAGGTTAAAATATATTTTATTTATTCAAGTAGATAATTAATCAATTTATATTGCACATATAACCATCTCTAAGTTTATTATTTTATTTTATTAGAAAACCTTATCGTTCATGATAGTGTTTATATCATTTACATTCACCTAGTGTTATAGAACTGCATTCATCTTGTCATGAATCAATTCAATATGGTGAGACAATTAAGAGATTGTATCAATTGACATCAATCCTCATGCTTACCCTAAATTTTTTATGTCATGGGGGTAGTCTCTTGTAGGGAATTGATTATTGATCATTGCTCTTAATCATTCAATTGCATTGATTGCTATTGTGTATAAAATAGACATAAAAAAACTTATATATATATAGATATAGATATAGATATCAATGCATTATGCATCAAAACATTAATGCATTGTGCATCAATAATCCCTTCCACACCATACATCAAATATTAGACCACTAAAACATGATTCTAAAAGACTCATCATTGTCATTCCCAAATGGGCTAAGTGGGAAACTTCTTACACCACCTTTCAACAACCACAAGGAAATGATATAGAAGTTTTTTGGCATAATGGAATTGTTTCTTGCATGGATAGTGAAAAAAATAATTGAATGTAATAACATATTGATATGTAACACACTCTTGTGTTAATCTTGGTGCATACCTTGATCTTTATCATCCTTATTTCATCCCACATATGGTTATTCTTGTGCATTTTTTGTTACAATTGTATATTGCACCTACATTTATACTCACCCTCTGAAGTGGAGACACTAGTTGTTGTTAAAGGAGTTTGAGTTGTACATTAATCAGTGTACATTGTAATTCATTAATAGCAAAGGTAAATTGAGTCAGGAGCATGTAAAATGGATCCAGTTTCTTCAAAGTTATTCATTTATTTTGAAGCATGGAAGTGGTAAAACATATAGAGTTGTTGATGCATTGAATAGGATATGTTTAGTCTCAAATGAGCTAAGATTAAGTCTTATTGGTTTTGATTGTGTAGAAGAGTTGTATAAAGAATATGCTAATTTTAAAGAAACTCTAACAATGTGTAATAATTTGATTGGGATGCATAGAACCCCATTATTGGAATATTTCATTCAAGATGATTGTTGTTCAAGGGGTAGATTATATACCTCAAGGTTTAATAAGGGACAATTTGACAAAGGAAAAACATAGTGGGGGTTTTAGTGGACATTTTGGAGTAGGCAAAACATTAACACAGTTGGATGAGAACTATTATTGGTTGGAATAAGTGTAGATATTAGAAGAATTGTGCAAGGTTGTAAGATATGCTAGCATGCTAAGGGAGTGAGAGAAAATAATGGATTATACCATCTCTTACTGGTATCAAAGAGACCATGGTTATTCATTATCATGGATTTTATTTTGGGTTTTTCATTTACACAAATAGGTGATGATACATTATTTTGTTGTAGTCAATAGATTTTCAAAAATGGCTTATTTTATACCTTGTCACAAATATAGTTATGCTTCCAATATAGCTGCTTTATTTTTCAAAGAGATAGTTCAGTTGCATGGCTTGGAAAATAGTATTATTTTAGAATGGAACACTAAATTTGTTGGTCATTTTGGCATACTTATTAAAGAATATGAGAACATAATTGAAATTTACCTCAATGCACGGTCCTCATACCAATGGTCAAATTGAAATTGTGAGCCAAAGTTAGGGAAATTTGTTGAATTGTTTGGTTGAGGATAAACCAAATTAGTGGGATCTAACGTAGCCATGAGAAAAATTTGCATATTATAACTTTGTGAATCAAAATGTAGGAAAGATTTAATTCCAAATTGTGTGTGTGTAAAGTTCGTCATTTGTTTTGAAGCATAGAAGTGGAAAATCATATAGATTTATCGATGCATTGAGTAGGAAATGTTTAGTCTTGAATCAGCTATGAGTAAGTGTTATTGATTTTGATTGCATAGAAGAGTTGTTTAAAGAATATGAAAACATTAAAGAAGGTTGGGAAATGTGTAATAATCCAAGTGGGATGAATAGAACTCCATCATTGGAATATTTCATTCAAGATGATTTGTTGTTTAAGGGGAAGATATTGTATATACCTCAAGTTTCTATGAGGGAGAATTTGACAAAGGAAAACACGGTGAGGGTTTCAGTGGAGATTATGGAGTAGGCAAAATATTAGTATAGTTGGATGAGAGCTATTATTGGTTGGAGTGAGTTCATTTATTACAATAACAATATGAGGTTGTAAGATATGCTAGCATGCCAAGGGAGTGGGATAAAATATTGGATTATATCGGTATCTATTACTAATAATATCAAAGAGACCATGGGAGTGTATCAGGATGGATTTTATTTTGGGTTTTCCATTTACACAAAGAGACATTGTTTCATTTCTTGTTGTAGACAATAGATTTTCAAAAATGGCTCCTTTTATAACATGTCACAAATATAGTGATACTTCCAATATATAGCTACTTTATTTTTTAAATAGATAGTTCGATTGCACAACTTGCCAAATAGTATTATTTTAGAATGGAACACCAAGTTTGTTGGTCATTTTGGCATACTTATTGAAGAATATAAGAGCACAATTGGAATTTACCTCATCCCACCATTCTCAAACTGATGGTCAAACTGGAATTGTGAACCAAAAGTTAGGGAAATTTGTTGAGATGTTTGGTTGGAATAAACCAGATCAATGAGATCTAACATTGCCACAAGAAAAATTTGCATATAATAACTTTGTAAATAAAACTGTAGGAATATATAGTCCATTCCAAATTGTGTGTTTGCAGTCCTAGGGGTGTTGATGAGTTGAGGGGTAATGTAAAATTTAGTAGAAAGAGTTTTGTGATGAAAGATCTTGCTGAGTACATTCATAATTTGCACAAAGAAGTGAAATGAAATTTAGAAAATAATTCCATAAAAAATAAAGAACATGTCGATATGTGTAGGAGAGTGTAAGAATTTTAGGTTAGTGACTTAGTGATGGCACATCTATAGAAGTAAATTTTTTTGCGTGAAAGCTACAATAAGGTGGAGTGGGAAAAGATTGTCATGTGCAAGGTTTTTTGAAGATTTCTTATCAAATACATATGAGATTGAGCTTTCAATCAACATTGATATATCTTCAAAATATAATGTTTTAGATTTATTTAAATATTATGAAGGTGACCATAGGGGTTAGTGCAATACACTTTTAGATCTTCCAAGCTCACAAGATTGAGTACATCAATTGTTGGAGAAGGGGTTTTGAGAGAGTCAATCAAAACATTGATTTACACATAGCTAAAAAGATAATTAGAAAATAGCATTTAAATATCTAGTTCACTGGAAGAATCATGCAAAAAATAAGGCTTCTTAGGTTTGTGCTTTAGATCTAGTGAAGTTTGGGATTTTGGATCCAACCTTGGTAAAATAATCATGAGTTGCATAATAATGAAACATTTTTGTACCATGTGGGTTTGATGTTAAACCACTCAAAAACATATGCAATTTTCATCACCCAAAAACATAATTGATGGTTTTGGTTTTCATTCTTCCCCATTTTTGTGTCGATATTTCTATATCCTAGTATTGTGAAATTTTGTTTATTGTTTTCAAAATAAAACATTATTGAATGTATTTATGGTATTAGTAATATCCAACTTATTTATCGGTAGCATCCATAGGTGCATAGCTAGAGTATATTATAAAACAAATAACAAAATAGTGTGAATGGTAAGGACAACACATGGAATTGGAAGGTACCAAAAAATATACAAACTCAAAAGTTGTGCTAAGTTTAAGAGGACCAAAAATGAGATAGCATAGAAAAATAATGAACTAAAGCAACAAAAAAAAAAGAAAAATAATTTCCGTTGTGTACAAGAGGAAAGGTCAATCTTTGGCATGAAAAATTAGAAAAATAGATAGTTAAATATGGTTGCATTAAAGTGAATAGAGAATGGGTTTATGAAGGTATAGGGTGTGAGGATAAGAAAATATATTCCAAAACAAGTAAAAGTTACACCAAGGTGGAATAAGTATTTTTTGTTAGCATAGAAAGAGAAGAAGGTAACATCCCATAACAAACTACTATGTCTATTTTGAAGGATTAGTGAGTGGTGTGAAATTTTGTCTGATTCAAAATAAAGATAATATGATAAGAGTGTTGCATTAGATTAAGAAGTGGAATGAAAGAAATAAAGCATATACATAGACAAATATTTTTAATGATACTTAAGGCAGATTTCAATAAAGAAATTTTCCAGAGTTTCTCAAGTTTTCAAACTATCTTGTGTGTAATATGAAATTGAACTCCTTGGTTCCATGATATCTAGCAAGCTTTCCATGTCTTTCATTTATCATGCATCTACAATAAACTACCTAACAATAAATAGTACCGCCCACTCTTTCACTCCTACACACAGATCTATTGGTCACCCTTGTGAGACCTTTTGACATAGGAAACTTGTCTTATCATTCATCCATGCCCTCATCTTATACCTCACACATGTATCAACCTCCATAATTCTACAACATCCCTATTACCTCCACCTTTTATCCAAATCATGTTTCATTCTACCCAAAAACCCACACACCTAACCCTCCATCTAATCCTCCATCTAATCTTAATCCTCTCACCCAACTTCCTCCCTCAAACAATACATTCTCCAAACATATACAAAGGTAGGTCATTTGAACACAAGACGTGATCTATTTATACATATGACATGGTATTAGTGTCATGTTGCATGGGACAAAGGACTTTCCCACCCCCTAAGGTACTCCAAAGCACCCTTTGTCATCTTGTCCATCCAACCTTTTCAAGGGGATTCTCAACCATAGATTCCTCTTTAATCTTGGGCTCTTTCTATCCATCAACCAAAACAATAACAATTGTCCTCCTCTCATCCTCCTATAGGAAAGTTGAGATTCTTTCATTTTAATCTTAGTCATCCAATCTTGTAAATAATAAATAATAAATTATATTTTATCCCAAGCTGTTTTAAAAAGTGTCCATGATACACAACCTTATGCTAATAGTGAAGACTATCACATATCATCATATTAGCCATCTTTGAGCACAACCACCGTGTCTCAATGTAATAGAGGTTAGATTTGGTGATTACCTTATTTTTGCTAATATTTTACTAAACCTTGTGATTTATCTTGAAATTTTCATGTATTTTAACTAGGATAGGTTATATTGTTCGACTTATTTTTTTATGTTTAAATTTTTATGTACACAGGTAAATATTTATTTTGGTTGTTTATAATTGCATCACATGAATTGTGCTTCCTATTGGTAGATATTTTATGCGTGACTACATCTACTTTATCCCATATTGATTGTACATTCACATCTTTTGGACACAATGTTGTACATTCTCTCTAACAATTTGCTTGCTCTCTTGAAGTACAATCTGTTCCTTAAACATTACTTCTAGATTTGCAAAAATGTATAAATTGTTAATCAAATATCCATACAACTATCATTGACTCCTTATTCTTTCTATTTTGTAATTTAATAAATATTGTTATTTGACTAGAATAATAATCTCATACCATTCAATGATATGCAATTCCATTAATCTCAAGGGTTTTCAATCTACTATAATGCCAAATTGATATATTGAATCTTGAATTTAGCATCTATAGTTAAATAATTATATGCTACAATAGTATGCTACTCGTAACTCATATGATAGTTGTTGGAGGGCAGTTTTTAAGAAAACTAAGAAATGTAGATGTTACAAATTAAATGAATCCTACAAATACTCAAGAATTTCATCCCAAAAACTCATCGAATAAGAAAATTTGACTTTACAATAGTGACAACATTCTCTAGACTACCTTTACTAATAATATCAATTTTGTTAGATTATAATAGGATGCTTGGATGCAAGTTGGCACTTGCTTTTTTTTTTTGATCTATAACAATAATATATTAATAAGAAGAGAGTACATATAGAGAAATGCCAAAGGATTACATAAGGATCTTCATGCAGCCAAGCCATAACTAGGGAAGAAGAAGGAGAAAAGAAGAGAAGAGCATCCCCTAGGATCCAAAACAAGGACTAAAAAGAAGAAAGACTGGAAGAAGACTAGCTCTACCTTAGAGCACACAAAAGAAGGAGGGAAGAAGAACTGGTCATAAGCAAAAAGAAGCCAAGCAACATTAGAAGAGAGCAAAAAGGAGAGGCTAAAACACCATTAGACCATATGTTGCTTCCCCTTCCATAGACTATGCTTCATCTGGGGGATATCTTCGAAGACTACCTTATCTCGCTCATCTTGAGATTTGCAAAGATCAGATAACAGAGCCTTCAAACGGCTCCACTTAACACATATGTCCTACTGGTAGGCCGCCATGTCAACTTTTCCCCACCACCATAAGAAGGGAACTCGGCCAAACTCAAACCCATCCTTGAGTTCTTCAAAACATTCACTATAATCAAAACCTCTGCCAGGAACAACCCACTCCAAAATAGAGTCGAGGCCAAACAAAAGATCATTATCAAAGAGGAGTTTGATCAATCGCTTAACCTCAGCTTCAAGTTCTCCAAGCTACAAGGCTCAGGAAATCACAAGAGAAATTATGTCAACATTGGAATGATTCTTTGCATGATGTTCCTAATATTGGATGCCTAACACATCTAGAATAGCATTCGCCAATACCTCATGTTTTATATTTAGTAAACCCATTATGTGTTCCTTGCTTGCAGGGCCTTCAACAGCTTTTTGTTGCTTCAAAGTGCGCATAGAGAAAGTTGCCTCCATCTTTAATCAAGGAAGAAAGAGAACTAGTGAGGGAGGAAGAAAATGATAGGGATTTAAAACAGCAAGGAAAAGAGAGAAAGAGAGGGAAGCCATGGGTCAATAGTCATTGACTGTCAAAAGGACACTGAGAGCACTACAGAGAACCGCCAATCCAAAGCAGAGATAAGTCAGAAAAGAAATCTAACACAAAGATCCAACATCAACAAGGAAAGAACACCATCACAACTTTCAACTGCTGACAAAAGGACAAAATAATTCCAAGGCATCATAGGGGACAAAGCCCCGCACACAATCCAAAGCAGCAATGGAAAGAAAGGACCATGACCATGCCAGAAATCACGTGCATCACTAGATGCAAAAGAAACCAAAAGGGAGAAGCACTACTTGCCAAGGAAAAGAAATAAACAGAGCCCTGCAACATCAAGCAATCAAAGAGTTAGAGGATCAAGAAAAAGTTATGAATAGACCTCATTAATATTCTCTAGGTTTGTCACCCATTTAGAAATAATGTCAGCCTCCATGTTGCCTTCCCTAAATACATGACTAATTTTAAACTCCAAGAAATAATGTAGGAGAAGAGAGATTTCATCCATAACATTCACAAGGTGTCATGCCTTTACAACTCCATTTTTAATCGCATTTACAATGATTTGTGAATCCCCTTCCAGATGAACACGCTGAAGTTTGATCTTCTTTGCCAAATGAAGAGCTAAAAGAGCAGCCCCGGCTTTTGTAGAATTATTGGAACCATGTTTAAGTCTTTGAGCAGCTAAAGCAAGAACATCACCATTCCAATCCTTTGCAATAACCCCAGCCCCAGAAGCACCATGTGTGGACAAGGCTTTTGAGGACACCTGTTTTTGAAAGCTTCAAAACCAAACAAAGATTAGATTTTAGTCTAGCATGAAATCAATCAAAAACAAGTAAAACTCTAAACTAAGCCACCTCAGATTGAGCTTAAACAGGTGCACCCGAGCACTGTTTGATTTGCTCTTGCTTAAGGGGATGTGGGTGTGCTCTCTAATCACTTGGAGCATGTTCCTTATGCATTTTAGGATGGATTGAAATCCATGAGAACGCCAAAAATGGCACAAAACAGGTATAGAACACCTGATTTGCCCCTAAGGCCTCAAAGATCAAATATTGATGCTTATGCTAAGATTGTTTTTAAACCAAAATAGAGATGTGATATGATGCTATGCCTATGCAAAATAATGAAATAAACTATGTTAATCCATTATTACTAAATTAAAATGAGTTAAAATGCTTGAAAATAAGCTAGATTAAGATGATTATGCTAAGTCTAGAGCTAAATGAGCATGATAACAATGCATGAGAATAAAAGTTAAGCTAATGAATTTGCTCTTAGAAATGAGGGTATTTATAGGATTTGGGAAGGAAGAATGAGTGGCCAGGATCAAAATCCTTAAGAGAGGCCAAGATTCATTCAAAGGGGAGCACATGGATTGTGCTAGTTCAGGGCCACCTCCTTGTGACAAGTGTCACAAGAGCATTGGGTTGAAAGATGGGAGGGATGTGCATAATTTGGGAAATGTGCCTAAGGTCAAAGGGTGTAAGAAAGGGGTGAGGGGCTTCTTAAATGCATGATAAATGCATGTAAGAGGGATAAGGAGGCCTTAAATGCACTTAATGCATGTAAGAGAAGTCTCTAGAAGTTTGTTGACTTTGGGTTAAGCTTAGGAGTTGGCTAACCTTGGTTAGGGAATGTGACAGGATTAGGGGAGGGATTAGGATTAGGATTAGGGTTAGGACTTTCTAGAAGAGTCTAGAATTTCCTTAGGATAAACATGGATTTTAGGAAATAAATAAAGATTTATGTATTTCCATGGTTTTAGGTTTGAGAATATTTATTAAAAATGAATTTAACAAATATGAGGATTAAATATTTAATCTTAATTAAATATTTTGAGTTGGGATTAGGGTTAGGAAATTATGGGATTAGCCTTTAATTGAAATTAAAGAAGGATTAGAAGATTCTGGAAGAGGTTAGTGGTCTTAAGGAAATTGGCCAAGTTTTGGGCAAAAAATAAATTAATTATTTATTTTGGGATTTTTGGTCAATTTATTAATTAAATAATTAATAAATAGGGGAATAATGTTTAAATAAGATTTAAACATTTTTGGGAGGGATTTCTTAATTAAATATTTTTAATTAAGATAAAGGGATTTAATGACATAAAAATAAATAAATTAATTAATTAATTAATAAATGATGATGTCATCAGGGATTTTTTTCAGAAAATAAAAATACTTTATTTTCTAAAGGATTTTTAGGTGTCTACACCATGATTACCCCGAGAGGCACCATCAAAGTTGATTTTAACCTAGCCTCTATCCGGCTTCATCCATTTAACATGAGCTCTTGAAATGGACCGAGCATGAGCATATTTTAGATTCCCACTACAAAATTGCAAGCAAGGCCAATTACAGTGAAGCAATCTATCTGAATGTGAGTAAACATAACTGCCATTAGAAGAGAGGATAGCAACTTTCATAACTTCTTCAATCAAAGTGTAGATAGATGACTTAATACTAAGAATAAAGCGTTCTTTTTCCTAAAAAATCCTTCTGTTCCTTTCTTTCCATAGCTCCCAAACAATAATTGAAGGGCTTACCTTCCATAAACTAGATAAAGCAGAAGAAAATAAAGGGATTGACCAACTCTAAAAGACATCTTTAATTTGATACTATAGAGGACCAATAAATTTAACTTATCCTTAACCATTCTCCAACACTCATCAACAAAAGGGCATTGAATAAGCAAATGATATACATCTTCTGAGATAGCCTTGCAAAGAACACATCTAGTCGGACCATGAAGACCAAACCGCTTCCTTCATTCAACAGTTAGGATTCTATTATGAACAGATAACCAAGAAAAAGCCCCAGCTTTAGAAAGGTAGTGCTTATCCTAGAATAAATTGGTAGGCCAAGAGATGGGAGCCACATCCTCATCTAGGAATTAATAACCCAATTTTACAGAGTAAACACCACTACTAGCCCAGCTCCATATCAAATTATCACTCTAATTACTTCGAGTGAAACTCCTTTGCTGAAACAAGTCAAGCATAACAACCTTCTATTGAGAAGATAGGTTTAGAGGATCTAAACTTTTCCACTACCAAACAGGGCCAAGGGCAGAATCTTTGCACTCCAAATAATCAGAAACTTTTGAGCCCCAACAATTTGTTAAGAATTGTCTTAATTCATCATATCTATCATTATCTTTCAAAATTGGATGGTTATTCCATGAATCTAGCTAGAATAAGGCTTTAGAACAATTCCCAACACTCCATGAAACATGTCAATTAATGACATGTCTGCAATCTAAAATGAAATTCCAAATTGCCAAGCCACTAGGAGGATTAGCAATAGTGAGGATCCTTTCATTAGAAGAAGAATCTAAGTATTTAGCACATAAAATTTTTACCCATAAACTATCTGGTTGGCTACACATAAACCAAACCAGTTTAGCACCCAAGGCTAAATTCATCTTTCTCCAATCTTTTAAACCAGTGCCACCATTCAGTTTACTCTTGCAAATTTTCTCCCATGCTAGGAGGGTCCACCTGTCACCATCACCATCCCCATTCCAAAAGAACTTCCTCATACGAGTCATAATAGAATCTAAGACTTTATGAGGAATTTTAAAGCAGCTCATAGAATATATAGGAATAGTAGATATCACAGATTGAAGAAGCAAAATCCTACCAATAGAAGAGAGCCACCTACTTTTCCATCCATCCATCCTATTTAAACAAGAATCTATAAGATTCTTCCACAAGTGTGGTTTTGAAGCTCTATCAAACAAGGGCACACCAATATGTTTTCCCAGGAGCAGACCAATTTTAATCCCTAGAACCTCACTAATACAAGCTTGAACACATCTCACAGTGTTGAAAAAATAAATCTTAGATTTATGCCAATTTACACACTGGCTAGTGGCATGACTATAGCTATCCAAAGTAGCCTTAATAACACAAGCTTCTTCAACTGATGCCACTCCAAGAAGGAAGTTTTCATCCACAAATTGTAGATGTGTAGTGGCCTCCACACTAGCAACAATCTAAATACCCTTCCATCGACCCTCCAACCTTTTCTTTTTAATAAGCCTGCCCAAAACCTCAGCCATAATAATAAATAAGAAAGGAGCAATAGGGTCACCCTGTCTAATGCCATTAGTGGTTTCAATAAAACCCTAGGGGTTTCCATTCACAAGAATAGAAAACCGTGGAGTGTTAATGCAGCTTGCAATCCATTTCACCCAACCATCCGAAAAGCCAAATCTTCTTAGAACATTGAGCAAAAAAGGCCTATTAAAATTATCATAAGCTTTTTTGATATCTAATTTGACCATCAATTGATTGAATTTAGTTGACCTTACAGTGTGGACAGCCTCATGAGCAATAATGATCCCTTCAAAAATAGATCTATTTGGGGCAAAACCACTTTGTTCCTCAGAAATAATGTTCCCTAAAACAATCTTAAGTCAATTTATAGCCACTTTGACAATGATCTTATACACTATATTACACAAAGCAATAGGTTTGAAGTCATCAAAAGTCTTAAAATCAGACTTTTTAGGAATTAGAGCAATAAAAGTATTGTTAAAGTCTTTAAACATAAACCCTTCCGATCTGGATTCCTCAACAACCTGCCATAAATCCTATCCTAAGATATCCCAAGATTTCTAGAAAAAAAGGGCAGAAAAAGCATCAGGACCAAGAGCTTTATCTCCTCCCAGACCAAAAAGAGCAATTTTCACTTTAGCTAAAGAAAAAGGATCCATAAGCATTTCATTTTGGGCCTCTGAAACACAGTTAGGGATGAGATTCAATAGCTCTTTAGCCTCCGGATTAAAAGGATCTTGTTGAGTGAAGATATTTTGAAAGACTCAACAACAACATGGTTAATTTTGTCACTATCACTTAGCACCTCACCATTCCTATGTTCAATGGAGAAAATTTTATTGCGTGCTCTTCTTGCTTTAATAAATTTGTGGAAGAACTTGGTATTTCTATCCCCTTCTTTTAGCCAAGTTTCACGTGATTTTTGTTTCCAAAAGAGCTCTTCTCAAGCAAGCACTTCTTTATATTACTTAAGGAGTGTTTGTTCCTCTAAATGCATGAATTAATCCATCCCTAAAAAAATCACTTTTTCGTTTAGGATCTGTAAACTTTTTTTAATTTTAAGCTTTTCAACAAAAATATATTTGAAGGTTTCCCTATTCCACAATTTTAATTCTCTTTAATAAACTGAAGTTTCTTAAAGAAGATGAAAGATTTATTACCTTCCCAACAAGGGGATTTAACCCAGCAAGACTTAATGTTATCAAGAAAATCATCAGCCCTTAGCCACATAGCCTCAAACTTGAAAGGAGAGCGTTCAAGGGTAGAATCCTCTTGAATGTTACATAAAATAGGAAAGTGGTCTGAACCAAAAATCGAGAGAATATTAGTAGTGCACAACTATTCTTGCTCCTCCTAGTTCCCAGCCAAGAAAAATCTATCCAGCTTCTCAACAATATTGAGAAAACCACCTCTCCGATTGGTCCATGTGAAGTCACCAGATTTGAAGTCCAATTTAGCCAAACCATTATCTATAACAAATTCAACAAAGTCTCTTTGACTCTTGCTTTGCCAACCCCTACCACCTTTCTTATCCAGAGGACTTAAGATTGTGTTGAAGTCACCACCTAAAATGAAGAGATCATTCTTTCTATCATCTAAAAGATTGGTAAGAGTCCCCCATAAACCATCTTTCTCAACCAGGTTGTTAGGACCATAAATATTCAAGACAAAGAATTTAGAGAAGATTTGTTTAAAAGAAACCTCTAAACATTGCCAATTGGGATCAGCTGAGCAAAACTAATTCAACCACATTGACATCCCATAGGAATCCTAAACCACTTGAAGCTCCAAGAGCTTCAGAATACACACCCTTCCACCTTGAAAACTTCATCTGAAAGAGCACTAAATCATCACCTATAAGTTTTGTTTCTTGGAGTAAGATAATATCAGCTCGTTCTTGGTCAAAACCTCTTTTGAGAAAGAGAGCCTTTTCAGGGGCATTGCAGCCCCTGACATTCCATGAGAGGATCCTCATTCCTTCCAGGATAAGGCATAGCCTTTCCCTGATCTCAGCAATTTGTTCTAGTCTTCTACACAACCAGCTTGTTCCAACTTCTCTTTTGTAGATTTTGGTCCTCTCCTTCTTCTCTCACCTAATCTTGGCTTTTTCAAAAGAGAATCAGTAAGGTGTAGGCCCCTATAGCTAGAAATTTTCACCGTATCTTTAGAGCCTAAAAAATCATCTCTTCCATCATCACTAAAGTAACTAAAACTAGAAGAGGTTTCCATCAAGTTGTCACCACTATCACGGGCCTCAATGAAGGAGCATTCCAAATTTCTAATAGGGGAGATTTGGCCCTCCTTGAGATCACCATCCGAACCAGCCTGCTCATTTGTAGCTGAAGAAAAATCTTGAGACTCTTGGATTTTATTGAGAACTTCAATAATAGGATGAAAACAAGTCTTGTGGTCCTTTGAAGAGGGATCAAGCAAAGGGGCAAGGGAAACAATGGGGAGGAGCTTAGGTTCCAAACCAGAGGGGAGATCCAGAGGAGGGGAGGGATCCAAACAATTAGAGCTCAAGATCTTTTCATTTACCTAAGAGAGAGAAGGGGACATTTGAATGTTAGTGCATTGGACTTAGGATAAGTCATCCATATTAAACATCGAGCCAGAAGGAAAATCTAAATGAAAAAAGCCTGCAGGGTTGAAATCCGGTTTACAACTTCTATCAGAATCAATATGAAGACATCGAGAAGAATCCAAAGTATCTAGCACAACAAGAGGTTTCTCATGCATAAGGACCTTTGTGGGGGGATCACCTCCAGAGGAAATGATCATCGGAGAAGACAGGGGGGTAGCTGGAACTACTTGAGATGAAACAGAACCACTAAAACATTTCAAAGGGGAAGAAACATATGAGGGACTGGAAGTATGTTTGGGGACTTCCAAGTAGTTAGATGTTTGAAAGTGAATAACCTCCTTTCCCCTCCTATCCAAGATCATATCATCTTCAAACTGAATAGACCAAGGAGGATATCTGGCTCTTGTGGATTCAATGCCTTTAATCAAATCTAAACACTTATTCTCAGCCAAACCCTTACCATTTTCTCTCGAAACATCATCTAACACCAAGTTGGCTAATTCAACTTCAACTTTAAGATGCTATTCCCCATTAGCTGAATAGAGTGTAACAACTTCAAGGATTTGATAGCATTTTTGCACATTAACAAGAATCCGAGAACAAATAAAGAAGTCATTTAAATCAACCACCTCCTCAACTTTAATAAATTTCCCAAGAGTGTTGCCAATAATTTCCAAGGTTTCATCATTTTTATATTCCCATGGGAGATTAATAAGTTTAAGCTAGACCACAATACTTTCCACCTCATCTTTATCAGGGTTGAAATTGGGTTTCCAATCACAGATATAAAAACTAAGCCCATCTAACGAAAAAGGGCCATTGTTTAAAATCCACTCTTTATCCTCCTTAGAGGGACAAACCACAAGAAAGAACTCATTAGAAAGAGTTTTCAAAACAAACTCCCCACCCTACTTCATCATAATCCATTTGCTAATCTTTTGAATGGAAGGCCAAGGCCCTAACCATTTCAAAAAGAGGGCAGTATTTTGAAAGCAATTAACCTGAGCAACCCATTGGGGATTATTAATAAGAACAGAAGAGGATCTAAACATAGATGTGTTATCTACCTTAGCATTATCTTGATGAGAGGTAGAGGCCTTGTTGAAAAACACCTTTGAAGAACCTGAACCTTTTGGCCTCCAGAACTTCTTTTCAGTCTGCCTGAAATGAAAAAAATTTGGCAGCCCAAAGGAGGCCCAAAATATTTTCTAGGCCCAAAACCATTATTATCCCTATCCTTGCCATTCCTTCCAAAATTAGTATTACATGAGGGGTCTTGCCTCGAAGGAATCCATCTAGCACACATATTGGGGGCTGGGCCAAGCAACTCTTCGTGAAGGCAAGTTGCATTGTTCCTTCTACCCTTATTCTAACGATGAAGACCACCAGAGGCAAGAGAGTCTGAGCAACCATGGGATTTGTTTGAATGCCAGAAAAAATTGTTATTCCCCTACTGTGAAAATATGCGGGTTTGAGTAGAGAAGTTAAGACGCCCTTTGTCAAAACAAGCACCACCCTGTCGATTGTCGCCATTGCCAAAACCTTTAGAGTCATTGCCGTGGGCCATGATTTCCATTTTTATTTATTTATTAGGCTAGTTGGCACTTGCTTTTTAATAACAATTGTATTGTATCTACTTCTATAAATAACTATAAATAATGGAGACTTTTTTTTATCAATACGATGTCATCTATTCATCAATTTTGCTAGATTAAAATAGGATGTTTGGATGCAAGTTGGCACTTTCTTTTTAATAACAATTGTATTGTATCTACTTCTATAAATAACTATAAATAATGGAGACTTTTTTTTAATCAATATGATGTCATTTATTCATCCAATGATTTTCAAAGCAATAAAAGTTGTTATTTATTGTCTTCTTAGACCCAAAAATAATTCCCACAAACGCTAAAAGTTAAATAAATATTTGTTTGGTTTAGATTCTGAATTTTAGCATACAGATTATCAACAAACATAACTAAAACTAGCAGTTACATGCTTTTGTGCATGCAATGGCGCACCGATATGAAATTAGATTTTCTAAAATGTGAAATTACCATTAATAATGTAGAGAATGAAATATAGAATTATAGATGATCATTCAAATATTTATTTTCAACATACAATTGAAAAGATAAATAAACCAAAAAAAATTACATTCAAATTAATCAAAAACTTTAGAACTTTTATCAATCCTAAATTTTTGCTAAGATCTCAAAATGGTTATGGAAATAAAAGCTCAATGAATAATGAAACTAAAAAATCATACAAACAAAGGCTTTTTTAAGAGCAAAAAATAGAAAAAAAAACATGCAAAAGTATTCAACATTAGAAAACATGGATGAGCAAAAATAGAGGAAAAACAAAGATTTGTTGGAGATTTGTAAGATTGAAAAAAACAACCAAAAATTTGTATAAGGAAAAACGGGAAGTGCTGACAATTTTTTGGTAATTTTTTTTTATGGGAGCAAAGCTCCCATAAATAGCCAATTGGCTAAAATATAGTAAACTCCATGACACTACAAGAATTATAGTACAACATTTGTGACTTCTTTCTTTATAACTTCCTCTAGCACTTATTGTAATGTCCTTGGTATTAGGGTTAGCTTTGGGACAAGTAATACCTACAAAATAAATGTCAGGATTTAAACAATAATAAGTCCAGCTATATTGTTCTACCCTTTATCCTAACCCTTGTAATATTAAAAATAGGGTTCATTTGAAATAGTGTAATGTAAGGATGATGGTGTAAGGGATATAAAATATGGTTGGGATATAGTGTGTGGGAAAAGTAGGATCTTCTTCTTAACCTCAAATTCTGAAAGGATAGATCCAAATTGATCAACCAAATGGTTAATGCACAAATGAATCAATCAATAAAGAACATGAAGAAAGGAGCAAAACCTATATTCCGTTATGGAAAGTAATACATAAATCTTAATAAGTACTAACCTCAAAATATGACCAATCTGGAAAATACTATTTTCGGATGCCTGTGTTCAGTTTCGGGAAATTCTCCAACCAAATATGGCTAGGAAATGTAGAAATAAAGAAAACCTAGTAACCTTTTGTCTTTCTGATCCAGGTCGACCTTGACCCAAAACAAGGGTAAGATCTTACCCCAAGGCACAATCTTACCCCAAAAATTTGACCTTGACCTGCACTGTTCCGACAGAAATTCTATTTGCGAATCCTAAAAGTTCGCCGAAAAGGGTACTCAGATTTGAATTGCAATTTGTTGTCCTACACCTGTACCTACAAAAAAAGGGTTTTTTTGTTTGGATGGGGGGTTTTCCTTAGTCAAACCCCGGTTTGGAATCAACCTTGAAATGTAATTGAAATTGAGGAAAATAAACAAAGTAAATGGAACTATTCACCTTACTTATGTTGAAATCCTTGTGGAGGATTCGAATCCTTGAATCCACAAGTATGGATGCTCCAAATGAATGTAGAATTTGATGTAGGATTTCTCAAATCAATTGCATTAGATCTTCAACACCAATCTTGAATGGATCTTGGAATAGGAAGAAGCTTGAATAGAAATGGATGGAGGAATCTTCAACAAGAGGGCTCCAAAGAGATTGAATCCTTCAATGGCTATCAATGGATCTCCTTGATGAATTGAATGCTTGAGGATGAATGAATGCTTGAATTCTTTCCTTCTCCTTCTTGCTCACTTTCTTGATTTCTTGATTTCGCTTGCTTGAGAGATTATGAAAAGAGATGATAAATGGATTGAAATGAGAGAGGAAGGCTTCCTTTTATACTAGTCCAGGACACAAACTTCTAGAGAGACCAACATTGGAGAATTAAATTCCCATTTAACCTTAACCCCTAGAAATGGACCTAATTTAAATATAATTTAAGAATTTATAGTTCTAAATTCTAAAACAACCGACTCGGAAGCGGGAAAATAAACTTTTTGAAGCCCGACATCTTGAAACCTCTAGAACTTGAAATCTAGACCCAAGGTCAGGGTCGATGTCGACTTTGACCTAGGTCAAGGTCAAGGTCAACCTTGACCTAGGACAAGGTCAAGGTTGACCTTGATCGTGAGGTCAAGAATCTCAGTTTCTCAAGACCAAGTGCCAGAAATAGGCTAGAAAAAGGTGGAGAGAGAAGCAAAATAGGGGGAAAAAGCTAGATCCCAGTCAAAGACCCATTCCAAGGCATTTGACATGACCCTAGACCACTTACTCAGAGGGCTAAACCAGTCCTAAATGGAAGTGTTTCCATTTTTTGATGATACATTTAGCCCCCACTTTAGCAAGAGTATGGACTCGATGCAAACTCTTGGTAAAGTAGATCACTATGAAAAAGATAATCTTATTGAAATCAAAGGGACAAAGGAATCCTCAAGCCCCCAGGGACTCAAGTCTTTTTCAACTCCAAGATTACAATAAGAGAGACATCTTTAGAAAAGAGAGAGAAGAGAGTGTGATTATCTCGCCCAATGAGAACCTATGTCCCATTGTGAACCACACAAGGAAATAGCGCAACTAGAAAGATGGAATTGAACCACCTAGTGAATGTGGCTCCTCACTAGTCAACCCATCAAGGATTCAACCTTAGGAATATTCTATTCCAAAAGAGCAAAGCCAAAACAAAAGAGATCTAGTCTTAAGGACACCTCCGACCTTAAGGGATCAAAATTTTGCAAATTGAAATAGGAGGGATCAAGAGATTCTATAAAAATGTAAATCCATGCTTTAAGGATTAGTTCCTAATCCATAAAGGGAAAACAAGTTTTGAAAATTATTTTGAAAGTGTGTGTCTTCTTTAGGATTTAGAAACTTATGTGCGTTACCTTCTGAACATTTAGCATATTTGAAATTGAAGAATGTGTGTGTACAAAAAATGAGTAGAGCGTATGCCCCCATGTTAAAGTCATTGCTAACACTTTAACATGAGCAATGGCTTGAATGGAAACATAAACAACTCCACTGATTACATTTCCACTACAAGATGCCCCCAAGCAAATACAAATCAAGGGAAATACCACATAAACATACAGAGAACACATAAGGGATCTACCTGTCATGGGGTCAGTATGATCATAAGATAACATATATGATATCATTGCAAAATGAATTAACATCATTCCCCAAAGAAAGTAGAAGTACAATCATAATGGAGGAAAGAACACATAAGAGTTACGAAGAAGAGTCTTTTTAGACCATAACATGGAGACCAAAAAGATTCAGTGCTACCAAGTCACAAATCCAAGCAGACTACATAAGAAAACATTTATGAACAATAGCGCATGCACAACATAACATAGAAACAACATATAGAAGAGTAAAGATACATATAGAGGAATAGTACAATAGTTTTGATTCCTTTATCACCTTGCACCAACAAAGTAACAAGGGTCATATAAAAGAATCTAACAAACATTTAGCAAACACATTTTGGGAGAAGCACAATACAACAGACAAACAATAAAAAAGCTACCATGAAGAACATGTCAATCAAGCATGTCACCTACTCTCCTGATCTCATTCTATATCATTTTGGGAAGGTGGGAGACTTGCAAGAGGGGCTATATCCAATGTAGTAGGAATGATAGCCAGTTCCAAACAAGGATCCTTTTGAGAATTATAATGTTCAATACTAGGTGTAATTATTAATCATGATGAAAGCATATTTGGTAAATCAATATCAATGTCAATAGTTTCATATTCATCATTAACATCATTAGTATCATCAAGAGTATCTTCTTCATCTAGATTAATAAAAATAGGATCTAAGTTACGAATAGAATCATCATAATCATGCATCTTGACATCATTATTAACATTAACTTCTTCTAACACATCAAGCATAGGCTGGTCAAAAGAAGGTAAATAACTTTGAGTAATAGAGGTACGAGATTTAGCTTGAGCCCGATGCTTCTTACGACGTTCATTTGCAGATTGGTTATGTTTTGTCTTGTTTGAAATATGTTGAGAACTAGGAGGGACAACAACTGGTTCCTTCACAGGTTCTATAGGAGGATTAGTAGGATTCTTAGTAGGTTGAAAAACAACACTAGGAGCTTGATTAACATAGCTAGAAGCCATGGATAAAGGAGGTATGGAAGGCGTAGGCAAAAGACTAGAATTAAGATCCATCTGAGGCATGCTTAACTCAAGAATCTTGTGATTCTTATACGCTTGATATGAGTGAAAGAGGTTATCAGGTCGAGAAGGACATGAATTAGGTAATGAAGGCCAAAATAAATCAAGTGTAGCACAATCTCTGGGCCTAGAAGGTTGATATAAACTATGATTAATCATCTTCACTTCTTCATCATGAATAAATTTAAGACACTTATGGATAGGAGAAGCAACAACATGCATGGTATTCAACCAAGGCAAACCTAGCTTAATTTGAAATTGATCAGAAGTAGGAACAACAATGAAGGTAGTGTTCAAAAATTTAACACAAAGTTCAACATGCAAGTTACTAGAACCAAATGATGGATAAAGAAAACTAGTATAAGTTTGAATCCACACATCAGATGTATCATAAGAATCACATTGTAAGTTTTTCATAAAAAAAATTTCTTCAGTAATAACATTGACTAAGGATGTAGGATCAACAAGACAACCATGTGTAGGTATCTTAGAAATCCTAGCATAAATGTAAAGGGGACCATCGGGAGCTTTAATAGTCTTAGAATCATCAAAGATAATCAAGAGTTCCTGAGGTCTTTTATTCTTAGGTTGTTTTCAAGGTTTAGGTTGAAGTTTCAGTTTAGGCTTAGGTTGAGGTGGAACTTGAAGTTGAGATTGAGATTGAGGCTGGGGTGGAGATACATATTGAGACAACACAACATGCTCCACATGGTTAACAATGTGATTAAGATCATCCATCTTTGAATCATAAACAATATACACTGAAGATGGTTGAACAATGGTATTAGTATCATGTGTAGGCAAAGGATTCGTATAAATTTGGAGATTTTGATTAGGAGGAGAGATAGACTTGTTCCCACTACCATCAAAATCATCAACAAATAAGGCACTAGAATCAATTAAATCTTGAACCTTATGCTCTAAAGAATAACACTTCTCAATATCATGGCCATTCTGATGATGATATTGACAAAAGGCTTTGGAATCAAAGGATTTGGATGCTATCGTAGTACGTAAAAGAGGTCAAATAGGAGGTGGAGTAATCATATTAGCATTCAACAATTTACTCATAATAGAATGCAAAGATTCGGCGAGGGGAGTAAACGTACGATTCAACCAAAAAGTAGTGGATGTAGAAGTAGCATTATTGGATGTAATAATAACTTGATCAGCAACTACATTCACTTGTTTATTTATCTTGACATAGTTATTAGGTTTTTGAAACTTATTTGGATTAGGAGTAGCATCACTCTTATCAACTGGAACAGGAGCCATTGAAGTGTTGCTCTCAAATTGACTCACTTGTAATTAATAATGATGAAGCACTACACAAAGTTGTTGAAAAGAGGTAAATTTAGTAATAAGAATCTAATCTCTAATATCCTTTCATAAATTTTAAATAAACATACGTTGAATATCAATATCAAGAACAGGACAAGAAATCTGAGCATACAAATGCTTAAATCTACCAATAAATTCAATCAGTTTTCTTTAGTATTCTATTTACAATGCATCAAATCAGTTAAGGACACTTGTGGACCAATGTTATTTTGAAATTGTTGAATAAAGGCATTGACAACTTTTGGAAAAGAATCAATAGAATAAGGAGGCAAGGAACAATACTATTGCAAGGCCTTATCACGAAAGGTTCTAGCAAACAATTTAGCTAAAATCCTATGGTCATGAGCATAGTCACTACGAAGGATATCAACTTGTTAAGGAACATGAGCATGAATGATATCTAGGGATAAAGAACTTCCCATATCACATGTAGGAATGGTAAATTTATATTAAGTTAATGACGCAAGTTGTTGATGTAAAGAAGACACAGTTTGAGCCAAACTAATGATTGTTGAATCATTAGATGAATTAGGAGGTATAGACACACTAGTAACACTAGGTAAAATGTATGAAGTGGTATGAATGGAAGACACAACTGGAGGAATACTTGGAACCATAGTTGGAAGAGAATTGGAACAAGTAAAAGGAACATTATGATAAGAAGGTTTTGAAGTAGGTAGAGACACAAGAGGAACACTCATAGAAAGAGAGGGAACTGATTTAGTCACCAAAGGAGGAGTATAAGTAGGAATATTAGGTAAAGGAATTGAAGAAGGTTTTGATGAACTACAACTGATTTGAATAAATTGTATGACTTGAAGATTTGTGATTTTAGATCACTAAGTTGCTGATTAGATATGTAAGATGATTAAATCATTAATATGTTGTCATTGATGTCAACTAGTTTTGACAATACTTATCTTGTAAGTTACTATAGCCAAACATCTATAGAAAGAAGAAGAAAAGAGATGAAGAATAGATATATCTACACAAGGAAGATGGATATGACAAATAAGGATAAGGAATATATTGGGTAACTTATGAATGAGTCTATGACCTTATGTTATTGACTTGATTATGTTGCATTAATCTATGATGAAGGATAGAGAAAAATGCACAAAGTAGTGTGGTCGATTAAAGAAGCATTTCAGTATACACCGACGCAATGTAGTGTATACTGAGCACAGTATAAACTAAGCTTGTGTTCATCGACACATTTCTTTGTTAACTTAGCAGTAGAAAAAGAACTAAATGATTAGTTTAGCCGATGGAAGTTGATGAGTTGTAAAGTGTTATGATTACAGAGTTGGAAATAATGTTGGTTACGAAGATTGACGACTGACATAATTCAAAGAAGATCTAAGGGATTGAAATAAAATGTGTTACTGACACATCAACTGAGGAAGCTTTAAGCAGAAAAATCAACAAAGGTGATTAAGCGGCAAAATCTGATGGATGGAATTAAAATGGTTTACTTGTCTATTTAAGAGACTAGGATTTCATGATGAAATCATGTCAGAAGAAGGATACTGCAAAGATATCATGTGAACAAGATTCATGCATGCCTAATCAGACTGGTTAAGGAGAACCAAACTGCAAAGATTATCGAGCATCAAAAAGCTATAACCGAGCGATAGTAAGTTACTGAATATTGATTGAAACAGAATTGATATATTGATCAAAGGATTTGAATGAGCTTAACATAGATCTAATAATTTTCAATTGAAGTTGTGTTGTAATCAGATCACCTGTTGTTACATTTTAACCATTGTAAACAAATAAATCTCTTAATAGAGTGGACTAGAAAGTCTTGTAATGTCATTCATAGAGTGTACATTTGTTATCCTGTTAATCGCATAGTGAATGCTGGTTGGACAATAATGGTTGGTCTAAAATCCTCTAACAAGGTCACACCTCACAGTGTGTTTGTAACCTTTAATAGGGTTGGGTCTTCACCGACCTCACTTCAGAAGAGTGAACAATTTTTGGGTTGTAGGTCCCAGGTGGTTTTTCCCTTTACAAGGTTTCCACGTTAAATCTCTTGTATTGTGTGTTGACTGTGATGATTGTTTGTTGTCATACTTTACATGTTGCATATTGGATTTGATCGGTAATCACTATATGTTATTAATTGGTAATTGGTAAAAGCATAGACATAATACTATTTTATGTTACCAAGCTGTAGAAGTTTTAGTAAATTATTTTTGGATATACATTTTGTGATTGGGACTGTGGATAACTGATTCACACCCCTCTCAATTATTCTAACAATTGGTATTAGAGCATTGGTTTCTTGGAATAGAGTTTTAAAGACTTCAACACAAAGATCTCAAAATGTATAAAAGGGAAGTGCCAAAGTTGAACAAGGATAATTTCACAGTATGGCAAAGCCGAATGAAGCTGCATGTATTTGGAATTAGGAATTCTTCCCTCACACTAATGGAGAATGGCTACGTTGCACCGCCCACTGGTCCCTTGACCCTTGATCAACTAAGAGACAAGCATGAACATAATGTTACTATGATGGAGATTGCTGCTACCTATACAGATGCTGAATTTGAAGATATTAAAAATTGCACTACTACTAAAGATATGTGGGATAAACTTGCTCAAGTTTATAGTGATGATGTGAATGTCAAAAGAGATAGAGCTGAAAGCTTAAGGGGAAGATTCGATGATATAAAGATGAAGGAGAAAATATTGTGCAGTACACAAATAGACTAAAAGAGGTAGTACATGCTATTGGAGCATCTGATGGTGTTATTGACAAAGAGATAGTGGTAAGTAAAGTTCTCATAACCTTATTACCGGTTTATGCAATCAGAATATCTACAATTCATGAAACTAGGTCTGCATCTAGTAACAACCTTACTCTTGATAATCTAATTGGTAAGCTTACAACCTTTGAACTTAACGACTTTGATAATAGTGTTGTACCATCTATTGAATCTGCTTTTATGTCTTCTCTAAAGATTGGTAAGTCTAGTAGCAGAAATAAGAATGATGATAGTGATAGCAATACTGATGATGAGTTTGATGAACTTGAAGCTCTTATGGCCAAAAGGTTACCTAAAGGTAAAGGAAGATATAGAGGAAAATTACCTTTAGCATGCTTTAACTATAAAGAGGTTGGTCATATTGCTGCTAGATGTCCAAACAGGAAAGATGATGATAGAAACAAAGACCGATCTAGTGAAGGAAGCTATGGTAGAAGAGGAAACAAAAGTTACCGACACTACAACAGAGACAACCGAGATAATAATGATAAAGGCAAGAAGGTGTGCTACATTGAAAAAGAAGATGTCACCAATATAGACATTGATGAAGATGTGGAGGTAGTATTTGTTGCAATGAAGGATGACTCAGAGGAAGATGAAAGGTATGTAGAGATAACACTTATCTCTAAGGTTAATAAAAATGATACATGGATCATAGATAGTGGATGTACACATCACATGACTAGTGATGAAGAAAATTTTGATCATCTTGAAGAACACAATGGAGGATCTGTTACAATGGGTAATGATGCACCTTGTATGGTTAAAGGAAAAGGATCCTTGATGATAAATGATAAAATTAGATGTGACAATGCTTATTGGGTAAAAGGTCTAAACTATAATTTGCTAAGTGTGGCACAGCTGAATAATTCAAGCCACCAAGTTGCTTTTGAGAGAAAGAAAGTTAAGATATTTGATGATGGAGGAAGACTTATTGGAACTGGAACACAATCGAGAGATAATTTGTCTTATCTTGATAATGATCAGTCTTCTTGTTTAATGATGAAAGATGAAGATGCATGGTTGTGGCATAAAAGTTTATGTCATGTGAATTTTGATAACATGATTAAGATTAGTAAAAAGAAAAAGGTTAGAGGTCTGGCTAACTTATCTAAGCCTGATCATGGTATGTGTCATGAATGTCAAAAGGTAAAATGACAAAATCTAGTTTCAAAAGCAAAGATTATTCAACAAAGAAATTACTTGAGTTAGTGCATGCCGACCTATGTGGTCCTATGAGAACTCAGAGTTACTATGGAGACATATATTTTATTCTTTTTGTTGATGATTATACTAGATTAATGACAGTCATGTTCTTAAAGGAAAAATCAGAGGCATTTAAGATGTTCAAGTGGTATAAAGCAAAAGTTGAGAAAGAGACTGATAAAGAATTGAAATGCTTAAGATCTGACCGAGGTGGTGAATTTATTTCTGATGAATTTACTAACTTTTTTAATGAGCATGGTATTAAAAGATAGGTCTCTGCACTGAGGACACCTCAACAAAATGGAATAGCTGAAAGGAGGAATAGGTCAATTGTTGACTGTGCAAGAACACTAATGTTACAAAAGAATGTTTCTTAGACATACTGGAGAGAAGCAGTTAGCACAACTGTTTATGTTTTGAACCGAGTGCAAATGATGAAGGACACTAATAAGACATCCTATGAGTTATGGTTTGGCTACAAACCCACTGTAAGTTATTTCAGGATTTTTGGAAGTAAATGCTTTATTTTGAAAGATGAAAGAAATGGGAAGTTTGACTCAAAAGGTGATGAAGGGATATTTCTGGGATATTCCACTAAAAGTAAAGCATACAAGTGTCTTAACAAAGTAACTAATAAAATGATTGAAATTACTAATGTTCAGGTTGATGAGTTTGATGATAAGAATGTAGAGGAAAGCACAAAGGAACCATAAAACTACAGTAGATTCACCTACATTGAACAACTAGAGTACCTATCGAAGCTACAGATAGTGACAACTGGTAAGCAGGAAAATAATACTGATGGACAGGAAAGAGAAACCAAGTAGGAAGCACCTATCGAACAAGAAAATGAACATGCACATGATTAACAAGAAAGAAGAGATCGGATACTGGAAAGATTTGTCAGAAGACATCATCCTGAGACACAAATCATTGGAGACAGATAAGCTAGCATGCAAACAAGAAGTAAAGCAAGACAAAATACATGTCTAGTTTGTGAATATGAACCGAAGAATGTAAATGTTGCATTAGAAAATGATGAATGGGTTAATGCAATGAAAGAGGAAATAGAAAAAATAGAGAAGAAAAAAACCTAGAGTTTAGTACCCAAACCTAAGGACAAGAATGTAATCAGTACTAAGTGGATATTTAGAAACAAGCTTAATGAGAATGGAGAGGTAACAAGGAACAAAGCTAGGTTACTATGCAAGGGGTATGCACAAGAGGAAGGAATAGATTATGGTGAAACCTTTGCACCTGTTGCTAGATCAGAAGGAGTTAGAATGTTACTTGCATATGCTGCACACAAAAAGTTCAAAGTTTACCAAATGGATGTTAAATTTGCTTTTCTGAATGGGATACTTGAAGAAGAAGTCTACATAAAACAACCTGAAGGGTTCGTTGATAAAAAAAAAAAGATATGGTATGTAGACTACATAAAGCTTTATATGGTTTAAAGAAAGCACCGAGAGCCTAGTATAAAAGGTTGCATAACTATTTGTTGAGTATTGGATTTGTTAGAACTAGTGAGAACAGTAATCTATACATGAAAGGAAATTCTGATGATACTATCTTAATTGATGAGATATTTGTGGATGACATAATATTTGGAGGACATGATCATATCTGTAAGTCATTTGCTGATGAAATGAAAAATGAATTTGAAATGTCTATGTTTGGAGAGATTAAGTTCTTTCTAGGCTTACAAGTGATTCAACAGAATGATGGTATATTCATCACACAATCTAAATACATAAAGGAAGTATTGAAGACATTTGGCATGGAAGATGCTAAACCATTGGGAACACTGATGGCTACTGGATGTAAATTGACTAAATAAGATGGAACTACTAAGGTAAACCAAACACTGTACCGATCCATGATTGGCAAGTTAGTGTATGTAGTTCATAGTAGACCTGATATAGCACATGTTGTTGGAATAGTTGCTAGATTTTTTGCAAACCCTAGAGAGTGACACATGGTTTCTACAAAGAGAATATTAAGATACCTAAAGAAAACTGAAAGATTATGGACTATGGTATCCTAAGAAAGGCAAGTTTGAACTTAAGGTATACACCGATGCTGATTGGGTTGGAAATATGGATGATAGAAAGAGTACCACTAGAGGAGCATTCTTCTTTGGTGAAAGACTTGTTACATGGACAAGTAAGAAACAATCTTGCATTTCCCAATCTACAGCTAAAATAGAGTATGTTGTCGCTGCTACTAACTATTCAAATATTGCTTATATCAAGCAAGTGTTGGAAGGTATGAATGAGGTAATCACTGATCTGGTGATTATATATTGTGACAACACTAGTACTATTAATATTTCAAAGAATCCAGTGATGCACTCTAAAATAAAGCACATATCTATTAAGTATCACTACTTAAGGGAACAATTACAAGAGAAGCAAGTGAAGCTAGAATTTGTTACATAAAAAGGACAACTTGCTGACATATTTACAAAGCCTCTACCGAAGGATACATATGAATACTTGAGGACCAGAATTGGGGTTTGTCCCCTATCTACCAGTCACTAAGGTGATCTGGAGGTTGCATCAGTCTAATCTCATTAGAAGATCATACATGTTGATGCAATAGAGTTCACACTTTGGACTTCTGTCTAAGGTTGTGAAAGGTTGAAGTACTAGAACAGATTTACACATCAGTATACCAAGATATAGAGAATGCACCAGACAACATAGAGTTACATGGCTACTATAGTGCTGTATGTTTTTATTATTCTTTGGCATTGCTGTCAAAGGGAGAGAGATCTCAATATGAAGCTAAAGACAAATGGAGAGAGATACAGAAAAGGGAGAGCATTGAAGATCAATTACTAAGAACAGAAGAAAACCTACGAGCAAAAAAGATCATATCTATAGAATTTAGTCTGCACTTGCAAATGCTTTTATGTAACATAGTGATTAAACATATTAAGCTAGGGAGAGCTTGTACCAAGTTACAACATTTGTTGACAGAGTTGTAGAATACATGTTTGGTATGTGTATGGCATATATCATATTGCTTGTATTGCCATCAATTCAAAAGGGAGAGATTGATGAACTACAACTAATTTGAATAAATTGTATGACTTGAAGATTTGTGATTTTAGATCACTGAATTGCTGATTAGATATGTAAGATGATTAAATCAGTAATATGTTGTCATTGATGTCAACTAGTTTTGATAATACTTATCTTGTAAGTTACTATTCCCAAACATCTATAGAAAGAAGAAGAAAAGAGATGAAGAACATATATATCTACATGAGGAAGATGGATATGACAGATAAGGATAAGGAGTACATTGGGTAACTTATGAATGAGTCTATGAACTTATGTTATTGACTTGATTATGTTGCATTCATCTATGATGAAGGATAGAGCAAAATGCACAAAGTAGTGTGGTCGATTAAAGAAGCAATTCGGTATACACCGATGTAGTGTAATGTATACCGAGTACAGTATAAACCAAGCTTGTGTTCACTGATGCATTTCTTTGTTAACCGAGCAGGAGAAAAAGAACTAAATGATTAGTTTAGCTAATGGAAGTTGATGAGTTGTAAAGTGTTATGATTACAGAGTTGGAGATAATGTTTGTTATGAAGATCGATGACTAACATAATTTGAATAAGATCTAAGGGATTGAAATAAAACATGTTACTGACACATTAGCCGAGGAAGGTTTAAGCGACAAAATCAACAAAGGAGATTAAGGGGCAAAATTTGATGGATGGAATTAAAATGGTTTACTTGTCTATTTAAGAGACTAGGATTTCATGATGAAATCATGCCGGAAGAAGGAGACTGTAGAGATATCACATGAACAAGCTTCATGCATGCCTGATCAAACTGGTTAAGGAGAACCGAACTGTAGAGATTACTGAGCATCAAAAAGCTATAACCGAGTGACAGTAAGTTACTGAATATTGATTGAAACAAAATTGATATATTGATCAAAGGATTTGAATGAGCTTAACATAGATTTGATAATCTATAAGTGAAGTTGTATTGTAATCAGATCACCTATTATTACATTTTAACCATTGTAAATAGATAAATCTCTTAACATAGTGGACTAGAAAGTCTTGTAATGCCATTTATAGAGTGTGCATTTGTTATCTTGTCAACCCCATAGTGAATGCTGGTTGGATGATAATGGTTGGTCTAAAATCCTCTAACAAGGTCACACCTCACAGTGTGATTGTAACCTTTAACAGGGTTGGGTCTTCACCGACCTCACTTCAGAAGAGTGAACAATTTTTGGGTTGCCGGTCCCAGGTGGTTTTTCCCTTTGCAGGGTTTCCACGTTAAATCTCTTGTGTTATGTGTTAACTGTGATGATTTTTTGTTGTCATACTTTACATGTTGCATATTGGATTTGATCAATAATCACTATATGTTATTAACTGGTAATCGGTAAAAGCACAAACAAAATACTATTTTATGTTACCGAGCTGCAAAAGTTTTAGTAAATTATTTTTGGATATACATTTTGTGATTGGGACTGTGGATAACTAATTCACCCCCCTCTCAGTTATTCTAATAGGTTCCACACTAGTGACAGGAGGAGTGAATCCTAAATCTTGAGCTTCTTGAGCTAAAGGTTTAACATTTGAATGCATAAGATGAGTAATATCATGCAAGAGATTAACACCTTGATCACTATCACAAAGGACTTTCTTAAGAGCATCTATAGCTTGAATAAAATCTTGATTATGGTTTTCTTGAGTAAGCCAATTTCCCATTTTATCAAGTTCAATTGAAATTTTTCAGACTTGTTCAGGAGGAACTCTTAAAGCATCATTCTCATCATGAGATGAGTGAGAAGAGTTATGCTCTGTAGTAAGATTAGAATCATGAATAATCAAATTGTCATCCCAAATCCTAAGGAAAGGAGAGGAAGACTCAGGATCAAAGGCACCCATAAGTCTACGACTTTGTCTAACCGAAATATTATAAGTAGGACTAGAGGTAGTAAAGCTCATATACCAATGCAAATGCAAAATGAACTAAGCTAGGCAAACACAAAGCATGAATAAATGAATGTTTTTGTATGCAAGATCTAACACCATAAAATAAAGAGTTGTCTATCGTGGGTTCACCAAAATGTAATATGAAGGTGAACACATAAGGTAATATAAAGGGAGATCTAACACCGTAAAAGAAAGAGTTGTCTATCTCGGGTTCACCAAAATGTAATATGAAGGTGAACACACAAGGTAATATAAAGGGAGATCTAACACCATAAAAGAAAGAGTTGTCTATCGCGGGTTCACCAAAATGTAATATGAAGGTGAACACACAAGATAATATAAAGGGAGATCTAACACCATAAAAGAAAGAGTTGTCTATCATGAGTTCACCAAAATGTAATATTAAAAATAGGGGTTATTTGAAATAGTGTAATGTAAGGATGATGGTGTAAGGGATATAAAATATGGTTGGGATATAGTGTTTGGGAAAAGTAGGATCTTTTTCTTAACCTCAAATTCTCAAAGGAAAGATCCAAATTGATCAACCAAATAGTTAATGCACAAATGAATCAATCGATAAAGAACATGAAGAAAGGAGAAAAACCTATATTCCATTATGGAAAGGAAATACCAAAATCTTAATAAGTACTAACCTCAAAATATGACCAATCTAGAAAATACTATTTTGTGATGCCTGTGTTCAGTTTCAAGAAATTCTGTAACCAGATCTAGCCTGGAAATGCAAAAATGGAGAAAACCCAGAAACCTTTTGTCTTTCTGAGCCAGGTTGACTTTGACCCAAAAAAGGGGTAAGACCTTACCCCAAGGCACAATCTTACCCCAAAAAGTTGACCTTGATCTGCACTGTTCTGACGAAAATTCTATTCGCGGATCCCAAAAGTTTGTTGAAAAGGGTACTCAGATATGAACTGCAATTCACTATCTTGCACTTGTACCTGCAAGAAAAAGGGTTTTGGTGTTTGGATGGGGGATTTGCCTTGGTCAAACCCCAGTTTGGAATCAACCTTGAAATGTAATAAAAGTTGTAGCAAATAAACAAAGTAAATGGAACTATTCACCTTGCTTATGTTGAAATCCTTGTGGAGGATTCGAATCCTTGAATCCATAAGTATGGATGCTCCAAATGAATGTATAATTAGATGGAGATGTCTCAAATCAATTGCATTAGATGTTCAACACCAATATTGAATGGATCTTAGAATAGGAAGAAACTTGAATGGAAATGGATAAAGGAATCTTCAATAAGAGGGCTCCAAAGAGATTGAATCCTTCGGTGGCTATCAATGGATCTCCTTGATGAATTGAATGCTTGAATGCTTGAGGATGAATGAATGTTTGAATGCTTTCCTTCTCCTTCTTTCTTTCTTTCTTGATTGCTTGATTTTGCTTGCTTGAGAGATTATGAAAAAAAATGATAGATGGATTGAAATGAGAGAGGAAGGCTTCCTTTTATACTAGTCTAGGGCACAAACTTCTGGAGAGGCCAACATTGGAGAATTAAATTTTCATTTAACCTTAACACCTATAAATGGACCTAAATTAAATATAATTTAAGAATTTACCATTCCAAAATCTGAAACGGCCGACTCGGAAGCAGGAAGATAAACTTTTCAAAGCCCAACATCCTGAAACCTCTGAAACTTGAAATCTAGACCCAGGGTTAGGGTCGAGGTCGACCTTGAAAAAGGTCAGGGTTGAGGTCAACCTTGACCCAGAAGGTTGACCTTGACCTTGAGGTCAAAAATCTCAATTTCTTAAGACCAGGTGCTAGAAACAAGCTAGAAAAAGGTGGAGAGAGAAGCAAAACATGGGAAAAAGCTAGATCCAAGTCAAATAACCATTCAAGGTATTTGACATGACCCCAGACCACTTACTTGGAGGGCTAAACTAGTCCTAAATGGAAGTGCTTCCATTTTATGATGATACAACCCCAACCTTAAAGACGTCTCCAGATCAAGATTATTAACCCTCCTAAGGACCGTCGACTCCTGAATGATATAATATCAATTTTGGTACCATCCTTAGTTACCTCTTTGTATTATCTATATTTCTACTTCTAAGGTCCTGTTGGTGCTCTCAAAATTTGGCTCAAATTTGGAGTGACCAATTCAAAATTTTCTAAAGGCAAGTGTATGTCCGGTTGAATGATTGGAAAATTAATGCAAATGTGGAAGATAAATAGAGAAGCCTAGGTTGGCATATGAAGGAGAATCTTCTTCAAAGTTTAGAACCAAATACCATGGGATCCCAAAGAATAAATTTTTCCAAACAATGGATTTTGTGCATACATGCATTTGCAGAAGATAGAAAAATAGTCATATTGCGGGGGGCATAACTTTTTATTCAACTGTTGGATCGAGCTTGTTTTTGGATATATTGTTACAAACCTAGTTATCAGGATTCTCACCAAAGTGATTTGAAAAATTCATCTTGGTTCATGAGATACAGGTGACTGAGTGCGGCACTATCTAAACTGCCCATAAAACTTTCATAGCATTTATCCCACATTCGCCCCTCATTGTGAAAATATGGTGTTTATAAGAAACTCTCCAAATATATGAAGTAAATCAAAGTGCTGGAAATTATGCTTGCCCAAGCTTGTGCATCCACCTTGGTTTCCATGCCAGTGGGCCTAGAAGAAATTTTGTAGAAAGGGACACATGTCACTTAGTCTCCAAATCTCTAGATAAGATTAGTCTCCAAGTCTCCAAATGATTATGAGACTTGCAGACTAGTCTCCAGATCTCCAAATGAAGTTAGTCTCCAAATCTCTAGATAAGATTAGTCTCCGAGTCTCCAAATGATTATGAGACTTGGAGACTAGTCTCCAGATCTCCAAATGAAGTTAGTATCCAAATCTCCAAATAGATAAGTCTCCAAGTCTCCAAATGATTATGAGACTTGGAGACTAGTCTCCAAATCTCTAGATGCGGATTTAGAGATCTAGAGACTAAAGGCAGTCTCTAAATCTCATAAAGAAATATAAAGAGAGGAAATCATTATGAGACTTGGAGACTAGTATCCAAATCTCCAGATGCGGATTCAGAGATCTAGAGACTAAAGACAGTCTCCAAATCTCATAAAGAAATATAAAGATAAGAAATCATTATGAGACTTGGAGACTAGTCTCCAAATCTTCAGATGGCTATTCAGAGATCTAGAGACTAAAGGGATTTCTCCAAGTCTCTAAAAGAAACCATGGTCAAGGAAATAATTTAGAGACTTAGAGATTCATGTAGTCTCCAGATCTCCATATGGATTGAGGTTAAAGGTGAGTTTGTCTGAGCATCCAATGAAATGGTGACAAGTGGCAAGTTCTGGTGGCATGTGTAGATTTTAAAAGTTTTAAAAGGTTTAAAAAGTCATAAAGTTGAAACATTGGAGAAATTTTGAAATTTTTTAATGACAGAGCTATTCACGGGAAAATGCCTGGGAGATTCATTTTTTTATCAAAATATGGCAGTATAATATGTTTTCAAAAACGCTAGAAGATGATGGATGCAATGATGGCAGTTAGAATCAGATTAGATCAAGTTGCTGAGAGTAGTAAGAGCTTTTAAATCCACGACCAAATTTTGGGGAGATTTTTCTTCTTCCAAAATTGATTGATTTTGCAAATCCGGCAGAGGAATGAATCAGAATTGCATGGTGATAGGAAAAGAGGGTACAGAGGACTAAATCACATTTCAAGGAAGAGCAAAGGACAAATTAATCAGATTTCTAGTAGATGAGTAGATTTTATGCAAAAAAGGACAAAGTTATCAGATTTTGAAGATGCCTAAGAAGATCATATTTTTAGAGGAGAGAAAAGATAGTGAGATTAGATTGCAGAATGGACAAGTGTTGGTCAAGTATAGATTTTAGGGTTTCTTCTTCTTTTTATTCTCTTCTCTTCTCAGTTGTAAGGGTTCTTGGTTCCTGTTCTTTTTTGGTTCCAGTTCCTGTGGTTGCTTTGTTGTGAGTAGACCCCTAAATGGTGAATATTGAATATCTTGCTACAGAGCAAATTTCCCAGTCCTATGTCTAAATTCCAAAAATTTCAAGCTTTGTATGTAATAGACAAGCTTATTCTCAATGAAATACACTGAAATTTTTATCTTACCTTGTTGCTGTCTCCTTGCTCTGAGTTCTACTCTTGTATGTTTTAATTTGTGAGGCATTTGAAAATATACCAGCTACCAGGTAGTTTGTCTAATTATTTGTGAGTTTCTCTCAAGGAGAGGATTAAATTTTATAAATAGTTTCAGAGAGTAGACACATGTGTTAGGATTTGATGATAACACCATAAGATTGACATGATAGTTTGTAAGGCATCCTATCCAGATTGTAGGTAGTTTGTAAGGCATCCTACTGTGTTTATTTGAAATCTTCCTGTGCATTTATATTCAGACTCTTTTGCCCAACGGAATAGGCATTGGCTGGATGTTTGTTATATAGTCATCTTTCTGTCATCAAACACAAAATATCATTACTAGTTCTTTTCATTTTCTTTAGTTCATGCATATTGTGAAAGGACTGTATCCTAGTGATATAGTTCAGATTATTGATTCCTTGGAGAGAGAATCAGAGGTTAACCTTCCTTGAGTTGAACTCATAAAAAGAAGAAGGATTTATGTCCTTATTTCCATTGTCAATGCTGTTACATTTATAGTTTCTATTGTCAAGCTCTGTATCAGGAGATTCTCAGCTGTCTACAGAGTGATCTTTTGTTGAAGTGATCTAAAGCCTAAATAGCATGACAGTGAAGACCAAATCCACTAATCAAAAGATTACTTGAAATATAGTAACTTGTTTATAGGCAATACCCTCCTGAGTCCTGTGGAGCTCGAAGCAGAAGGAGGATCTTATCCATTCCTCATCAATTAGGCTTTTCTTGCAAACTTGGAGCCTCTTTTAACTGAGAATCAAGCCCATACCTTTGCCAAGTTTGATCCTACAAGAAAAATCCCTAACAAATTGGTGACTCTGCTAGGGATATGTTAAAGTGAAGATAGAATAATGCAGGTATGAGTAGAGCTAGACTCCTAACCGGCTTATTCATTTATCCAGTGGTCTCCATTGAAGTGTGTAAGAGTCAGTTTTTAGAATTTTCAAATCATCTCACCAAGTTGTGAGTGGCAGCTCTTAAGTTTTTTGTTTGATCAGTGCATATAATGAGATACTTTTAGTCCTGATAAACAACATATGTACCCTATTGAAATTGATGTGTTGGTGGAGAAAGAGATCTCAGTTTATGGCAAATCTTTTCCTCTGTAAAGAGGTGTTAGCTCTGCAAAGTTGAAGACTGATTTGAAGGTGACTTCAAATCAAATATTTTGCAGCTACTCCAATACATCCAGGTATTTTAAATTTTTAAATGCTTTCCTTATCAAGTGATCAAAGCACTAAGGAAAAATGAAATAAGGTGTGAAAAGAGGTTTGCATGTTTCAAAGATTTTAGTTGCATTTCTACAAAATCTGAAGTGAAATATTTACCAGAAAGATAGAGGCAGTTTATAGTTTCTCTGCCTGCTAAGATGGCACAACTATTTAAAAATAGGTTGTTTGGGGCAATAAATTTTGAAGGTATCCCTGGATACCCAAATCATATCCCAGAAGTGGCTAGAGATTGTTTACCAAAATTCACTAGTTTTGGTGAGCAATCAGCTGAAGATCATTTGCAAAAGTTTGCTAACCTAATAGATGATCATAATATCACACATGAGGATGTATTGATGAAACTCTTTGCAATATCTCTAATTGAGGTTGCAAGGGACTGGTTTAAAGAACTACCTCATGGCTCAATAGGATCTATGGAAGCATTACAGGATTGTTTTATTAGAAAGTATGGTGATATTGAGCAAAATGATGATATGGAGCATAATATTGAACAAGACATATCTGAATCAAAGGATCCTATACCAGAGCTTGAAGTTCTTCAAGCAGAAGCATAAATCTTAACACAAAAGTTGCAAGAAAAGGTGGTGTTACATTTACAAGAAAGCATGAGCAGAGAGGAGGGTGAGTCACATTATGATTTCTTCAGAAGGTTTACTAATAAGATCAAGGAGTTTGACATTCCTTTTTGTGCTCAGGATTTTGTATGGGCAAATTTGTTTGTTAAGCTTTGTTTTCCTCATACGCTTAATTTACCAATCCATCCGAGGGTAGAATGTATTCATCAAACTATGCAATGGATGGAGCATGTAGAAAAATTTTCTTCCAAAGATGTGCCGGTGGCTGAATACAATGATGTTGAATCTGAAAATCTTGAATATACTGATGTTGAATGTGATAACAATGATGAATCTAGTTATGCTGATGAATCTAAGTTTAGTGATTATGATGATAAGTCTACTTATGCTAAGTGTTTTGTTGATGATAATGTTGATAATAAACTCTATGAACAACAAGACAATGAAAGTGTTTTGTGTGGACAACAAGATGATAACTATGATGTGGATGTGAGTGTTTGCAATGATTTCTTTACACAAGATGATGTGCTCTGAGAGGTCTCACTCCATGATTCAAATGAGGAAGAAATTTGTAGCATTAAGCAAGAAGATAGTTGGGATAAATCAGAATGTCAATCCTTGCTAGGCAGTGAGAAAATTTCAAAATTTTAGAGGTATGTATCAGAAAATGATTCTTAGTCTTCATGCCTTATGGATATAGGTTTTGGTGAAAATAACATTACTGTGGGTGTGGAAAATGAGAATGAAGTTTTTGATTGTGAAAGTGTATCAGAGATGAGTATGAATGATGATAGTTGTTAACTTCATAGTGAACAAATTTTAGAATTTTTATCTTCTGAATATCTCAAGCATTTAGGAAAGGACATCATTGAGAATTCATGCCCAACGTACATTAATTTTGATAAAGAATATGAATCAGTGGATCCTAATTTTAACACTTATGTTTTTGATTTTCCTTGCACTCCCATATCACTAGACCATAATCAAGTTTAGTATGATTTGTCAGATTTTGAAGTCATCAGTGTTGTTTTAGATTCAATGGATGTGGAGACTCCAAACATAATGTTGAGTATTGACTGGGATAGTAATGTGGATTTTGAATCCTATTCAAACTCTAAATTTTCCATTAAATCATTAAAAGATGATCCTTCAATGGCTCAAGTTTCATATGTAGATAATGAATATATTGGTATTTTCCCTCCCACCCACCAACAAGCTCTGGATTTGTATCATGCTAATACTCTACAGGAAGGTATTGAAGAAGATTTAGATAATGTCCCTGATTCTTTGCAGTCAGAATTTTGTTTAGGGGCATTCTATTTTAGTTTGCAAACTGATATAAAAGAAGCTTTTCCTTTGGTGCAAACTAATGATCAAAATAATGTTTTCAGCTTTGAGAGAGAGCTGGAATGTTTTCTTTTTCAGCTTGTCAGCAATGGTCAAGGGTGTGATGTTTTGATATCACATTATGATCAGCATTCACAGTATTTCAGTGACTTTGTTTTGCAAAGTGATAATGAGTTTTTTGATTGTCTTTTGTTTGATGTGTTAAAGGTGAATGGCAGTGTTTTTGATCGAACACATGGAAGCAATAATTTCAATTTACCTCTAATACATGGGGATGAGAATCATCTATTTGACAAAGGTAAAGATTGATTTCAGTTTTGGGGCTTTGGGCCTTTGTAAATAAGCTTTTTGCTTGTACAGTTGCTTTATTTCCCTTCAGTTGTGTGTTGTCCTTGCTTTCAATAAAGGGTTTTCAGTTTTTGAAGAGAGAGGTTCCCGGTTCGGAGTTTTGAGATGTTGTTGAAAAGTGTAAAGTCTGATTTGATTTTATGAGTGGTCTACTTCAACCATGAGATTCTGAAGGTTCTCTACATGCCTGCATGGGGCATACGTCCACAGTCAGAGCCACTATTGGTGCTCTGTAAATTTGGCTCAAATTTGGAGTGACCAATTCAAAATTTTCTAAAGGCAAGTGTATGTTCGGTTGAATGATTGGAAAATTAATGAAAATGTGGAAGACAAATAGAGAAGCCCAGGTTGGCATATGAAGGAGAATCTTCTTCAAAGTTTAGAACCAAATACCATGGGATCCCAAAGAATAAATTTTTGCAAACAATGGATTTTGTGCATACACGGATTTGCAGAAGACAGAAAAATAGTCATATTGTGGGGGGCATAACTTTTTATTCAACCATTGGATCGAGCTCATTTTTGGGTATATTGTTGCAAACCTAGTTCTCAAGATTCTCACTAGAGTGATTTCAAAAATTCATCCTGGTTCATGAGATACAGGTGACTGAGTGCGGCACTATCTAAGCTGCCCATAAAACTTTCATAGCATTTATCCCACATTCACCCCAGATTGTGAAAATATGATGTTTATAAGAAACTCTCCAAATATATGAAGTAAATCAAAGTGCTAGAAGCTATGCTTGCCTAGGATTGCACATCCACCTCAGTTTCCATGCCAATGGGCCCAGAAAATTTTTTGCAGAAAAGGACACATGTCACTTAGTCTCCAAATCTCTAGATAAGATTAGTCTCCAAGTCTCTAAATGATTATGAGACTTGGAGACTAGTCTCCAGATCTCCAAATGAAGTTAGTCTCCAAATCTCTAGATAAGATTAGTCTCCAAGTCTCCAAATGATTATGAGACTTGGAGACTAGTCTCCAGATCTCCAAATGAAGTTACTCTCCAAATCTCCAGATGCGGATTTAGAGATCTAGAGACTTAAGGCAGTCTCCAAATCTCATAAAGAAATATAAAGAGAGGAAATCATTATGAGACTTGGAGACTAGTCTCCAAATCTCTAGATGCGGATTCATAAATCTAGAGACTAAAGACAGTCTCCAAATCTCATAAAGAAATATAAAGATAAGAAATCATTATGAGACTTGGAGACTAGTCTCCAAATCTTCAGATGGTTATTCAGAGATCTAGAGACTAAAGGGATTTCTCCAAGTCTCTAAAAGAAACCATGGTCAAGGAAATAATTCAGAGACTTAGAGATTCATGTAGTCTCCAGATCTCCAAATGGATTGAGGTTAAAGGTGAGTTTGTCCGAGCATCTAATGAAATGGTGACAAGTGGCAAGTTCTGGTGGCATGTGTAGATTTTAAAGGTTTTAAAAGATTTAAAAAGTCATAAAGTTGAAACATTGGAGAAATTTTGAAATTTTTTAATGACAGAGCTATTCACGGGAAAATGCTTGGGAGATTCATTTTTTTATCAAAATATGGCAGTATAATATGTTTTTAGAAACCCTAGAAGATGATGGATGCAATGATGGTAGTTAGAATCAGATTAGATCAAGTTGCTGAGAGCAGTAAGACCTTTTAAATCTGTGACCAAATTTTGGAGAGATTTTTCTTCTTCCAAAATTGATTGATTTTATAAATCCGGTAGAGGAATGAATCAGAATTGCATGGTGATAGGAAAAGAGGGTATAGAGGACTAAATCACATTTCAAGGAAGAGCAAAGGACAAATTAATCAGATTTCTAGTAAATGAGTAGAATTTATGCAAAAAAAGACAAAGTTATCAAATTTTGAAGATGCCTGAGAAGATCATATTTTCAGAGGAGAGAAAAGATAGTGAGATTAGATTGCAGAATGGACAAGTGTTGGTCAAGTATAGATTTTAGGGTTTCTTCTTCTTCTTTTTTTCTCTTCTGTTCTCAATTGTAAGGGTTCTTAGTTCCTATTCTTTTTTGGTTCCAGTTCCTGTGGTTGCTCTGTTGTGAGCAAACCCCTAAATGGTGAATATTGAATATCTTATTGTAGAGCAAATTTCCCAGTCCTGTGTCTAAATTCTAGAAATTTCAAGCTTTGTATGTAATAGATAGGCTTATTCTCAATGAAATACACTACAATTTCTATTTTACCTTGTTGTTGTCTCCTTGCTCTGAGTTCTACTCTTGTATATTTTAATTTGTGAGGCATTTGAAAATATACCAGCTACTAGGTAGTTTGTCTAATTATTTGTGAGTTTCTCTCAAGGAGAGGATTAAATTTTATAAATAGTTTCAGAGAGTAGACATATGTGTTAGGATTTGATGATAACACCATAAGATTGACATGATAGTTTGTAAGGCATCCTATCTAGATTGCAGGTAGTTTGTAAGGCATCCTACTATGTTTCTTTGAAATCTTCCTGTGCATTTATATTCAGACTCTTTTGCCCAATGGAATAGGCACTGGCTGAATGTTTGTTATACCGTCATCTTTCTGTCATCAAACACAAAATATCATTACTAGTTCTTTTCATTTTCTTTAGTTCATGCATATTGTGAAAAGACTGTATCTTGGTGATATAGTTCAGATTGTTGATTCCTTGGAGAGAGAATCAGAGGTTAACCTTCCTTGAGTTGAACTCATAAAAAGAAGAAAGATTTATGTCCTTATTTCCATTGTCAATGTTGTTACATTTATAGTTTCTATTGTCAAGCTCTGTATCAGGAGATTCTTAGCTGTCTACAGAGTGATCTTTTGTTGAAGTGATCTAAAGCCTAAATAGCATGACAGTGAAGACCAAATCCACTAATCAAAAGATTACTTGAAATATAGTAACCTATTTATAGGCAATACCTGTCTGAGTCCTGTGGAGCTTGAAGTAGAAGGAGGATCTTATCCAATCCTCTTCAATTAGGCTTTTCTTGCAAACTTGGAGCCCCTTTTAACTGAGAATCAAGCCCATACCTTTGCCAAGTTTGATCCTACAAGAAAAATCCCTAACAGGTCCTTCATGGAAGATATAACCTCTTTCTAGGGCCCTTATCACATATGCATGTGTTTACATCAACATAATATTTCATCCATAAAGAATATATCATCTTCACTCATGTCAATCAGATGGAGGCTAACCTCACATATCGACATTAAGGGGGTGATGTCATATTAAGATCACTCTCTTCCCTTGAAAGAGACTCTCTTGATCTTATACTATTAATCATAACCATTAAGTTATGTGTATAATCCATTTAGAAATCCACCTTTACATATACATATATACATATACAAATATGTATATATGTATATGCATAAATTATCCATAAGCATAATCCATAAATAAATTTATAAATGTTATTAAATAAATATAATTCATAAATATACTTTACAAATATACCTCCCTTACCTTCCTCTTAGCTTGGTACACATGGCTCTACCCTTGGTTGACCCCACCATGAATCCCACTGTATATCTTAACTCATCTTTATAGACTTTAATGCACTAATATTCTCCTAATTTGAAGGATTTGATTGGTCTTGGAATGTCTTCTTCCCTTGTACCCCTTATCTTTCCCTCCTCCACATCGCTTAAATATCTCCTTGGCCCCATCGAGCAGTATGTCTTTTCCTCCTACTCATTTCGGTGGTAGTGTTTAATTTCTATGCTTAGTTGGTGTTATCATTTAGTTTAGGTATTAATGTTTATTGATATTAAATGTTGTTTTAATTATTGATTCACTAAATATGAGTGAGGAATATTGTTATTTATTAATTTTGTTTTATTACATATAGATAGTATTAATATTAATATTGAATTTTTGTTATTTTAATGTTGTTTTTAATTAAGGTAAAATCAAGTTTTACATGGACCCGAAACCAGAGTTTAAAACAACAAAAGAAAGAGCAATAACACTAAACAAAAAGGACCCCTGCTGGAAAACCACATCAGCTAACAAAAGATGAACAGTTCAAAAAATAAAACAAGAGACGAAACCTACAACAAAATATCTACCAGCCAGAACAAGTTAATAATCTTTAATCATTTCCTCCGCCTTCTTCTGGAGATCTTCCATCTTCTGGATGGCTTCTTGCAGTTCCTTCAACTTTGTAGGTTTTTCAGGAACCTTTCTCTGAGTCCGAACTCTAGTTCTCATCCTTGGCCCTATATTTCCAGTTTCCTCTTTAATAGTAATAGTTGTTCTTTCTAGCATTTTTCTTTCTAGATGATTATGCAGCATTTTCAAGTTCATTACTGTCACCTTCAGACCTTCATTTCTATGATCCAGGACACCTCTTATCATGTTGTCATGGTGATTAATTTTAGTCTCTAAATTTATCATCTTTTCTTTGACTTTCTTTTTTAACTCAGCAGTACCATCCTCTATTAACTTTTTATTTTTTACCTTATCCAAAAGCTCATTTTCCATTTGTCCCATCTTAATCTTCATGTTATTCATAGTTTTTTCCATACCCTGCATATGGATCTCCATTTCTTGCATTTCCTTCTTCCAATCCCTGTTCTCCTCATGGTTCTCCTCTATGTTCTTCTCCTCCTCGAGCATACAGTTATCCTTCTAAAGAGTACCATAAATCTCTTTGATATTGACTTTCTCCAGCATAGCCATCTCATCCATCCCATACTCCCCTCTAGTAGAGTTCTCCTCTCTGTTGTCACTAGCAGAAGGATAGATACCAGTCTCCTTTCCTTCTTTTTCATGGCCACCAGTAAAACCCTCTGAAGAAACACTGTCCTCTTTATTAACCTCCTCTCTGGAATTACCTTCCCCCATCTCAGGCCTGGCTTCATTTGTTTTATTCTCTAGAGGGTCATTCTGATAAGAAATTACCTCCTCCATAGTGTGAGTTCCAACCTCCTCTTTCTGAGCACCTTCCAAAATAATAGGGGTATCTTTTGATTTTTCTTTGGAGGAGTCACCATGGGTTCCTTCTTCTTCCTCTTCCGCTTCCTCTTTGTCTTCTCCTCCATGATTTTTGGTCTCCTCCTTGTCTTCATTCCCCTCCTCCAGCCACTCATTCATTTCCTCTTCTTGATAGATTCCAAAATCTTCCTCTTTCTCTTCCTGTTCAGTCTCCTTCTCACTGTCTTCCACCAAAACAACCTTCCCATGCATATTGAGCATGGACTCCTTCACAGTTGTGTCCTTATCTTCAGAAGTAGCAGAAAATTTTCCTTTTTTTATCTTTCTTTTCTTGCTGGTCTCAAATTCCTTCTCCTCCTCAATCTTCACCTTCCTTTTCTCCTTGATTTTTTTAGGGATAGGGTTTGAAATGTTATCCCTAATGTGCTCAGAAATGAGGAGAATCAAGCCTTCATGTAGCACCGGATTAGAAGCCTTCTTTTTGTGCCCTGTAGTGCTGCTATTCAGAGAGCTTAATAGGTAAAAAGGAAAAGAGATCCTCCTTTTGTGCCTGAAGTGGTTAGCAAACCCAAAATGAAAATTATATATTTTCGAATACCACCCATCCAGAGTAAAGTATTCAATCATGGCCTTTAGAATTTTAGCCCAGAATTCGTCAATGTTAGAAATGTCCACATAGTCCCCCTTCCCCTTAGTCATTAGGGCTTTCTCATCAATGGTTTTGGGAAAAATAGCAAAGGCTTTAGTTCTTAGCTTATTATTGCCTCTATGAAAATGGGTACCATCAGCAGGTAACCCAGTAATTTCCGCTATGCTAGAAATAGAAAGCCTGAATGACTTGCCCCAAAGAAACACCTTACCATTGTTCTAGCCCTCCGCAAACAATGTCATGATTCTTTTGTTGTGCCCATGAAGCTTCTTCATATACTAGGTCACCCCCCCCTTTTTTAGCTTCTTCCACACATCTCTGTCCTATCTCCATTTATCACAGTCAAAGGGCTCTTCCCTCTTCATACCACCTCCCATAATTTTCTTATTTTTCATGAACTGGTTCAGCTTCTTTCCAGATTTCTCCTCCCTGCTTCTCAGGTTCACAATGCTTTTTTGGTTATCAAAATTAACCCTTTGTCCATGCCTTATTGTCTGCGGAGTAATACTCCCACACTTTAGCTTACATGCAAGCCACCTCGGTAAATGATTCATCCTATTCATCATTAACTTAAGTGATGTATCCTTCATTGTGATTAATTCTGTCATACTTGATTAGACTGGATATCTCACTCTTGAGATTCGCTTCCCTTCTCCACTTTTGGATGATTTCAGACAAAGTACCTTCATTAGCCAACCTGTCCGCTGATTTATTTCCTTCTCTATAAACATGAGTGACATGGCATTCCTCAAAGGAACTCATTAAATGTTTAATTTTGTTGATAGTGTGTTATATCATCCATGAACTGATAGATTTCCCTTTTATGGCATTTATTATATTTAGAGAGTCCCCTTCCAGCTATAATTTCATGCAATGTAAATCTTTTGCCATTATAACCAAATATAGAGCCACCTCTGCCTCTGTCACGTGGCTAGTTTGAATTTCAAGAGGGACAAAAATCACTCCTAAGAAATTTCCAACATTATCTCTTATAATCCCTCCACCTCCAGTCCTTCCAGGATTACCTTTCGCCAAGCCATCAAAGTTCTCTTTAGCCCAGCCTTCAGGAGGAGTAGTGTTAAAATAATAATAACAAAATATAGAGTTAGGAAATTGTTTAATCAATGAGCAAGGAAAAGAAGGTTTACCATGAATAAACACAAAGCTAGGAGCATTCACCAAAGCACAATGAAACAAGGAGACAATATTTTGAAGAGGAAAAGCATAAAAAAACCCCTGTGAAATTAATGAAAGTGGAAACAAATTCCTAAGAGAGAGAGAGAGAGGGGGGGGGGCTTTAGCTCATACAATATTCAAAAAGAAAAAGAATCTCTTAAGATGAGAGAAAGAGAGTCATCTCTTAATAGAGATGTGAGAAAAGAGTTACTTGTAACTCCCATTTCTATGAATGCCATATATCACTAGTGTGTGAGACAAGTGTAGGATTCCTCATAAGGAGGAATAACTATTTTCCTTAATAAATGAAATTACAAATATTACATGTCCTCCCACTTGGACTAGAGGAAAAAATACATTAAGATACCTTGGTTTATCCTTTAAATACAAAAATATACCAAGGAAAGATTAAATTCTAACACCCCCCATTAATCTTTACTTGGGGTAATTACATCAATAGGTATCAAACCCAAATGTTTACAATGAATTTGAGATGTTTCTTTTGAAAGAGTCTTCACTAGGATATCTTTGACTTGATCATCTTGCATGTCTTCAACTTGTGCTTTGGAGCTTGAATGGTACATAGGACTTTTGGCAAAGTGAATAGTATGTCGAGGAGAGCCCAAATCTTTAAGAGACCATTGAAATTCTTGAGATGTATTTGTGCATTCTAAATGTTCATTTCTATTTAAAAATAGAGGTGAAGCATAATCAATACTTGAGCCTGTAATAAGGCAAAAACCACTAGTAGAGTGCCCATCATTGGGATCACCTAGCGCTAAATCGGTAACACTTTGGAAAAAATCATATTGTGAATCATGAGAAAAATAATTAGAAATGCAATCTTCAGTTGCATAAAACAAATCATAATATGAATCATGAGTCATTGAATTAGAAATGCAATCTTTAGTTGCATAAGATATATTTGTAGTGTATTCATCATAATATGAAGCATCAAGAGGAGAGTTAATATAAGCATCATTATCAGTAACCTCCACAACAATCATAGGATTAGTACTATCATCATGAATTTCATCTTGAGTAATAAACATATCTTGCAAGGTAACATTAAGAAAGTTAGATATAATTTCCTCTTCTTGGTCAAACATATCATCAACATGAGAGCAAGGAGGAGTAAACAGATTATTACCATCATCATCAACCTGTAACAAGTTATCTCTATGAGGAAAATAGGAAGCGAGGGGATCATCCCCAAAACAAACATCATCACATGGGTCATCCCAAATAGGAAAATCATTTAAAGGATACATAATGTCACAATGCGGTGTACAGTTTTGATTTGCTTGATTAATAAGGGGAACGTGTTTCTCATAAGTTTGAAATGTGTTCTCTAAGACATGCGAAGCCTGATGAGCCACAGTACAATCTGAGATAAGATGATATAAATCTGGATTTAATGAGAATCCAATTAAACCAAATGCTTCCTCATCTTTCAACTACCAGGAATCTTGGTCAGCCTGAGGAGTGGTGGATGTTGGTTTCAAATTTGGTGAAGACACAATATCCAAAAGGTGTCAAGATTTTAGAAAATTAGACATGTGTGGCCTCCAAACAGTATAATTGGAACTAGTGAGTTTAAATTTTGACATTGACAAAGACAAGATGAAACAAAATTACAATTGAAATTGAACAGAAATATATATATATATATATATATATATATATATATATATATATATATATATATATATATATATATATATATATATATATATATATATATATATATATATATATATGCTTAAAAACAAGAAAATAGAAGTGGAAAAAGAAAAAGATAAGAGGGAAATAAATAGATAATATGAACAAAGATAATTAGTTAAATTGGATTAGTTGACTCAAATAAATAGAAGCAAAAAAAATTTTCAGCTTAAAAACTACGATAAAATTGATAAACTTGAATAAATTAAATGTTAATTCAATAAAATGATTAAAATATAATAAACTGAGAATGTAAATGTAATGTAAAACAGAATGATAAACATAGCTTAGATAGAACTCCAAAAAAAAAGTTGAAGATTTGAAGATTTTTTTAAAAGGTAATTTAAACATTATTGATAATTACAATAATCAAATTGAAGTGTGAATATCAAATGTATGAATAAACAAGGTGGAAAAAATAATCCTTAATTGAATTAAACTTTTTAAAGAACATTCATTCTCAAACTATTTAAATGTTATTAAGATGAAACATAACATAAAATTTGTTAAAAAAACTTTGTTAATTTAAAAAATTAAACAAATACAATTAAAGAACAACCAAAGAATCTTAGGATAAGTGAAATAACTAATGATAGAGTTGAATAAAGAAAAGAATATAACATACAATTATTAGTGCTGCAAGAGACCTGCAAAAATTGAGAAATATGTTATAAAAATAGATGTAATAATGACTTGAAATGAACTAAATAAACTGCAACAAAATTATTAAAATGCAGAGATTTGACTGTTTTAGAAATACAGTCCTAGTGCGGGTGTCATATCTCCCAAATGAACCGTTGGAGCTGGCTAAATTTCAAATATGTTTTGCAAAACTTAATTATATACAACTTCACTGAAGCGATTGACTAGATTATGAATATTTTAAAAGTTATTAAACACTGAGTGAAGGTCTATAAAACTGTCTTCGAAATGACAGTCACAGTATTGTTTAAATAGTTTGCAAGGAAGAAAATATATAATAACCGAGACATAAATATTAGTGAATGTTAATTAAAAAAAGAGATAGAGATCAAATGTAAGAGATAATATATCTAGAGCAAAGATCTAGTGTCAAGATGAAATATCAAAGATGTTGAGAATGAAAGCAAACCAAATGCTAAAAACTAGAGATAAATAAACCTGCACATCAAACAGTTAGAAGAGCAATAGATGGATTTAAGAGAAGCAAAATATATATATAAAAAATGAAATATATAGATCTGAATATAAACTATAACCCTGCAAATGAGAAAGTTAGAAAGAATGGATGAGAAGCATGAAAAAGAAAACCCTTACAGTTGCCCGACAGAGGGTGAGGTTAGTACTTAAAAAAAAACTTGAAATAGATATGAATAGACTTAGATTTGCAAAAACAATGAAGGAAATCCCTGCAAACAAGAGTTAGATCAACAAAAAATTGATCTCTTCTCCTCAATGGAGAAATCTTTCAACTATTCCTGCATGCACTATCAGATTAGTTAAAATATATATATATATATATACTAGCAATAAACTCTCTCAAGAGTCTCCAATATTGGAGTGCTCAAGGATATGGTAGCTCCTTCACCTATACACTCAATAATGGATTAAACCAACCTGCTCTGATACCATGTTAAAATAATAATAACAAAATATAGAGTTAGGAAATTGTTTAATCAATGAGCAAGGAAAAGAAGGTTTACCATGAATAAACACAAAGCTAGGAACATTCACCAAAGCACAATGAAACAAGGAGACAATATTTTGAAGGAGAAAAGCATAAAAAAACCCCTGTGAAATTAATGAAAGTGCCAAAAAATGCCTAAGAATGAGAGAGAGAGAGAGAGAGAGCGCTTTAGCTCATACAATATTTGAAAATAAGAAGAATCTCTTAAGATGAGAGAAAGAGAGTCATCTCTTAATAGAGATGTGAGAAAAGAGTTACTTGTAACTCCCATTTCTATGAATGCCACATATCACTAGTGTGTGAGACAAGTGTAGGATTCCTCATAAAGAGGAATAACTATTTTCGATAATAAAAGAAATTATAAATATTACATGTCCTCCCTCCCACTTGGACTAGAGGACAAAATATATTACGATACCTTGGTTTATCCTTTAAATACAAAAATATACCAAGGAAAGATTAAATTCTAACAAGCAATCCATATGACATTTTCCCTAGGATTCTTGCACTGACTCTTCTTTAAACTTTCCCACAAGATCTTATTGTTCTTCTTAGGATGAGGGTCCCAAAGACAATTGTCTTTCCTTCCCAAACTTCTGAAGTTTTCCATAATACTTCTAGCAATAGAATTCACAACCATTGCGGGAGGAGTCTTTTTCTCTCTAAATATTATGTTGTTCCTCCCCTTCCAGATAAGCTAGGTGAAGTGGGGGAGGACAAATTTCTAGATAATCCTTGCATTGTGGTCTTTAAAAGGACTTTGCCACTGCTGAAAGAACTCTTAGATAGATTTAGGTTTCACCCAACTGAAATCAAGGGAAGACATAGTAGAGTCCCACACCTCTCTAGTGAAAGCACAATGGATCATAAGGTGGTTACAATCCTCAGCATCTTGACAACACAAGGCACATCTATTAGGCATTTGGAATCCTCTTCTCAAGAGGTTGTCCTGTGTGAGGATTTTATTCTGAACAAGCAGCCAGAAAAATATGTTAATTTTAGGAGTAAGGTCCTTAACCCATACCTGCGCCCACAAAGGTTGAGCCTCATTAGGGAGGAGAAGCTTTGAAGCGGAAGCAACAGAGAACTTTCCAAATGTCGCTGGGCTCTAGATAATTTTGTCTTCTTCATTTTCTCTTATAAACCAGTTGTTTAGTTATTTTTTTAGTTCTTTAAATTTGATATCCTTCTATCCCAAGTCTATCCACTCTTCATTTTTCCAGTAATCATAAACTAGTTCTCCTATTGTGTTTTTAAAATCTTGTATAGCATTCCCCCAATCTTCATTCTCTATTAGGGGCTTCTTTGACATTTATTTATCATTCCAAAAATGAATTTCCCTCCCATTTCCTAGCATCCAAGTAGTACCTTTGCAAATAAGATTCTTACCTTTACTAATACTATTCCAAAAAAAAGAACCCTAGATGTCAACCTGAGATTGGAGAATGCCTTCAAGATTATTTAGATGGTATTTCATTTTCATTATCAAGTTCCATTCTTTCTCCTCTTCAAATATTCTCCAACATTTCTTAGCTAAGAGAGATTTATTAGTGTAATTGATGCTCCTTATTCCCAGACCCCCCATCTTTTTGGGCCTGCAAATCTTCTCCCAGGCCACAAGACTAGGTCTCTTTTTCTCTTCCACTCCTGACCATAGGAACCTTTTCTAGATCTTCTCAATTAAGTTAGCAAATTTTTGAGGTATCCTGAATAAGCTTAGAGCATAGACTGGTAGATTTTGTAAAGTAGATTTCAGCAATTGAACTTTCCCAGCTTGACTGAGAATCACCCCTTTCCACCCCGCCAATTTTGTCTGAAATCTGTCAAGAATTTCATTCTAGAAATTAGCCTCCGGTTTCAAGCACAGAGGCAAGCCAAGATAAGAAGTCGAGAGGCTTTCTCTCTTACATCCAAGGATAGCAAAAATTTTATTCATTCTAGAAACAGGGGTATTGAAGAAAAACAAAGCACTCTTCTCCTAGTTTATGATTTGACCTGTAGCATTAGCATACACATTATTAGCTTTTTTCATATTGCTTGCTTCCTTCACAAAAGATTCTCCCATTAGGATCATGTCATCCACAAATTGTTCATGCGAGTAGACAATCCCTCCAAAAGTCAAAAGCAGACCCATGATCAGACCTTGAGAAACATGACGAGAAAGAGATCTCCCCAAACCTTCCACCATTATAGCAAATATAATTGGAGATATAGGATCGCCTTGACATAGCCCTCTGGACAGTCTGAAGAAAGGAGAGGATCCCCCATTCACAATCACTAAGGAAGAGACAGTCATGACAAGTTGCATAATGATTTTAATCACTCCCTCATCAAAACCAAAAGCTTGAAGAATTTTCATAAGAAACTCCCAATCGACCCTATCATAAGCTTTTGATAGGTCAAGTTTCATCAGGAACCCCTGCATTTTTTATTTCTCCAGTGAATGGATATTCTCATGAACAACCATGATCAAGTCCAAAATTTGTCTTCCCAGCACAAAGCCATTTTTTTGAGGAGAAATGAGGTGGGGAAGAATCTTTAGAATTCTCAAAGTCAAAACTTTAGATATGATCTTGTACAACGAATTACAAAGACTAATAGGTCTAAAGCTATCAACTGTGTTAGCTCCCAGTTTCTTTGGTATATATCAGGGCTATAAAGGTAGAGTTGAGCTCTTTAAGAAAGGATTTAGAGCCACAGAATTCTTTCACCACACCACAAATATCTTCCCTTATAATATCCCAGAAGTGTTGAAAGAAAAACATTTGAAACCCATTTGGCCCAGGGGACTTTTCTCCTTCACAAGACTAGATAGCTTTAATTATTTCCTCCTTTGAAGGAATAGATTTAAGAAATAGATTATCCTCATCCACCAACAATGAAGGAATGGAATTCAGCAAGTTGTTCTGATCATCTAGGTTAAGGTCTGGTTCTTTGGTTAGGATCGAAGCAAAGTGGCCCATCATGTCTTTCCTTATCTCTTCCTCTTTATTAAGAGTGCCCCTTTGGGTGATCAGAGAATTGATTCTATTCATAGCTTTGTGTTTCATAGCTGTAAGATGGAAAAATCTCATGTTTCTATCACCAGATTTCAGCCAGAGAGACCTAGATCTTTGTCTCCAAAAAGTTTCTTCTTTCGTAATAATATTGTGGTACTCCGCCAGGATAATATTCTCTTCTTTTCTAGTTTCTTCTGTCAATCCTGTGCTCTATATTTTATCTTGGATCTCTTTCAAATCAATTTGAATTTTGTTTTTGATTTGGAATATATCACCAAAGACATCTTTATTCCAATGTCTAACTTTAGACTTGATGTTCGCCATTTTTTTTGCCACCTGGAACATAGCCTTTCCTTCCACTTTAATACTCCATCACTCCTCAATTTTTTTTTTGAAATCAGGGTGATTCAGCCACATTTTTTCCAGTCTAAAAGGAGAATTGCCTTTACCTTTGAAGGTATTAGCTATAAAGAAAATAGGAAAATGATTTGATCCTATTTGATTAAGAGCAGAAAGAGAGCAAGAGAACTTAGCAAGCCACCCAGGGGAAACAAGGGCTCTATAAAGTTTGACTTGAATGAGGTCCACACCAACTCTCCTATTGGTCCAAGTGAAATCAATTCCTTCCAGGTCTATATCCAATAAACCTTCATTAGATATAAATTCCATAAACTCAACTCTATTGTCCACTTGGGTGTTGTTCCCTCCTTTCTTATCAGTATCTCTCAGGGGAGTGTTAAAGTCTCCCATCATCAACCAATTATCATCTGGGAAATCCTTTCTAAAATCTTGAATCCTTTTCCAAAGGTGAAAGCAACTAGATTTAGTATTAGGGGCATACACATTAATCAGGTTCCAGTCAAAGTTATCCTTGATACTGCTAACTTTAACAGTGAGGAAATTCTTATCTTCTTTCAATAGGATGCAAGAGAAGCTTATAGAGTTCTAGAAAATAGCCAAACCACTAGAAGACCCAATAACATCACTACTCAACTTGTCACCATTCTTTAGCATATTTAATTTAACTATCTTATCTTTCACCATTTTAGTTTCTTGTAAAAATAGAATATCAGGCTTAGAATCTCTAACTAGATTCCTAATCACATCATGTTTATGAGGACTATTAAGTCCTCTTATGTTCCAAGATAAAATTTTCATTAAAAATTTGGAGGATAGACCTGATCGATGGTATGTTGCCTACCATTCACAATATTCTATTTTGCTTCTTGTTCTCTTTGATCCTTCTCAGACGCTCTACCCCTTTCTCTTTTAGGTGTACTTGTGTCCGCCTTTTGTTGTTGACCTCTCGTCATAACTCCTCCTGATTTGAGTAGGACCCCTTTTTTATTTGTTTTAGAAGTTGAGCCTCCATGTGTTGCTTTAGCTTTAGATGCTCCAGATGCAGGGGTCAGATCCTTTAGATTTTTAGGTTGAGATCCAGAGCCCGCTCCAACTGGAGACCTATTATTCTTCTTTTTAACACTAATCTAAGGGCTTTTGTTCTCTATTTCCACTATTTCAGAGTCCTCCTTCTGATCTTTGGCTCTTTCAACATTAGCATGATGATCTATCAAGTTCCCATTTGATGCTTCACTACTAATTTGTTCTAAAAAAAATTGAGTTTCAGAAACCATTTGCAGACTTTGATAACGCATCCTCTCTTTTGATATAAATAGGCTATCCTCAACCCTTGAACCCATTAGATGTTCAGTCTGGGACGTATTTTCATGATTTTTTGTAGAAAAGGAAACCAAAGACTCCCCTTCTAGCATTCTATTTTCCTCAGCAAAGCCAACTCCATCCTTAGGCCCTTCTACCTCATTTGATTCATTTGGTTTGACCCTCTGCTTCTCTTCCAAGCTTTGGTTTTCTTCCTTATTCTCTAGGAGATTAAGTGGTTCTCCTATTTTCTTCCTCCATTCCTACTTCTTAGTTGTTCTAGTCTCTTGGCCTTTCTTCTCTAATTCTTTCTTCAAGGGACAAAGTTTTTCCTAGCGACCTGCTTTTGTACAAGTAAGACACACAAAAGGGGAAGATTCATATTCTATTTCTTGGGTCCATTTTCCAACTTTTGATCTGAGAAAAATAACTTGGGGTAGTTTAGTATCATGCTAAATATTGACACAAATTCTCACATACACTTGTCTAGATCGTGCTATAGTCATCAGATCTATTGTCAATAATTCTCCAAAAAGTTTAGCCATCGCCACCAATATATCCTCATGCCAGTACTACAGAGGGAGACCCAGAAGTCTAACCCAAATAGGAGAGGAGACAAAAAAGTTTTCATTGTAATCCAGATTAGTTGTCCACTTCTGCAAGTATAAGGAAGATTTTCCCCACATCCAAGGACCTTTCGTTAAAACTTTTGAAAGATCCTCCCCATTAGAGAATAAAAATGAGAAGAAACCTTTCAGCATTGCTGCTACATCCACCTATCCTTTGAGATTCCATTTTTGGAGCGTGAAAGACCTCACCAGATCTATATTCGGTCTAGGCCCCAAAAAATTTCCTATCAGAGTTGAAGCCATTCTTGAAACAGTATGATTGATTATTTGATTAGGAATATTCAAGCCTATCACACCTTTCTCAAGATCTGAAGCTATATCAATTTTTGGGAAGGAAGATTTTCCTATCGGTTTAATCCCAAAAAGACAACTCCATTTTCCCTTACCTCGAAATGTGTTCCCCCTATGTGATGGTTCTTCTGGCTTTTTAGAAGATCCAATATTTTTCTCAAAAAAGCCAGCTTTTTCCCCTTTTTCTTCCTCTTGGCCCAAGACAGGACCACTGTCCTTACCCAGATGGGCCAGACTAGACCCACTAGCTTTGTCCCCATCAGATTGCATGAGGACCGTCTTTTCTTTCACTATTTTCTCTGTGACCTCCGTAGATCCTGGTATAGGAACCGATTCTACCTCCCAACCAAGATCATCCTGCATCCCCTCCTGGTAGAAATTCAAATTTTTTTTTCCCGCTCTAACAACCTCTCCTCCTCCCTCTCACTCCCTCTCCATTGAAATTGTTAGCAGTTATCTATGCACATTGTAAAAAAATTTGAATAATATTGACTTATTAAATTTATATATTGGTCTAATATTAATCAATGAATATCCCATCAGTTAATTCATATCTTAATCAAGGTTCATTGCAGTCCCTTTGTCCAAAATTTGCTTGTCCTCAAGCAACTTAAGGACTTCTTATTCCCAAGTAGCATCTATTTCTAGTAGATTTTTCCACTTTATTAGAAACTCGGTAATAGTCATTTTCCTCATTCTCCTTTCTCGTGTGTCTATAATAACTTTGGCAATCAGGGTGAGTTGAACTTCATCATCCAAGGGGAGTAACTCTTCACAAGGATTTACTTTTTGTCCCATAACCTTTTTGAGTCAAAAACTATGGAACACATTATGAATCTTACTATCCTTGGGAATTTCAAGCTCATAGTCCACTTATCCAACCCTTATTAGTATATTATATGGTTCGTAGAACCGAGGCTTAAGCTTCTCTGCACTATTTTTCTTAATTGAGGATTGATTATAGGTTTGTAATTGTAAGAATACTAAATCTCCAATTGTAAAGACTCTCTATGTTTGCTTCTTATCGACATATATTTTTCATTGATTTTGGGCTTGATATAAATTTTCTTTCAAGGTCTTGATGATATCTATGCTTTGCTTTACAAAATCTTATGCACTTGGTACTTTACTCTCTTGGGTGATTAGATTTCCAAAGGATGTAGCCTCATACCCATAGAGTGCCTTAAATGGGATCATTCCTATTGACATATGGTGAGTAGTATTATAAAAATATTATCCTAAGTGCAGCCACTTAATCCACATTTTTTGTTGTCTTGTAACATAGTTCCTTAGATATCCTTCTAACCACTTATTCACTACCTTTGTTTGTCCATTGGTTTGAGGGTGATAACTTCTGATAGGAGTCAAGGTTGTACCTACTAGGTGAAATAGTTCTTGCCAAAATTTGTTGAGGAACTTTCTATCTTTATCACTTACAATATTTTAAGGAAGCCCATGGAGTTGAAAGACTTCCTTAAAAAATAACTTGGCTACTTGGTGTCCTTGTATTCTGTAGATATGACAAAGAAGTGTTACCTATTGAGTAATATTGTAAGGGAGGGTGAATTAGTATTACAACACTTTAAATTAAACTTAAACCAATTCTGAATAAACCATATGAATGTTGAAATGAAAAGGACATAAACACATAACACACAACTCATCACACCATTTATTTTTTTGAGGAAACCTTGGCCAAGGGAAAACCTCAGTGGGGATGGTACCCATAACTATGTACTAAAATATAATATCCCTATTAGGAGATCTAGCCCTATTAGGAGCTAAGTATTAAATAGTACATTTCCTTGTTAGAGGAATATCAAACCTGTTAAAGGTATAGTGAGCTTATAGCTCTTACAATCAATAATTCGGTTCCAAAAGTGTTCTTCAAGGATGAACAATACAATCATCTTTTATACTTTGATAGTTCCAGTTATGGCTCTTAATAGTCTCTATCAATCTCTGATCCCACATCTACTATCAACCATTACTAATATCCCAAATTCACATCCATATCACATACATATCTTCTTCATCTATTGCTTTCACAAAACACTCTTTATTTATATCTATTCTATCATCCATTCGGCTTTCAAATACAATACAAAACATAATAATTACTTATATAAATAATAAATACTGAGTCGATGATCTTATATTACCAAAGTGTTGGCAATATACAATCTTTATCTGACTTAGCATGTTACCATTCCATCTAGGATTCCCTTAATCATCGTGATTGTTCATATGCCCTGTTTCACTATTCCTCTATCTTTGCATGCCTTTGTATCACTATAACTTGCTGATATCAATACAAAAACACATGCAACCTTAACTGAAGATCACACATATCCCAAAATTTCTTCCTCTAAGTTTGTAAGCCATCATATACCATATATTGTCTTCGCTGACAAAAATAATATTGTAGTATTATGTAAATCTAATTATGTACTTAGTCATTTTCATGACTGTGTCTCCAACACTTATACTTAATACATGTGATCACTATAACATAAGTGTTTCCATAAATTACAACCCTCAAGTGATCCATAGTGCTCCCCAAACATCACCTGCCAACCATCTCTCCCTTTGGCATTGATGGCAACACTTAGCGAAAAATGACTAAGTGTCCAAAACACTATATGTACTCTTCCTTCAACTTTTCTTTCTTATATACATATACATATTCTCCTTTCTTTTCTTTTTTTTTACAATTTTCTTTTCCATTTTCTCTTCTTTTCATTTTTCTCTTCTTCTTCTCCCCCTTTGACATCAATGGCAAAGGTAATCACAAAACTTCAAAATTTCAAACATGTAGGACTTAGTGCTTACTCACCAATTTCATAATATCTTGGAAGGAATCTTCCAAGGTCTTCACTTCATCATTCCATGACTTAATCAATAGTTCACTTATGTGAATTGGTCCATTTAGTGCATTAGATGTAGTCTCGGTTACCTTGATGAAGGGTGCTCCCCTTAATACCACAAACACATAACAGAAATAGAGAAACAACAACAATATGCAAGAAGAGAAAATTGGCTTCTTATTATCTCCACAAATGTGGAATTACAAAATTTTAGAATTACAATATGCAAAGCCACATGGGCATTCCCTTAAAATATTTTGTAGGACAAAGCCTCGAATCAATACCCAGATCTACTACCCAGAACTATCCTGAACTGGCTAAGACAACACTACGGGCCTTCTTAATATAAGCAATTTCCATCGCCTCGAGAAGGTTCCAGAAATTTAGCCCATGGGGCTGACCAAACTTAGAATTATTTTATTTTTCAATTTATTACATCAAAGTCAGCTCAAAATAACTTTTGAAACCCGAACAAAATTTTTGAAGGAAAATTATTTTTCGCCATTTTAGGTGGCCCAATTTCTGGAGACCATAAGTCATCACCACTTGCTCCGATTGACTATTATGACCCCAATTCGAAAAGGGCACGAGGAGATCTACAACACCTAAATCAAGAAAACTTCATTCAACTGAAAATTCAACCTCATCCAGGGCCTCTAAAGTCTTAAAAACTGAGCTCAAAGTTTCTGTTCCCTGCTGCCAATACCGAAAATCTTCAATATCTTCAAAACTAGACCTGATCTAGCCATGAAAATTTACTGGCAGGCTGATATGACTGAGATGAACCTTAATGCAGGAGCATCTTGGGTGTAAGAGCAATCTTGCATCACCCAAAAAAAAATATTTCTATTTTTATATTCAATAAGGGTTATTTTGTGCAGAGTTGCTATTTATGGAAAGTTACTATTTTTGGTAATTTTTGTATGTGCTCAGAATGATCTAATTTCTTTCTTGGAGGTTCATTTTGGTCATATAAGTCTGCCAGTAAAGTTTCATTGCCAGATCAAGTGTATATTGGAAGATATTGAGGATTTTCGATATTGGCAGCAGGATACAGAAACTTTGAACTCAGTTTTGAAGGCTTTAGAGGCCCCGGATGAGGTCAAAAATTTAGGTGACGGGTGTTTGCATAGGTTAAGCCTGTAGAGCGCTTTGTGGCATTTTCGAAATGGGGTTATAATAGCCGATCGGGTCAACTGGTGATGACTTATGGTCTTCGGAAGTTGGGCCACCTGAAATGGCAGAAAATAATTTTCTTCAAAATTTTTGTTCGGGTTTCAAAGGTTATCTTGAGCCGACTATGATGTAATAAATTGTAAAATAAAATAATTCTAAGTTTGGTCGGCCTTATTGGCTAAAATTCTGGAACCTTCCCAGGCGGTGGAAAATTGCCTATATAAGGAAGGCTGTATTATTGTCTTAGGCAGTTCAAAATAGTTCTGGGTAGTAGATCTAGGTATTGATTTGAGGCTTTGTCCTACAGAATATTGTAAGGAATGCCCATGTGGCTTTGCATATTGTAATTCTGAAAGTTTGTAATTTCACATTTGTGGAGATAATAAGAAGCCAATTTTTTGTTCTTGCATATTATTGTTGTTGTTTCTCTATTTCTGTTATGTGTTTGTGGTATTAAGGGGAGCACCCTTCATCAAGTGGTATCAGAGCAAGGGTTCTTGAGTGTGTAAACAGATCACCGACTGTGAGGCAATTTGCACCAGGACCGTGGTTAGGGTTTCAGCGCGCATCGCAAAAATGCCTCCACGAAGAGAACGTGGCGGAAGACCTAGTGCTGTGACACCTGAGGTTAGAGAGCTGCAGAGACAAGTGCGAGCATTGCAAGAAGAGATTCACAGAGGAATGAATCTTAATGTCAGAGATGAAAGTGAAGATGAAATCGAAGAAGAATATCAAGAAGGAGAAGCTGAAATTGTGAACCAGGAGGAAGAAAGACTTTTTCAGGCGATTTCCAAGATTGGGAAAAGACCTAAGATTGAGGTTCCCACATTTTCTAGAAATCTTAACCCAGAGGAATTGATCGACTGGATCAATGAATGTGAGGAATATTTTGAGTACGAAGATGTTGAGGATCCTGATAGGGTCAAATTTACGAAGGCCAGACTGAAAGGTCATGCGAAGACATGGTGGCAAGAGATTCAGTTGGAGCGAAATAGAAGGGGAAAGGAGAAAATCACGAGATGGGACCAGATGGTGGATAAATTGAAGCGACAGTTCATTCCTGTTGATTATGAGCTTGACCTACTGAAGAAAATACAGAGTTTGAAGCAAGCAGGAAGATCTGTTCAAGAGTATACAGAGGAGTTCTATCGACTTCTCATCAGAACAGGCCATGCAGAAGCTGATAAGGAGAAAGTTGCCTGATACCTTAATGGGTTAGGGCCAAGCATTCAAGAGGAGCTGAATCTGGTTCGAATGAATAGTATTGAAGAGGCATACCAGTTTGCCCTAAAAGTAGAGGAAAAGCTGAACAAGAAGTTTGAGAGCAGACAAAACGGAAGAGGTCGCGGTTGACGATCTGGTGGCCGAAATGAAGATCCGAAAAAGAAGGATGAGGCCAGTAGCAGTCAGAATCAGCGAGAAAATAATTCTAATCGCTTCCAAGATCAGAATAATAGAGATCAAAGAGGAAGAGGAAGAGGACAAGGATCTGGAAGAGGTGGCTTCCGTGGAACATGTTTTCATTGTGGAGAAGAAGGTCATAGGGCATTTGAATGTCCTCAGCACCAAGGTAGAACAAATAGGAGAAATGAAGGCCAGGCCAGAGTTGCACATGTAGATGAAGATGCTAGATCGTCAAATTCTGAAGATGCTGAAAGAGGAGAAACGCTAATTAACAGAAGAGTCTTGCTGAGTGGTGAGAATGAACCTGAACAAAGGAGGAGCCTGTTTCGCACCAGGTGCAAGTGTGAAGGTAAATGTTGTGATGTGATTATTGATAGTGAAAGCACTGACAATTTGGTGTCAGAAGAGATGGTGACAAAGTTAAAGCTCAAGAGATAGAAACACCCACATCCATATCAGATTGCCTGGGTACAGGATGACCACAAGGTCGTGGTCAATGAACAATGCCTGGTGAAGTTCAAGATTGGCGGATACCAAGATGAGGTATTGTGTGATATCATATCTATGGATGCATGTCATATGTTGTTGGGTAGACCGTGGTAGTTTGACAGATGTGTTGTACACGATAGTCGTGTGAATACCTATTCACTGACAAAGGATGAAGTGCGACATAAGCTAAAGCCATTAAAGGAGACCGAAGAAAAGGTATGTGGTAATGCAAGAATAACATTTGTTGATGGAAGAAAATTCCTAGATGGTATGAGGCATGAGCATGTGTGTTTTGCTTTAATTTCAAAAGTTGGTAAAGAAGAAGCAGAGGATGTACCTGTAGAGGTTGCAAATTTGTTGAATGAGTTTTAGGATATTATATCTGATAATGTACCTGATGAATTACCACCGGTAAGGAAGATCAGTCATTAGATGGATTTGATTCCATGAGCCAGTTTTCCAAACAAGGCAGCACACAGAATGACACCAGCAGAAAGTGAAGAGTTGAACAGACAAGTACACGAGTTATTGCAGAAAGGGTTGATTCGAGAGAGTCTGAGTCCCTATGCTGTACCAGCGGTATTAGCACCAAAGAAGAATGGAGAGTGGAGGATGTGTACAGATTCTAGAGCAATAAACAAGATCACAATCAAGTATAGGTTTCCATTGCCACGAATGGATGATATTATAGATTGTTTGAGTGGAGCTGTGTATTTCTCAAAGATAGATCTGAAGAGTGGATATCACCAGATTCGAATCAGAGAAGGAGATGAATGGAAGACTGCCTTCAAGACAAAGGAAGGACTATATGAGTGGTTAGTCATGCCTTTTGGGCTAAGCAATGCACCGAGCACTTTCATGCGGCTCATGAACGAGGTTCTGAAAGAATTTCTGGGTAAGTTTGTCATTGTTTACCTAGATGATATTTTGATTTTTAGCAAGACATTAGAGGAACATATGATGTATATTCGTATGGTGTTTGAGAAGTTGAGAGATGAGAAATTGTTGATTAATTTGAAGAAGTGCAATTTTGTGAAGAAAGAGTTAGTGTATTTGGGATTTATAGTTTCAGCAGAAGGTCTAAAAATGGACTCAGAGAAGGTACAGGCTATCCTTGAATGGCCTACTCCAAGGAGTGCTACTAAGGTAAGATATTTTCATGGTTTGGCTAGCTTTTACAGAAAGTTTATCAGAAATTTTAGCATTATTTATGGACCCTTGACTGAAACAATGAGAGGGGATAGAAAAGAGTTTAAGTGGACTAATGGGGCAGAAAAGAGTTTTCAATTGTTGAAACAAAAAGTTACAGAACAACCTGTTTTAGCACTTCCAGATTTTAATAAGGTGTTTCAAGTAGATTGTGATGCTAGTGGTACTGCAATAGGAGTTGTTATGAGCCAAGAAGGTAAACCTATTGCTTATTTTAGTGAGAAGTTAAATGATGCCAAGAAGAAATATTCTGTTTATGATCAGGAATTTTATGCTATAGTTCAGGCATTAAAGAAGTGGAGACATTATCTACTTCCTAAGGAGTTTGTTTTGTATACCGATCATCAAGCTTTGCAATATTTGAATAGTCAAGGAAAATTGAATCAAAGGCATTTGAAATGGGTTGAGTTTTTGCAGAGTTATACATTTATTTTGAAACACAAGAGTGGAAAGTCTAACAGGGTTGCAGATGCTCTTAGCAGAAGGCAACTATTGCTGACAGAGATGCAGATTGAGGTGGTTGGGTTCAAAGAACTCAAGAATTTATATCCAGAGGATCCTGATTTTGGTGAAGCTTGGAAAGCTTGTACAGAACCTGTTACTCTAGATAGGATGAAATGGTTGGATTTCATCATCCAGGATGATATGCTATTCAGAGAGAGTCAGTTGTGCATTCCACGAAGTTCTATGAGGGAGAATCTCATCAAGGAGAAGCATAGCGAAGGATTGGCTGGACATTTTGGTCGTGATAAAACCCTTGGTTTGGTTAGTGAGAATTATTATTGGCCACAGTTGCAGCAAGATGTGAAGAAGTTTGTACAGAGTTGCAGAGTATGTCAGATGGCGAAAAGAGTGAAGCAGAATACAGGGTTGTATTAGCCATTACCTATACCAGAGAAGCCTTGGGAGGATATCAGTATGGACTTTGTTCTTGGTTTACCAAGGACACAGCGGGGACATGATTCAATTTTTGTGGTGGTTGACAGATTTTCAAAGATGGCACATTTCATTCCCTGCAAGAAGACTAATGATGTTGTTCATGTAGCAGAATTGTTTTTCAGAGAAGTAGTGAGACTTCATGGTTTGCCAAAGACCATAGTTTCAGATCGGGACACTAAGTTTGTTGGATATTTCTAGCGTACATTATGGAAAAAGTTGAAGATAGATTTGAAGTTCAGTTCATCACATCATCCACAGACTGATGGACAGACAGAGGTGGTGAATAGAAGTTTGAGAAATTTGTTGAGATGTTTGGTTGGAGGTAAGCCAACAGGATGGGATTTGATTTTACCACAGACAGAATTTGCATACAATAATTCTGTCAATAGAAGCACTGGTAAATCACCATTCTAGATTGTATATGGAAGTAGTCCAAGAAATGCATCTGAATTGAGGAAGATAGATAAAGGAGAAATAAGTAGTGTTGAAGCTGAGGATTTTGCAGAACACTTGAAGAACATCCATGGGGAGGTGAAGAAGCATATTACCAAGATGAACGCACAGTACAAGGCTAAGGAAGATGAGAAAATGAGGTATAAGGAATTTTAGGTTGGTGATGAAGTCATGGTTCATTTGTGGAAGGAGCGGTTTCCAGTTGGTACATATAACAAGCTGAAAATGAAGAAGTTTGGACCATGTAGGATACTGAAGAAACATGACTCAGGAAACACATATGAGGTAGAATTGCCTACTGAGCTAAATATTTCACCAGTGTTTAATATTTCAGATCTGATAGAGTATCATGAAGGAGGTGTTGAAGATGAGATCACAGCAGCACAGTGGAGTATTACAGCAACTAGTTCAGACACTAAGGAGATCGAAGATATACTGGACAGTCGTGTTGGTAGAAGCACAAGGAACAGGACATACGAAAAATATCTGGTCAAGTGGAAAGGATGACCTATTGAAGATTCATCATGGCTGACAAAGGAGGAGGTTAGCCGTCTTGGTTTTCCTCTGCACACCTGAGTCGTGACAGGGTCACTTCTCAAATTACCTCAGGTGTCTGATGCAGGAGCATCCTAGGTGTAAGAGCAATCTTGCATCACCCAAAAAAAATAAAATTCTATTTTTATATTCAATAAGGGTTATTTTGTGTAGAGCTGCTATTTATGGAAAGTTACTATTTTTGGTAATTTTTGTATGTGCTCAGAATGATCTGATTTCTTTCTTGGAGGTTCATTTTGGTCATATAAGTCTGCCAGTAAAGTTTCATTGCCAGATCAAGTGTATATTGGAAGATATTGAGGATTTTCGGTATTGGCAGCAGGATACAAAAACTTTGAACTCAATTTTGAAGGCTTTAGAGGCCCCAGATGAGGTTGAAAATTTGGGTGACGGGCACTTGCGCGGGTCAATCTTGTAGAGCGCTTCGTGGCATTTCCGAAATGGGGTTATAATAGCCGATCGGGTCAACTGGTGATTACTTATGGTCTTCGGAAGTTGGGCCACCTGAAATGGCAGAAAATAATTTTCTTCAAAATTTTTGTTCGGGTTTCAAAGGTTATCTTGAGCTGACTATGATGTAATAAATTGTAAAATAAAATAATTCTAAGTTTGGTCGGTCTTATTGGCTAAAATTCTGGAACCTTCCCAGGCGGTGGAAAATTGCCTATATAAGGAAGGCTGTATTATTGTCTTAGGCAGTTCAGAATAGTTCTGGGTAGTAGATCTGGGTATTAATTTGAGGCTTTGTCCGAGAGAATATTGTAAGGAATGCGCATGTGGCTTTGCATACTGTAATTCTGAAAGTTTGTAATTCCACATTTATGGAGATAATAAGAAGCCAATTTTCTGTTCTTGCATATTATTGTTGTTGTTTCTCTATTTCTGTTATGTGTTTGTGGTATTAAGGGGAACACCCTTCATCAAACCTCCTCATGTGAAATCAGAACATTCCAAGACCGTATGACCAACTTACTAAAAATATCAAGTTTTCATAAATAGCAGCTCTACACAAGATAACCCTTATTGAATACAAAAACATAAATATTTTTGGGTGATGCAAGATTTCTCTTACACCCAGGATGCTCCTACATCAGACACCCAGGGTAATTTGAGAACTGACCCTATCACGACTCAGGTGTGTAGAGAAAAACCAAGATGGTTAACCTCCTCCTTTGTTAGCCATAATGAATCTTCAACAGGTCATCCTTTCCACTTGACTAGGTATTCTTCATATGTCATGTTCCTTGTGCTTCTACCAACACGACTATCCAGTATATCCTCAATCTCTTTGGTATCTGAACTAGTTGCTGGAATACTCCACTGTGCTGTTGTGATCTCATCTTCAACACCTCCCTCATGATACTCTGTTAGATCTAAAATGTTAAACACTGGTGAAATATTCAGCTCAGTAGGTAATTCTACTTCATATGCATTTCCTGAATCATGCTTCTTAAGTATTTTACATGGCCCAAACTTCTTCATTTTCAATTTGTTATATGTACCAACTGGAAATCGCTCCTTCCACAAATGAACCATGACTTCATCTCCAACCTAAAATTCCTCATGCCTCCTTTTCTCATCTACCTTACCCTTATACTGTGCATTCATCTTGGTAATGTGCTTCCTCACCTCCTCATAGATTTTCTTCAAATGTTCTGCAAAATTCTCAGCTTCAGCACTACTTATTTCTCCTTTATCTATCTTACTCAACTCAGATGCATTTCTGGGACTACTTCCATATACAATTTGTGGATGATGTGATGAACTAAATTTCAAATTTATCTTCAACTCTTCACTTTCTACTAGTGTCATTCTATGTGCTACCTTATTTGTCAAACTGGCTCCTGGAATCAAGTCCATCTGATGACTGATCTTTTTTACTAGTGGTAATCCATCAGGCACATTATCAGACACAATATCTTGAAACTCATTTAATAATTTTGCAACTTCTACAAGTACATCTTCTACTTCCTCTTTCCTAGCCTTTGGAATTAAGGTAAAACACATATGCTCATGCCTCATACCATATGAGAAATTTCCTCTATCAAAAAAATTTATTCTTGCATTACCACATACCTTTTCTTCTGTTTCCTTCAATGTTTTAGCTTATATTGCACTCCATCCTTTGTCAAGGAATAGGTATTCACACGACCATCATGTACATCACATCTGTCAAACTGACAAGGTCTACCCAACAACATATGACATGCATCCATAGATATGATATCACATAGATATGATATGATATCACATTTCTCCTCTTTCAACATCTTCAGAATGTGATGATCTGGCATCCTCATCTATATATGCAACTCTAGCCTGGCCTTCTTTCCTCCTATCTGTCCTTCCTTGGCATTAAGGAAATTCAAATGCCAAATGACCTTCTTCCCCAGAGTGAAAACATGTTCCATGGAAGCCTTCTCTTCCAGATCCTTGTCCTCTTCCTCTTCCTCTCTAATCTCTATTATTCTGATCTTGGAAATGATTGAAATTATCTCCTCTTTGATTTTGACTGTTACTAGCCTCATCCTACTTTTTCAGATCTTCATTTTGATCTCCATATGACCATCCACTAGATCTTCCATCATGACCTCTTCCACTTTGTCTGCTCTCAAACTTCTTGTTTAACTTTTCCTCTACTTTTAGGGCAAACTGGTATGCCTCTTCAATACTATTCATTCAAACTTGATTTAGCTCCTCCTGAATGCTCGACCTCAACCCATTAAGGTAACGAGAAACTTTCTCCTTATTCACATCTGCATGGCTTGTTCTAATGAGGATTTGATAGAACTCCTCTATATACTCCTGAACAGATCATCCCGCTTGCTTCAAACTTTGCATTTTTTTCAGTAGGTCAAGCTCATAATCAATAGGGATAAACTGTCACTTCAATTTATCCACCATCCACCTCCATCTTGTGATTTTATCCTTTTCTCTTTGATTTCACTCCAACTAAATCTCTTGCCACCAGATCTTTGCATGACCCTTCAGTCTGGCCTTCGCAAACTTGACCCGATCAGGATCCTTGATGTCTTCATACTCAAAATATTCTTCACATTCATTGATCCAGTCGATCAATTCTTCTGGGTTAAGATTTCCAAAAAATGTCAGGACCTCAATCTTAGGTCTCTTCCCGATCTTTGAGATAGCTCAGAAAAGTCTTTCTTCCTCCTGGTTCACAACTTTGACTTCTCCTTCTTGATCTTCTTCTTCAACTTCATCCTCACTTTCATCTCTGACATTAAGATTTATTCCTCTACAAATCTCCTCTTGCAATGCTCACACTTGTCTCTGCAGCTCCCTAACCTAAGGTGTTACAACACCAGCTCTTTCGCCAAGTTCCCTTTATGGAGGCATTTTCACGCTTCTCACTAAAACCCTAACCACGGTCCTGGTGCAAACTGCCTCACAGTCGGTGATATGTTTACACAAAAATCTTAACCCACGGTCCTGGTGCAAACTGCCTCACAATCGGTGATCTATTTACACACTCAAAAACTCTTGCTCTGATACCACTTGATGAAGGGCACTCCCCTTAATACCACAAACACATAACAAAAATAGAGAAACAACAACAATATGCAAGAACATAAAATTGGCTTCTTATTATCTTCACAAATGTGGAATTACAAACTTTTAGAATTACAATATGCAAAGCCACATGGGCATTCCCTTACAATATTTTGTAGGACGAAGCCTCAAATCAATACCCAGATCTACTACCTAGAACTATCCCAAACTGCGTAAGACAACACTACGGGCCTTCTTTATATAGGCAATTTCCACCGCCTCGAGAAGGTTCTAGAAATTTAGCCCATAGGGCCGACCAAACTTAGAATTATTTTATTTTTCAATTTATTACATCAAAGTCAGCTCAAAATAACTTTTGAAACCTGAACATAAATTTTGAAGGAAAATTATTTTCTGCCATTTCAGGTGGCCTGACTTACGGAGACCATAAGTCATCACCAGTTGCTCCGATTGACTATTATGACCCCAATTCGGAAAGGGCCTGACGAGATCTACAATGCTTAAATGAAGCAAGCTTCATTTTACCAAAAATTCAAACTCATCCAGGGCCTCTAAAGCCTTCAAAACTGAGCTCAAAGTTTCTATACCCTGCTGCGAATATCGAAAATCTTCAATATCTTCAAAACTAGACCTGATCTAGCCATGAAACTTTACTGGCAGGCTGATATGACTGAGATGAACCTCCTCATGTGAAATTGGAACATTCCAAGATCGTATGACCAACTTACTAAAAATAGCAAGTTTCCATAGATAGAAGCTCTACACAACATAGCCCTTATTGAATACAAAAACATAAATATTTTTGGGTGATGCAAGATTGCTCTTACACTTAGGATGCTCCTACATCAGACACCCGGGGTAATTTGAGAACTGACCCTGTCACGACTCAAGTGTGTAGAGGAAAACTAAGATGGTTAACCTCCTCCTTTGTTAGCCATGATGAATCTTCAATAGGTCATCCTTTCCACTTGACTAGGTATTCTTCATATGTCATGTTCCTTGTGCTTCTGCCAACACGACTAACCAGTATATCCTCAATCTCTTTGGTATCTGAACTAGTTGTTGGAATACTCCACTGTGCTATTGTGATCTCATCTTCAACACCTCCCTCATGATACTCTATCAGATCTAAAATGTTAAACACTGGTGAAATATTCAGCTCAGTAGGTAATTCTACTTCATATGCATTTCCTGAATCATGCTTCTTCAGTATTTTACATGGCCCAAACTTCTTCATTTTCAATTTCTTATATGTACCAACTGAAAATTGCTCCTTCCACAAATGAACCATGACTTCATCTCCAACCTGAAATTCCTTATGCCTCTTTTTCTCATCTGCCTTAGCCTTATACTACACATTCATCTTGGTAATGTGCTTCCTCACCTCCTCATAGATGTTTTTCAAATGTTCTGCAAAATCTTCAGCTTCAACACTACTTATTTCTCCTTTATCTATCTTCCTCAACTCAGACGCATTTCTGGGACTACTTCCATATACAATTTGTGGATGATGTGATGAACTAAACTTCAAATTTGTCTTCAAATCTTCACTTTCTGCTAGTGTCATTATGTGTGTTGCCTTATTTGGCAAACTGGCTCCTGGAATCAAGTCTATCTGATGACTGATCTTTCTTACTGGTGGTAACCCATCAGGCACATTATCGAACACAATATCCTGAAACTCATTCAATAATTTTGCAACTTCTACAAGTACATCTTCTACTTCCTCTTTCCCAGCCTTTAGAATTAAGGTAAAACACATATGCTCATGCCTCATACCATATGAGAAATTTTCTCTATCAACAAAGTTATTCTTGCATTACCACATACCTTTTCTTCTGTTTCCTTCAATGGTTTTAGCTTATGTCGCACTCCATCCTTTGTCAAAGAATAGGTATGTGTATGACCATTATGTACAACACATCTGTCAAACTGTCAAGGTCTACCCAACAACATATGACATGCATCCATAGATATGATATCACATAGTACCTCATCTTGGTACCCGTCGATCTTGAACTTCACTAGGCACTAGTCACTGACCATGACCTTGTGGTCATCCTGCATCCAAGCAACCCGATATGGATGTGGATGTTTCTGCCTCTTGAGCTTCAACTTTGTCACCATCTCTTCTAACACCAAATTATCAGTACTACCACTATCAATAATCACATCACAACACTTACCCTCACACTTGCACCTAGTGTGAAACAAGCTCCTTCTTTGCTCAGGTTTATTTTCACCACTCAACAAGACTCTTCTATTAATCAGCGTTTCTCCTCTTTTAGCATCTTCAAAATGTGATGATCTGGCATCCTCATCTATATATGCAACTCTAGCCTGGCCTTCATTCCTCCTATCTGTCCTTCCTTGGTGTTGAGGACATTCAAATGCCCTATGAACTTCTTCCCCAGAGTGAAAATATGTTCCATGGAAGCCTCCTCTTCCAGATCCTTGTCCTCTTCCTCTTCCTCTCTGATCTCTATTATTCTGATCTTGGGAACAATTGAAATTATCTCCTCTCTAATTCTAACTGTTACTAGCCTCATCCTGCTTTTTCAGATCTTCATTTTGATCTCCATATGACCATCTACTAGATCTTCCATCATGACCTCTTCTGCTTTGTCTACTCTCAAACTTCTTGTTCAGTTTTTCCTCTACTTTTAGGGCAAACTGGTATGCCTCTTCAATACTGCTCATTCGAACTAGATTCAGCTCCTCCTAAATGGTTGACCTCAACCCATTAAGGTAGTGGGAAACTTTCTCCTTATCCACTTCTACATGGCCTATTCTGATGAGGATTTGATAGAACTCCTCTATATACCCCTGAACAGATTATCCCGTTTGCTTCAAACTTTGCATTTTCTTCAGTAGGTCAAGCTCATAATCAACAGGGATGAACTGTCACTTCAATTTATCCACCATCCACCCCCATCTTGTGATTTTATCCTTTCCTCTTCGATTTCGCTCCAACTAAATCTCTGTCCACCAGATCTTTGCATGACCCTTCAGTCTGGCCTTCGCAAACTTGACTCGATCAGAATCCTCGATGTCTTCATACTCAAAATATTCTTCACATTCATTGATCCAGTTGATCAATTCTTCTAGGTTAAGATTTCCAAAAAATGTCAGGACCTCAATCTTAGGTCTCTTCCCGATCTTTGAGATAGCTCAGAAAAGTCTTTCTTCCTCCTGGTTCACAACTTTGACTTCTCCTTCTTGATCTTCTTCTTCAGCTTCATCCTCACTTTCATCTCTGACATTAAGATTTATTCCTCTGCAAATCTCCTCTTGCAATGCTCACACTTGTCTCTGTAGCTCTCTAACCTAAGGTGTTACACCAGCTCTTCCACCAAGTTCCCTTCATGGAGGCATTTTTGCGCTTCTCGCTAAAACCCTAACCATGGTCCTGGTGCAAACTGCCTCACAGTCGGTGATATGTTTACATAGAAATCTTAATGCACGGTCCTGGTGCAAAATGCCTCACAATCGGCGATCTGTTTACACACTCAGGAAATCCTACTCTGATACCACTTGATGAAGGGTGCTCCCCTTAATACCAAAAACACATAACAAAAATAGAGAAATAACAACAATATGCAAGAACATAAAATTGGCTTCTTATTATCTCCACAAATGTGGAATTACAAACTTTCAGAATTACAATATGCAAAGCCACATGGGCATTCCCTTACAATATTATGTAGGACAAAGCCTTGAATCAATACCTAGATCTACTACCTAGAACTGTCCCAAACTGCCTAAGACAACACTACAAGCCTTCTTTATATAGGCAATTTCCACCGCCCCGAGAAGGTTCCAGAAATTTAGCCCATGGGGCCGACCAAACTTAGAATTATTTTATTTTTCAATTTATTACATCAAAGTCAGCTCAAAATAACTTTTGAAACCTGAACAGAAATTTTGAAGGAAAATTATTTTCCACCATTTCAGGTGGCCTGACTTACGGAGACCATAAGTCATCACCAGTTGCTCCGATTGACTATTATGACCCCAATTCGGAAAGGGCACAAGGAGATCTACAACACTTGAATCAAGCAAGCTTCATTTAGCCAAAAATTTGACCTCATTTGGGGCCTCTAAAGCCTTCAAAACTGAGCTCAAAGTTTCTGTACCCTACTGCCAATACCGAAAATCTTCAATATCTTCAAAACTAGACCTGATCTAGCCATGAAACTTTATTGGTAGGCTGATATGACTGAGATGAACCTCCTCATGTGAAATTGGAACATTCCAAGATCGTATGACCAACTTAATAAAAATAAAAAGTTTTCATAAATAGCAGCTCTACACAAGATAGCCCTTATTGAATATAAAAACATAAATATTTTTGGGTGATGCAAGATTGCTCTTACACCCAGGATGCTCCTGCATCATACCTTTAGCTCAATGGGTACATAATTTTTCATTGACTCCCTAATCTTTTCCATCTCAATGAGATGAGCTTCAAGAATTGATAGCTTAGGAGTGATTAAACTCTTCAACAAACCAAATCTTGTCATTACTCTCCCTTTCTCTATATCCTAAATATTTACCTTATCCAGGATTTTGGGTGTCTTCTTATCCATCTCTGATATAGATTGTGACGAGGTCTCACAACTGTCCATCATGATGTCCAAGGTAGCCATGTCCTTAGCTATAATGTCCTCAATGTTCTTGATGTGTTTGATAGGATTGATGTAATATCTATACACTTTTCTTCCTTGTGCAACACATCTTTTGGCCTTAATTATAGTTTCTTTCAGAATGCCCAAGTCCCATGAGATGGACTGGAAAACTTCCTTCAACTTCTTCTCTAGGTACCTCTTCTCTTCCTTTTCCTTTTCTATCTTCACAAGTGACTCATAATGGTTATCAAAGTTGTCTAGTGCCATGTGTAGGTTCTCTACATCATATTTTCCTTGAAATATAAGAGTTATATGAAGTATTTTATTCATAGTATCTATTGCCCTAGCGATCACCTTAACCTTCTTATCTCCTTTTTGTTCTAACCTCTCTTTCACCTTAGCAAATACCATGAAGGATAATCTCATTAATTCATCCTCATCTATACTCTCCACAATAGTGCTCACAGGCTTGACCATTGCCAACAATAAGGTGGAGGAAGTATCAGGTTCTTGTTTTATCTCAACTCTTACATCTTCTTCTTTGTCTGTCCCTATCCCTTTTCCTTGTTCTTCCTCTTTCTGGCCTTCCTTTTCCTGTCCTTTTTCTTCTTGTATTTCTTCTTTATGTCCTTCCCCTCTCTTTCCTTCCTCTTCTTCTATCATCACACTATCCAAGTTTCCTTGAAATGGGTCACTCTAATCTAGTGAAGTGTCAAGGTTCACAGGTACACCAGCAACAAAGAAGTTTGGTTGCTTATCAACTTTGCTTGCTCTCATACTCTCCTCAGCTATCTTAGAGCTTTCTCCCATTCCCAAAGGTGTAGGCTTGGTAGCTTTGGGAGGTGAAGTCTTCTCAAGCATGTCACTCATTAGTATTTGATCCAATACCTTTTGTGTTTCCTCAATTACCTCATCATATTTCCTCACCACTATCTTTACAAGTTTGGCCTTAGTTCTCAATACGGGTTTCAGCTCCTTAATTATTTTCTCCCTTTCCTGTATAGAAACTATAGACATCATATCTTCAATGGCTTTGTTTCTTATTGCCTCATCTTCAGTATGTGCCAATTATTTTCTAATTTCTAACTTGCTATATAATTATTTAGGAATACCACCTTCAATCTCTAAAAAATTCTTTTTATAAACTAGTAAGTGCTCAATCACTATATCTTCAATCACTGATTGATTATCAAAATCATACCTTTCATAGTATCTATTCAATGTCTTCAAATTTCCATGTCTTATTATTCTCTTCTGCAATATTTTAATGTCTGGTTTCCATAGGTTCTCTATTTTCTTCTATTCTACTTTATGTTCTTTCTTCTTTGTCACCTTATCTTCTTTTATCTTTGCTTCTACTTCAACTTTTTTCTTCTTAGGGCTGCTAGGTCTATTTGATCTTGTAGATCTCCTAGGTGTGCTCATAGGTGCATTCTCTTGTGTTATCTTCTTAGGGGTGATTAATAAATCAATTATATCAAAAGTGGTACTTACTACCTTTTCTATTTTAGAAGGTGGATGAGCTTCAATCCTAATGCTAGAAGATCCTTTTGTCATCTTAGTCCTTGCTTCCCTTAGTTCTTCTTTTGTGATTCCAGCTTTCACTGCCATTTCATCAACCAACTTTTCTATCTTCCTCCTCCTCATTCATTTATCATGTTCTTCTCTAACCTTTGCTGAATTTTCTTCATAGTTTCCCCATCTCTCTTTAGATGTATCTATCTAAGATGCTAGTGCATGTTCTATCTACATTACAAGTACTTCAGAACTAACTTCATATCCCATAGGATAGCACCATTTATTCCTAGGTTCAACTACTTCAAAGCATACACAATTAGTTTCAACCATGAAACAGATTGTAATCTTATATCTTTAAACTAGTTCTTCAGGAATCTTGTATCTCTCCTTCATTTTCCTTTGCAGAATCTCGATCATAACAAACAATTCACCATCTACCTAATTTTTGTTTTGTCTCTGGTATCTCTCTGATATTTGTATACTAGTAGGTATGTTGTCCTTCCATGCTCTAGGGTGCATTCTTGGAAATTTGTGCTCAATATGAATGTACAAATGAATCAAGAGTGAACCAAATCTGAATGCTTTTGACTTTTCCTTCTTAATGATCTTTACATTCTCCAAGAACTATTCTACCAGAATTTCACATAGCTTATAGTTGGTGTTCTCTTTCACCATTGTATAAGCCATAATTATGACTCATGTTGATACAAAATTAGGTTTGCTACAGTAGTATAGCTTGTATCCTAGTAGCATTGCTACCAGTCTCACATCTTGTTGAAATATATTATTGACAATCATCGCTCGTTTGTCCCATTTGGAAAGTGTTAGGGTTTCTACTTGCTTCTTAATATTTTTCTCTACCATAGGGATAGCTCTAGTGTTGTCCAATCTAGTTATAGCATGAATTAGATGACTACATATCTTCACAAGTTTCTCTCCTATCCAGATAAACCGATCATGCACTCTTCTTAATATAATCTTAAACCATTCAGTCTCGTTGAATTCATTCAGGAGGGTTAGTTTTATGATAGATTGGTCTTCTAAGTGTTTGAATTCTTCCTTCATTTTCCCATTAGATTATATCATCTCATCTATCTCCATGTATATTTCCACATCCCCTATAGTCCCATACTTATAATGAATGTAATCCCTAGTATCCTCTACGTGAAGGATGTCATATAGGGTTTGTGAAAATGCTCCTTCAAGATCATCCTCACAAGACTTAAAAGAGTGTCTTTTAAACTTATACCTTGGCCTAGCAATAATATCATATATCATAGGTGCATCCATAGCTTCTTGATAGAGTATATGATCTAAATACCTTGAATACGTTGAATTCTAGAATTTTTGCTTCAATCGATCATGCAATGTAGCTGCTAGGTGATTGATATGCTTCTTAAATCTGCTCTCCTTGGTTGCTACTTATCAAATGGTGAAGAAATGATATGCCTTGAGGTATTTTATCCATCACTAAGTGAGAAAGTGCATTTATCACAGTTAGCTCAACTTTGCACATTGTCCAGTCAAACACAAATCTTGCACTCATAGGATATGAATCTCCAAGTGTTGCGATCACATACATAGACTCCATAGTGTCTGTATACACCATATCTAAGCTCACATGAGCTTATTCCATATAATCAAGGGCTGGATATAATATGTTTTCTTCATCCAATGCTTCCTTTAAGGCCATGCTCAGCCTTTTAGGTCAATGTAGCAATTTTAACATCACGTGAAGACACAGTAGCATCTACTATCTCTCCTTGAACCAATGCCTTATTGAAATATTTTACCTTCCATATCTTTCCATCATCTTCATCTGTTGGTTTCCTGAAATGATTCTTAAATTCATCTATATATTCACCAAAACTTTTACCACTATCACCAATATTCTTCTTTATAACCATAGGAGGTGGTTCTCTACTTTTTCTTCTTTTTCTCTTCTTCTCCCCCTTTGATATAAATGGTAAAGGTACTCACAAAAATTCAAAATTTCAAACATGGAGGACTTAGTGCTTATTCACCAATTTCAAAATATCTTGGAAGGAATATTCCAAGGTCTTAACTTCATCATTCCAAGAATTAATCAATAGTTCACTAACATGAATCAGTTCATTCAGTGCATAGGATGTAGTCTCTCCTACCTTTAGCTCATTGGGTAAAAATTTTATCATTGATTCCCTAATCTTTTCCATCTCAGTGAGATGAACTTAAAGAATTGATAGCTTAGGAGTGATTAAACTCTTCAGCAAACCAAATATTGTAACTACTCTCCATTTCTCTATATCAAAAACATTTACCTTATCCAAGATTTTGGATGTTTGATTGTCCATCTCTAATATAGATTATGAGGAAGTCTCACAACTATCCATCATACTGTCTAAGGTAGCCCTATCCTTAGCTATAATATCCTTAATATTCTTGATGTGTCTTATAGGATTGATGCAATAACTATACACCTTTCTTCCTTGTGCAACACAAATTTTGGCCTTAATTGTATTTTCTTTCAGAATGCCCAAGTCCCATGAGATGGATTAGAAAACTTCCTTCAACTTCTTCTCTAGGTACCTCTTCTCTGTCTTTTCCTCTGTGATCTTCACAAGTGATTATAATGGTTGTAAAAGTTGTCTAGTGCCATGTTTAGGTTCTCTGCATCATCTTTTCCTTGAAATATAAGAGGTATAGGGAGTATTTTATTTACAATATCTACTGCCCTAGCGACCACCTTAACCTTCTTATCTCCTTTTTGTTTTGACCTCTCTTTTTCCTTAGCAAATGCCATGAAGGATAATCTCATCAATTCATCCTCATCCATACTCTCCACATTAGTGCTCACAGGCTTGACCATACTTGCCAACAATAAGGTGGAGGAAGTATCAGGTTCTTGTTTTATCTCAACTCTTACCTCTTCTTCTTTGTCTTCTTCTTTTTGTCCTTCCTCTCTTTGTCCTTCCCCTTCTTCTATCATTGCAATATCTAAGTTTCCTTCAAATGGGTCCCTCTCATCCAGTGAAGTGTCAAGGGTCACATGCACACCAACAATAAAGAAGTTTGGTTGCTTTTCAACTTCTCTTGCTTCTTAATGTTTTTCTCTGCCATAGGGATAGCTCCAGTGTTGTCCAGTCCAGTTATATCATGAATTAGATGACTACATATCTTCATAGGCTTCTCTCCTCTCTAGATAAATTGATAATGTACTTTTCTTAGTAGAATCTTAAACCATTTAGTCTCATTGAATTCACATCCATATCACATACATATCTTCTTCATTGATTGCTTTCACAAAACACTCTTTATTTATATCTACTCTGTCATCCAATCGGCTCTCAAATACAATAAAAAACATAATAATTAATTATACAAATAATAAATATTGAATCAGCGATCTTATATTACCAAAGTGTTTGTAATATATAATCTTTATCTGACTTAGCATGTTACCATTCCATCTATCATTCCCTTAATCATCACTCCTTTTCATATGCCTTGTTTCACCGTTCCTCTATTTTCGCATGCCTTCATATCACTATAACTTTCTGATATTAATACCAAAACCCATGTGACCTTAACTAAAGATCATACATATCCCAAAATGTCTTCCTCTAAGCTCGCAAGCCATCATATAGCATATATTATCTTCACTGACCAAAACAATATTGTAGTATTCTGTAAATATGATTCTATACTTAGTCATTTTCATGACTGTGTCTCCAACACTCATACTTAATACATGAGATCACTATAACATAAGTGTTTCCATAAATTACAACCCTCAAGTGATCCATAGTGCTCCCAAAATATCACTTTCCAACAATCTCTCCCTTTGGCATTGATGGCAACACTTAGCAAAAAATGAATAAGTATCCAAAACACTAATTGTACTCTTCCTTCTACTTTTCCTTTCTATATATATACATATTATTTTCTTCTTCTCTCTCTTCTTTTTTTTATTTATAATTTTATTTTCCATTTTCTCTTCTTCTCATCATTTTTTTTCATTTTTCTCTTCTTCTCCCCCTTTGACATCAATGGCAAAGGTACTCACAAAACTTCAAAATTTCAAACATGTAGGACTTAGTGCTTACTCACTAGTTTTAGAATATCTTGGAAGGAATCTTCCAAGGTCTTTAGTTCATCATTCCAAGAATTAATCAACAATTCACTAACATGAATTAGTCCATTCAGTGCATAAGATGTAGTCTCTACTACCTTTAGCTCAGTGGGTACTAATTTTTTCATTGACTCCCCAATCTTTTCCATCTCAGTGAGATGATCTTCAAGAATTGATTGCTTAGGAGTGATTAAACTCTTTAGCAAACCAAATCTTTTCACTAATCTCCCTTTCTCTGTATCCAAAATATTTACCTTATCCAAGATTTTGGATGTCTGCTTGTCCATTTCTAATACAATTTGTGAGGAGGTCTCACAACTGTCCATCATATTGTCCAATGTAGCCTTGTCCTTAGCTATTATGTCCTCAATGTTCTTAATGTGTCTAATAGGATTGATGCAATAACTATACACTTTTCTTCCTTGTGCAACATAGCTTTTGGCCTTAATTTTAGTTTCTTTCAGAATGCCCAAGTCCCATGAGATGGACTGGAAATTTTCCTTCAACTTCTTCTCTAGGTACCTCTTCTCTTCCTTTTCCTCTACGATCTTCACAAGTGACTCATAATGGTTGTCGAAGTTGTCTGGTACCATCTTTAGGTTCTTTGCATCATCTTTTCCTTTAAATATAAGAGGTATAGGGATTATTTTATTAATAGTATCTACTGCCCGAGCAATCACCTTAACCTTCTTATCTCCTTTTTGTTCTGACCTCTCTTTCACCTTAGCAAATGCCATGAAGGATAATCTCATTAATTCATCCTCATCCATACTCTCCACATCAGTTCTCATAGGCTTGGCCATACTTGCCAAGAATAAGGTGGAGGAAGTATCAGGTTCTTGTTTGATCTCAACTCTTACCTCTTCTTCTTTGTCTGTCCCTATCTCTTTTCTCTATTCTTTCTCTTTTTGTCCTTCCTTTTCCTATTCTTTTTCTTCTTGTATTTCTTATTTATGTCCTTCCTCTCTCCATCCTTCCTCTTCTTCTATCATCACACTATCCAAGTTTCCTTCAAATGGGTGAATCTCATCCAGTGAAGTGTCAAGGGTCACAGGCACACCAACAACAAAGAAGTATGGTTTCTTGTCAAGTTTTCTTTCTTACATACTCTCCTTAGCTATCTTAGAGCTTTCTCCCATTTAAGGAGTCAAGGTTGTACCTACTAGGTGGAATAGTTCTTTCCAAAATTTTTTGATGAACTTTCTATCTATATCACTTACAATATTTTAAGGAAGCCCATGGAGTCGAAAAACTTCCTTAAAAAAATAACTTGGCTACTTTGTGTGCCTTGTGTTCTGTAGATATGGCAAAGAAGTGTGCATACTTTGTAAGTCTATGTACGAGTAGAAATATATTATCCTTTCCTTGGACCATTGGAAATCCTGTTATGAAACCCATTGATATTATTTCCCATTTTTTGCTTGGGATGGGTAATGGTTGTAGTAATCATGCTAGGTTTGCCAACTCTACCTTATTTTATTGACAAGTCATGCATTCTTGTACACATTTTAGTACATCCTTCTTTAACCCCTTCCAATAATATTTCTCTCTAATGTGCTTATAGGTTTTATAATATCCTTGATGACCTACTAGTGGGTTGTCATGATATTCCCTTAAAATTTGGCCCTTAGTTGTTGATTGCAGGGTCAAGTATACTCTTCCTTTGTAAAGAATGATGTTACACTAGACCTTGAAATCTTCATTGGGTAAATTACCTTCTAATATTTCTCATGCTTGGGGATCCTTTGTATACTTTGTTATGATTTCTCCTTTTGATTTCTCCTTTCCAATCTTTTGAGATGCTTGAAATATTATTTATATGGGGTCTCCTCGAGAGAGCATCAACAAATTTATTATTAACCCCTTTTACATATTCTATATCAAAATCATAGGCCTAGATTCAACTAACCCATTTTTGTTATTTACCATTAAGATCCTTTTTATTTAAGAAGAACCTTAGGTTGTGATGATTTGTCTTCATAATGAATCTTCCACAAACTAAGTACTATCAAAACTTTTCTAGGGTGTGCATTATATCTAACATTTCCTTATCATATATAGAGTAGTTTATTTCTACATCTATGAGCTTACAACTTTCAAAGGCTATTGGATGTCTCCCTTGCATGAGTACTACCCTGAATCCTTCTCCTGATGTGTCACATTGTAACTCAAATGACTTGGTGAAATTTGGAATAGCTAGAATAGGGAAAGAACACATGGTTTCTTTGAGTTTTTCAAAAGCTTTTTGGGATATATTCTTCCATGTAAAAGCTCCCTTCTTTGTTAAATTTGTGATAGGAGCTTCTATTTAAGAGAACCCCTTTACAAAACATCGATAGTAGCTACATAAGTTGACAAACCCCATTAGTTGGATTAGGGTTTTGGGTCTTGTCCATTCTTTGATAGCTTTTATTTTTTCCTCATTTACACTCACCCCTTTAGCACTGATTTTGTGTCCTGGGTATATAATCTCCTCTAGCCCAAATTTACATTTTAAAATTTTAGCATATAATGATTATGTTTCCAAAATTGTCAAAACTTATTTAATATGTCAAAGATGTTCTTCCCATGTTTTACTATAGATAATTATATCATCAAAGAATATGAGTAGAAATTTCCTTAGTTGTCAAAAAATGTGGTTCATACAAGATTGAAAAGTTATCGGTGCAATATGTTGGAAACTGCAATTGAAATAATTGTTGTATTGTTATTGATGTCAAACCTTAACTGGTAAGACTGTTGCTACTTAGGAAAGTACTATATCTATTTGAGTGTTGCTAAGGGGATATGCAAGGTTGGTAACAATAGCACCTATGGAAAGGTTGAGTTATCTTGATACTACAAAGTGTACTTGACTATGTTGTACAATGATGAGACAATGTATTGTTTATCTTAGTAAGACTGAAGACTAAACTGGTAGGCTTGATCGAGCAAAGAATGGAGAAATCATGTTTAAGCTGAGTAATTTTAGTGTCGACTGAGTCAGTGTATGCCGAGAAAAATTTTAGTGTCAACCGAACAATAGTTAATTGCCGAGGAAGATAGTATAAGCTGAGGAAACATTTCTAGTAATGATCGAGCTTTCTACATAAAGATCAAGTAGTTAATCACAGTATTGACCAAGCATAAGCATTTTTATATTTGAAGAGAATTTAGTTTTGGAGCCGACATTGTTGAATTCTTGGATTATTTAAAATGTGTTGACTTTATTTATTGATTGTTTGAAAGCATTAAATGCACTATAAAATGTTTTATTGTAAATCTTTAAGAGATTTGAGATGATTCTAGAAAAGGAGCCGAAGAACATGAAGCGGGTAGATTCAATGAATTTGACCTAACCCTAAGATCTATGAATGAGATTGAGCAGCATAAGATGAGTTAACCTAATTGAGGAAAGTATTAAAGGGAACCTGAGCATTTGGATATGCAAGTGCATGGGGTGAAAAAGAGAATGCTGGAAGATTAGTAAAGTTTTATTGATTGTATATGCAGAAAAGGGTGAAGGAGAATTGTGATGGTTGCTTGAAGAAAAGTTCCAAGAAAATTAGAGATGGAGATGGAAAAGTTTCAAAGTCAGTAAACCAACATTAGTGTATGAAATCAGATCTAATATTTGCAAAGTGAGTTGTATATTTTTAGATAAATATTGCTGCTACTTTCTAACCATTGTAACAATCAAAATCCTTTTAACAGAGGTTGACCTAACAGTCATATGTTAAATCCTTTGAATAAGGTTACATTCTAATGGAGTGTATGTAAGTCCTATGACAAGGCTCACTTTTAACAAGGTGATTGAAATCCTTTAACCGGGTCACACCTGACAGTGTGTATTGTAACCTTTGACAGGGTTGGCTTTTAACCGAGCTCACTTCAGAAGAGTGAAAATAATAGTAGCATGTTACAGAGTGGTTTTTCCCAAATTGGGTTTCCACTATAAATCCTAGTGTTAATACTTGTGTGAATGTTTTGGTTTGAATATTTCTATGTTTTACAAGTTAAGTTACAGATGGGTAATGGATTGCATTGTTATATGTTTCTATTGTTGAATTAGTGATGACCGAGTTTGTTTTGGTTATTGGATCTGATTTAAGGAAAAGTTTTTAAGTATGTTTTATACATCAGGACCTGAGAACAACTAATTCACCCCACCCCCCCCCCCCGCCAACCCCCCTCTTTGTTTTTCTAAATCATATTAACACAATATTGGTGAGACCAAATGGGAGGACTAGGAATTCAAAATGTTCATAGTGGCATCTGAAGGTGGTTTTGGGAATATCTTCCTTTCTCATTATTATTTGATGATATCTGGATTGTAGATAATTTTTAAAAAAGTAGCATGCTCCAAGTAATTCATCCATTAGTTCATCGACCCTCGAGATAGGATACCTATTTTTTATGGTCTTCTTATTCAAGGCTCAATAGTTAATACACATTCTCATGGTGCCATCTTTATTTTTGACCTATACCACTGAAGAAGAAAATGGACTACTGCTTGGTTGGATATGCCTCATTTTTAATAACTCTTTGATTGTCTTTTCTATCTCTTGTTTGAATTTTTTAGGGTGCCTATATGGAGTGGTTATCACTATTTTTTTCCCTTCTTCCAACTCTATAGAATGTTCAAATCCTCTTTTTGGGGGGAGACATGAGGGAATTTCTTCAAAGACTTTTTGGTATCTTTTCAATATGGGCTTGATATCTACATGAATATTTTTTCCTTATGGATTTGATTTATTTAGTATCATACCTTGTGTGACCCATTCACCTTGGTCATGACTAAGTATTTTTTCCATTTTCTTACAAGAGATCACCTTCGGGGAGGCATCTGGAAAACACTCTAAGTGTAATGTATTTCCCTTTATTTTTTAAGTATATTTATAAATTAGGACTGTCCATTGTGAATCACCCTTGGGAGTATATCCATGACATTCCTAGGATAATATCATTTTGGATATCCATCACATAAAAGTTTCTTTTTATTTTGTGATTCCTAGAGCGATTTCTAATTGGGGTACTATGGTGTTGTAGTGATCTATGGACCCATTTTCAAAGGCTACTTTGAAACCCTTAAATTCTTGGGTTTTTAGCTTTCTTCTTACTACTATGTGTTTTCCAATGAAGTCATGTATAGCTCTCATATCCATTAAGGCAATTATTTTCCATCCTCTAAGTGTTCCCTTGATTCAAAATATTTTTTTTTCATTCTCTTTTGTAATGACAACTAATACTCCATGCTCTTGTTCCTCGATTCTTGCCTTTTTTCTGGAGGTATTTTCTTCGCATGTTTCTTCCATATTATTCATATTCCCTCTTTTACATTGATGACCACAATACCAGGGTGCCTTGTATTTAAAACATATGTTTTCTTGGTATAAATCTTCTCTTTTTAGACATCGATGTTCCTTTCTCCAAGGTTATTTGCATACATAGCAAGGTCTCCCTTGATATCTCCTAAATCCCTCATTTTGATAAGGTGTCTTGTACATAGAATTATTGGGTCTTTTCCTCGGTATATTAGTCTCAACTTTTTTTTCCTTTCTAATGGCCTCCTCTAGTTTTTGGGGTTCAAGAGGTTTCACTGAGCTTTTAGTGGAGTCTTTTGGTCCTTCTATAAACATATAGGTAAGCCTTTTTTGAGGAAGATCAGGAATCATAACTGACAATTTTTAAAAATTGTGGCTGAATTCATCCATGGTTCATGTTTGTTTGAGGTGGGTTTAGTCTTGGAAATACCATTCAGAATCTTTATCATCAAATCTACTAATAAGATTTTGTGTGAATTCATTATAAGTGGTGATTTTCTTACGGCCTAGAGTTTTTAGACCATAGTTCCACCAATCATGGGTTGGCCTCATTAAATGGAGTATAACAAATTTGATATCATTTCTTTCCATCATGGGACATATAGACATGTATGTGTCTAATTTATGGACCCATGACTGAGCAGTTTCCTTCCTTGACCCATCAAAGCATGGTAGTGGTACTCTACTTATTTTTGTTTTAAGATCTTTGTTTACATAGTTTTTCTTTTTGTTTGTCAATGTTTTGGTTTCGTAATACTTTTTAAAGGGAATAAGGTTTCTTATTTCTAGATCCATCCCTGCATACATTTGTACAATTTCTTCCACACTATTTGTGGTTGGTTGTCCTTCTTCTACAATTGGCTCCTTGCTCGGATGGAATGAAGGAAGGGTGACTCATGGAAATGAAACTTGTGTCGAATGTCCATTTTTAGAATGAGTGTCCCTCCCTATATTTGGATTGGTCCTTTCATTATGATTGTTATTGCTCAAAATTTGTAAGGCTTCAAGTATCATTTTTTGGGTGTTTTCAAACCTTTCATTAGTTTGTTCCATGAAACTTCTTAACACTTGTGCTAGTTTTTTCTCATTTTTCTCTTGGTGTGTGAATAGATTTGTATGGTACAATCTTCATAGGATGGCAAGATTATGCTATGATACCACTATACTATCCCAAGTATTAGGGTTAGCTTTGGGACAAGTAATACCTTCAAAATAAATATTAGGACTTAAAAAATAATAAGTCTAACTATACTATTCTGCCCTTTGTCCTAACCCCAACCTTAAAGATATCTCTAGATTGTGATTATTAACCCTCCCAAGGATCACCGGGTCCTAAATTATATAATATCAAGTTTGGTACCATCCTTGATTACCTCTCCATATTCTCTAGAGTTCTACTTCTAAGGTCCTTCCTAGAAGATATAACTAATAACCTACAATAGATTGAATATTTTGATGAACTAAATGGACAAGTGAAAGGTAGTGATTAGAGATCACCGAGATACTAAAGTGATATGTAAGGCAATTAAATTAGTCAATATGTATTGTCATTGATGTCAACTAGTTTTGAATATACTTATCATGATGGTTACAAACATATGAAGAAGAAAAATGGTAAAGGAATGAGATATCTACATGAAGATTAGATGGATATGGACATATGACTAAGGTATACATTGGGTAACTTATTGATGAGTCTATGGCATCATTTTGTTGACTTGATTGTATTACATGAATTTGTTATGTATTGAAGATCATAACTGAACAAGTTAATGTAGTCGGTAATTGAAGATTTATGTATACACCGAGCCAATGTAGTGTATACCGATTAACAGTAATAACCAAGTTAGTATTCACCAACACATTCTGTATTGACCGAGCAAGAGAAATAATTAGATTTTATAACAACTAACTAAATTGATGAGCTAGATGATTGCTTATGATTTCGAGGTAAAAGATAAAGTTTGTTATGATGATCTAATGACTGAAAAATTCAAGATTGATCAAATGGAGAAGGATGAAATGTATTATTGACACATCTGTCGAGGAAGCTTGAAGTGACAAAATGAACAATGGATATTAAGAGGAAAAATCTAATGGATGAGAAGAAAATGGTTTATGATTTCTATTTAAAGAGACATGAGATTCATTATTGAGTCTGGAATAATCGACATTGCAAGAGAATTCACGTGGAAGAACTATTTTCATATACTACTGATCAAACTGGTTATAGACAGAACTAAGGAGAACTGTAGGTATTACCGAGTGTCAAAGTATTATTCACCAAACTAGATATGTTGAAGGATATGAAGGATTGAAGTAATTATTGATTAGAGGAGGTATTTTGAGCTTAGCTTAGATATGAAAATATGCAAATATTAGTTGTATTTGAATTAGATTACTATTGTATCAGTTTAACCATTGTTACAGCTAAATCTCTTAACTGAGTGGACTTAATAGTCTTATTTATATTTTAATATGACATTCTATGAATGTTGTTGGTTTTCTTGTTGACCCCATAGTGAATGTTGGTCAAGAGGTAACTGTTAGTGATAAATCCTCTAACCAGGTCACACCTTACAATGTGCGATGTAACCTTTAACAGGGTTGGCTCCTAACTGAGCTCACTTCAAAAGAGTGAAATATTTTGGGTTACTAGTCCCATGTGTTTTTTCCCTTAGCAGGGTTTCCATGTTAAAATCTATGTTAATGTGTACTTGATGTGATTGGATTGTTGTTTTACTTTACACATTTCATATTTAGTTTAATCGGTAATCACAGTATTGTATTTATTGGTATTCGGTAAATAAACATAAAGTTATTGTTGATAGCTTATTGAGTTGATTATTTGTTGAAAAAATTTGAATATATACATCTGGCAATGTGGGACTGTAGGATAATTGGAATTAACTTATTCACCCCCCCTCTCAATTATCTAACAATAACCTCTATTCAAGGCCCTTATCACATATGCATATGTTGACATCAATGAAATATTCCTGCCATAAAGAATATATCATTCTCACTCATGTTGGCCAAATGGAGGCTAACCTCACATATTGACATTAAGGGGGTGATGTCATATTAAGATCACTCTCTTCCTTCAAAAGGGATTCTCTTGATCTCAAACTATTAATTATAACTATTAAGTTGTGTGTATTATCCATTTAGAAATCCACCTTTACATATACATATATACATATATACATATGTATGTATGTATATGTATATGTATATGTATAAATTATCCATAAGCATAATCCATAAATAAATTCAAAAATTTAGTTACATAAATATAATTCACAACATAATTATTGAATATACTTTACATATATACCTTCCTTACCTTCCTCTTAGCTTGGTACACATGGCTCTACCCTTGGTCGGCCCCACCATGAATCCCACCGTATATCTTAAGTCATCTCTATAGACTTTAATGTACTAATATTATCTTGCTTTGAAGAATTTGATTGGTCTTGGAATGTCTTCTTCCCTTCGTACCCCTTATCTTTCCCTCCTCTACGTCACTTAAATATCTCCTTGGCCCCACTGAGTGGTATATCTTTTCCTCCTACTCATTTTGGTGGTGGTGTTTAATTTCTATGCTTAGTCGATGTTACCATTTGGTTTAGGTATTAATGTCTATTGATATTAAATGTTGTTTTAATTGTTGATTCACTAACTACAAGTGAGGAATATTATTATTTATTAATTTTGTTTTGTTACATATAGATAGTATTAATGTTAGTATTGAATTTTGTTTATTTTAGTGTTGTTAATATTGAAAAAAAAAATTGAATAATATTTTGAATAATATTTATTTATTGAAAATATAGTGGTCTAATATTAATCAATGATTATGGCATTGGTTAATTCATATCTTAATCAAGGCTTATTGCACTTATCCCTATATTTAAGTTTTGGATCTATTTCAATATTCATAAAATCCATGTTTGTGCATGTTTTATTATATTATAATCTTATTATCCATGTGGATTAAAAAAATTATAATACACCATTAAAATTAACATGTAGATCACTTGCAAGCTATTTATTACTATAATAACAATTTGTTACTATTTGTCATTATAGTTAAGTTGATTCAATCAGGGGGTCAACTTAAAAGAACTTGGCCCTTGTGATTGACCAACTTTCCCAAGGTATTTTATAATAATGTGAATCCTACATAGTCAATAAAGAAAAATAAATATAACAATCTAGATACCAAAAAATTACATTGTATGATATTATGATAGTACAATGTTTGGAAGTATATAGTGTTGGCAAGTGATGTTTTGGAGCACTAGGGATAACTTGAGGGTTGTCATTTATGGAAACACTTATGCTAAAGTGATTGCATGTAGAGAGTTTTGGTACTAGAGTCACAATCATGAAAATGACTAAGTACATAATCAGGATAACAATATACTGTGTTACAGTTTTGGTTAGCGATGATAATGTATGATGTAATATGGCTTGCAAAGTTAGTAGAAGACATTTTGGAATATGTTAGACCTTCAATAAAGGCTGCATGTGTTTTGGTGATCAAATCAGTGAGATACAATGTTGTGAAGATATGCAAAAATAGAGAATTAGGGAAACATGGCACATAAGCAATTGCGATGATTGAGGCAAGGTTAGTGGATATGGAAGTGTGCTAAGCTAGTTGGATATTGTATATTTATAACACTTTGGTAATATATGATCGTCAACTATATGTTTATTAGTTGTATTAGTAATTATTATGTTTTGCAATGCATTTTGGAGAGCTGATTGGATGACAGAGTTTGTATAAGTATAGAGTGTTTTGTGGAAGCTATAAGTGTGAGTGTGATAATGATGTGATGGATGTGAATATGAGAGTAGAGAGTAGATTGCGAGATCAATTTTTGACAAAGCTATAACTGAAACTATCTAAGAAAAGGAAGTGCTTGTATTGTTCACTTTGAAGAACACTTTGTGATAGTATTTTGATTGTAAGAGTTGTAAGCTCACCACCTTTAACAGGGTTTTTGTATATCCCTAATAGGGTTTTGTATTCCTCTAGCAAGGAAATGTACTATGTAATAATCATCTCCTAGTAGGGCTAGATCTCTTAACAAAGATATAATATTTTAGTGCATAGTTGTAGCTACCATCCCCACTGGGGTTTTCCCTTGGCTAGGGTTTCCTCAAGAACAAATAATGGTATCATGAGCTATGTGTTATGTGTTTATGTTATTTTTATTTTAGCATTTTTATGGTTTATTTTCAATTGGTTGAAGTTTAAATTAAAGTGTTGTAATACTGATTCAGCCCCCCTCTCAATATTACCTAATCCTAACAATTGGTATTAAAGCTATTGTCCCTTGGAGATAAATCCTAACAGCTTAAGGGAGATCAGAATAGATTCAAAAATTTTGCAAGAGAACTTTCAAGCAGCACTTGATGACCTAGACAAAGAAAAGGCTGAGAATGGTGATGCAAAGGGATTGGGTTCTAGTATTTCCTCCAAGATTCTAGCCTCTACTAACCATCCAATGGTTACTCCTTGTGCTATCTTCCCCAATGTGGATCTCTAAGATCCTCTCAATCAACTTCTCCTCCAAGGTATAGTTGACTTCTAGAAGATTCACAACTCCTAAGACCAATTTAGGCCTTCAAATCACTTGGATTCTTCACTAGAACTCCCCTCTAGAACTCCAAACCCTAGCTTAGGATCATCTCACACATAAATTCCACTCTTGAAAAATTTCTTGACTCTTCAAAATTCTTTAGGAACCCTTTCCCACACTTTTGGATACTTCATTAGATCTTTTCGTACCAAATTCACTAGGAGGCCTAATTGGCTCAATTCCTAGTAGGTTTATTTTGACTTGTTTTGGCTTAGTGCTCCCAAAATCCCTAGACACCCTCATAGAAGACCTTGAAAATATTCAAGGTATCCACTAACCCTTTCCAAATCCAAATTTTAGACTCTAGGTTACACCCGCAACCCCATTTACTAGCAGACCCTAGTTTTAAGCCTATTAATTAGGCCTCTGGACCAGTCTAGACCAATTGCTTCCAAATTTATCTCAAAACTCCTATTCACCTTCTCTCATCTAATGATTCTTCAAGGGTGAACATTAAAGCATACATAGATGCCACTGAATTCCTTCATCAAGATCATGGGTGCTCGAACCAGTGCCTTCTTTACCCTGTCCTGGCTCACCTTCTCTCAACAGTCAGCCATAGGGCTTCCATCCTAGCCTAGAAATATTAGTGCCACAAAAAAAATGAACTATTGAACATTATTTACAGATTTTAACCTTCCATCCCCTATGGTTTTAGCCATTTCCACCAGTGGATGCTCAGGTTAGAGTCATTTCAAGCATGGAGATCCTGCAAATTGGCTCTACAGACTAGTGGCTCGAAATTCTTGCAAACTCTCACTACACTAACCTAGAAACACAAGAATCAATGAATAATAGAGATAAGTCACTACTCTAAACTATCATGGGTCTTGATCACCCTATTCAATCTTTACAGGTCATACAAGACGTAGAGAAACCCTACAAATAGTAAGAACTAGAACATAGCATCCGTACAGAAAGTTCTAAATTATAAAATTCAAACTAAAACTTCATTAGCCTTTGAAATCCATCAATCTCATGCCCATATACCAAGCATGAGTGGTTACAACCACCTTAACTTCCATCTGAGAAACTTTTCAAAAAGTTGCAAAAGTTGCTAGCAAATTTTTGCCAAAGAGTGCCATTTGGCCTTTTACACCAACTCAAAGACTAGGAATGACTCCTAAGTCCTAAATTAGGAAATTTAAGGTTCTAAGACCTTTCTTAGACCATTTCTACCAAAAAATAACTCTTTGAGACTCTTTAGGCCATTTAGACCAAATGGACCACTAACTCTTCCTGAGCTCATTTGACTCTTACAATCACAATCATGGATCCCACCTAATGGATCTTATTCTAACTCTCAATAAACTCCTAACACAACCCTAACACTCACTAACTTAGCCAAAATGGGAGGTGATCTGAACCAAATGGTGAGCTAAAATTCAAATTAACAAGAGCAGAAGGTTTCATCAAGAAACTAAAGGAACAACTTGAAGTCTCAAGAAGTCAGAAACAAGACCTTATGGACAAGATCAAAGAGGATTTAGACAATGACACATTAGACCAAGTTAAGAAGCTAGAGCAGGAAAAAGAACAAATCAATATTCTGATTATTAAATAGATTTAACATGAAAAAGATGCAAGATACAAAGTTGAAGAGTCACTAGAAGAAGCAAATGAGTAGATAGGACAAATGAAGACTGAACTTGATCACTACAAGGATAAATGTCTGGAATTAGAGAAGTACAATCAGATCATTAAAGGTGAACTCACTCAAGCCAAATTACACATTGAGAAGTTACACATGAGCAGTGATAAAATTAATGAACAAAGAGAGAGATATAAAACTCAAGGAGACATGACTAGAATTGGATTCAACATAGGTGAATGTTCTAAAACTAATGAAGAAGCAAATGAAGAAAAGACTAAAGAAATACCTACTCATGAAGAACCTAAAGAATTTACTAGACCTTTTAGAGGTTGATGCTTTGGATGCATTAAAGTTGGACACATGAAGTAAAGGCCCTTTCAAACCCTTTTCTAGTTACTGCTATAATTGTTATGATTATGGACATAAGAAGGCATAATGTAGAAAACCATATCAGTCTAGGTATAAACAAGATTATGTCAGAAAAGAGTCAGTAGCCAAGATCACATTCCTCAAATGCAATAACTTTGGGCACACTACAAGGTATTGTAAGCTACAAGTAAATCAAGATAGAAGGAAACCACCTACATGTTAAAAATGCAACAACCTTGGACATAGTGAAGTTTTGCAGATATAATGGAGAGGACAACAGAAGAGGACCAAGAGGATAAAGAGAACCAAGAGGACCACCCCCTATGGTTATAAGGAAAAATGTTGGTGACAGTGATAAAAGGCTTAATGAGTATATGAATGAGTTTGAGAATTATTTCAAGAAATCATAAAGTAAAGAGGATGACAAGATATGGAAGGTGAAAGATTTCAATAGGGCATTAGTTCAGGGAGAGACAATAGATGATGCTATGTCTTCACATGATGAGTTCTTTGAGACATCAACCTAGAAGGTTGCATGGCCTTAGGGTAGCATTGGATGAAGACACTAGAATATATCTAGCCCCTATGTATGTGGAGTGAGCTCATGCGAGCTTAGGTTTGATGTGTACAGACACTGAGGAGTTTATGTTTGAGAGTGCAACACTTGGAGATTCTATTATCTCTATTTGAGCATTAAGGATTGTCATTAGTATCAAAGATGATCAATCGGTTACCTATGCTATCTAGTCGGTAAAAGGAAGTACTACAAGCTATACATGCTAGTAAGTTGAACTACACAAGCCTTCACACCGAGTTATCTCAAGGCAGTACTGAGAACAAAAAGATGATAGTTCTAACCAAGCACTAGAGTAGTTTTACTAAGCATCAGTGTATATCGATACTGAGCATCAATAAATACCCAAAAAACTAGACACCGAGCACTAGTGTATTAACCGAGCAACATTGTTAGTGTTTATCGAGAAATCTAGGAAATGACATAGTAATCAGTTTTGGCACATTTATCTATGTAGATGGTTATAACAGATTCATGAAATGTTTTACCAAGATCAAGGATCATTTATTATAAATGTAATCATTAATTATGTTGATGATCTCTAGGTAATATTTTGATCTAGGTCAATTTTGTACACCGTAGATCTTAGGTTATTTTCTTTAGGTGATGTAACCTAATTGGGTCATGAAGCTTAAGCGAAAATAGTAGTATGCTATATAATTGTAATTGATGTCATTTTGACATAAGCTAAGTACATGGATGAAATGAGAAGTAGATCTTGAAGTAGCAACCACCTTCAAGACATCAGTTTTCAGATGAAGTTGAGCAGTGAAGCAGACATTCAGTTATTCAGAATTAGACAAGACTACTAATCAGAATAGAGGACAGTTATCCACACATTGAGGTGATATAGTATTGTGATTTCATAGATCTAAATCATACAAGTATTATTTTTCAAATTTTATAGATACCCCATTGTTATTCTCTAGCAATTATAGCAACCAAAATCTCTTAACAGAGTAGACCTAATAGTCTTTTACAAATATCTTAACCAAGTGCACACTCAAGTAGTGTTGTATAAATCCTTTAACAAGGTAGATCTAGCTGATCTTTTGTTACTCCTAACAGGGTAAGATCACCAGAAGCGATGACAACTTGTAGCCCTAACATGCAACCTTTATTATCTGCAGTAGTGAAGATTTGTGGGTGTCATCCCCACCACAGTTTTTACCTTCTAACAAGGGTTTTTGCATAACCAAAATATTTGTGTTATGTGATTGAGTTATTGTTTGATTTCATGCAATTTACCTTTACAAGTTAATTAAATGAATGATGCATACAATGGATTCAATTGGATAGAATAGATACTACTGTTTGTAGATCTGATTTATGGTTAAAAAAATTTGTGGGCACTGATTCACCCCTCCCCTCTCAGTAACCTATCTCTCTATTCTAACAATTGGTATTAGAGAAGCACTGATTCACCCCTCCCCTCTTAGTACCCTATCTCTCTATTCCAATAATTGGTATCAGAGCTCAGATCTCTTATTGGACAGTTTAACCACTAAAGAGGAAAGATCTAATCATGGAGAGATATAAGTTAGACAAAACTATGGAGAATCAAAAGTTTCAGATGCAGATGTTCATTGAGAAATACAAGCAAGCAAAGGATACTTTGAAGAAATTACTGGTTCAGAGAAAGAATATGGCTATTATGGAAAATGATACTACCTGCCATGAAGAATAAATTGATGATCTATTTGACAACATTGGATCAAGCTCAGGAAATATTTTTGATGGTTCTAAAAGTGCATTATCTGATTTATCTGAAAAGAATCTTCATCTGACTAAACAAGTGAAAGCACTACATATTAGTCAAGAGGCATAGATGGTGAGAATGATTGATGTCATGAACAATGCTAGACAAGTGGAACAAGAGAGGAATCTGGCAGTTGAAGATTGAAGACAGATGACTAAACAATTACAAGTGAAAGAAACTAAGATTCAAAGACTTACCAAGCATCACTTTGAAATATACAATCAAATTATTGTTGCAAACCAAGAGATCAACCAAGTAAACAATGAGCTTTCAAGGAAACTTGAATATGTTGGAGTACTAAGGGAAGCAAATGAAAAAATGAGAAATGAAGTAAAGATGTAGCTACAACACAATGAAATGATGAAAAAGGCTGAAGACAGTTCCAAGAAGATTGATGATTTTATGATTAATCAAAGAAGACTTGGAAGTACATTAGGATTAGGCTATACCAAGCAAGGTGAATCATCCAAACAAGATGCACAGAGGAATAACAATCAAAGTCCAAGATCTAATACACTGACATGCTATCACTATGGTAAGTCGGGCCACACTTCAAATGTTTACAGGAGTAAAGTACAAGGTAAACCAAAAACCACTCCTAAATTTAATGGTTATTGTTATTATCATGGTAAATTTGGACATCAAGCATATGAGTGTAGAACTAAGTTGAATAGGACTCATAACAATCCTACCATGGAGAAACTATGTTACACTTGCAATAAGCATGGACATACTTCACAAGAATGCAAAACTAAGATGAAGCAAGTTTGGACACCTAAGGAGAATAAAAAATCCCATCAACCGAGAAGACAAGACAATGCTTACACTTTGGATTATAACACATGGGCCAAATGCACATCATGTGGAAGGTATGGACACATAGCAGCTAATTGTATGAGGAAGAGATGGATTGGACAATCTCAAAGTTGGACAAGAACTGGCATGGCATGTTTACATTGTCATAAGGTCAGTCACCTAAGCAAGGATTGCAGAGACCGAGCACCAGAAGAAGGACATATATTTGAGAGTGGCAACACAATTGTAGATATCATGAGAATTAGAAACACTATGTGGAGAAAAGCATCAAGTGTGAATGCTGAGTCAAACAATGCATTCAATGAAACCTCGTCCATTGGATTGGGTGAGATTGACACTTCTACTTAAGTGAAAAAGGTATGTATGGGACTGATATTCCTAATTGATCATATTTTACATACAGTTCCTATATTTGATGTGCACATACCAAATCAACATGAATTAAATATGCATTATGGTTCATGAGTTTTGAACTTTCAAAGTTACGCTATCGGTATATGTAAGACCGAGTAAAGAGTTGCCCGTCGATGACTATTATGCAAGGTTAACCAAGTATCAGTAATAACTAAGTGGGAAGTTATGTGTTAACTGAGTTGTTGAGATTTTGTAGTAATCACCGAGTTGACAGTTGTTGTCAAGTTGTAAGTAGGTCAGAGCATTTATTAAAAATATTTTGAGCGGGAATTTGAAAAGCTATAAATAGTCAGAGGACTTAGTATATTTTTCACAAAGAGACTCCGAAGAGCAAGAATTTTCATAGAGCAATTAAAGAGCAAAGAGTTCTGCATTCAAAGTAGATTTAGATTCAACCGAGCATGTTCTTCAATATTTTTAAGTAAGTATAGTCACTACTAAGCTAATTTATGATATTTACCAAAAAACCTAAGGAAAATGGCATCCACATCAAAGATCAAAAATTCTAAAGTTGTAGAGGAGGAAGAAGTAAATTTGATCATGTCAGCTACTTGTAATGAACCCAAATACAAACTTCACCCCGAAGTTGCATCCAAAATTGATCCAGTGGGAGCTTTTTTGAGCATACCACCTAGGGTTCTATTAGTCAAAGATGTAAGGGTATACATTCACTTTAAGATTGGTGAAATTGGATATTTCAACATGTATGTAGCTTATCAAAAGCTTTGTGGAGAAGATGCTATACTTAAACTAAAATATAATCAAGTGAAAGTACTAGGTTTAACAAACACCCTAAAGTTTTTGAAGAACTTCAAAACAAAATGGATTAGGGTTGTGCTCAATCAATTTCATGAGGGAAGATTATGGCTAGATAAAGTGGTAGAAATCACTAAGAAGATGATAAATTCTATCACTGGTTATCCTACAACCGACAAAGCGAAAGCAGTTCGCAGTTCACCAAGAGTGGACATTGAGAAGAATACAAGAGCCGAATGGGATGGCTGTGCTTTGAAGATCAGTACAATCAAGGACCTAGAAGTTAAGTTTGTTGTACATGTCATAGGATACAAAATCTATTACTCAAGTAGACTGAACAATGTACCTTGTGTAGCTATTGACATTGCACATCGAATGATTAAGAAAGGTTATCGGCTAGACCTAGTTGAGATTATACTAAAGCAAGTTGAAGAAAATATGAAAACAATCAGGTTGGTGAAGTTGAATACTTGTAAGTTTGGATCATTGTTAGTTTGCATATTTTTCTATTTGCAAAGATTTTTTCCCTCTGTCAGTAATATTGAGTGGTCAACTGACAAGCCTATCATATCACAGATTTCAGAGTTAATCAAGAATTTGGGAAACAATCTAAATAGTGTCCTAGACAACTACTTTGAACAATTCAAAGTTAGAATGAATTCTCATAGAAGAATTTGTAATCAGTTAGTAGAAGACTATGAAGAGGAGATATGTTTTCTAGTGGACACTGACAACACTTTGATAAAGGTTGTTGAGACTAGAACTAAATGGTTAGCACCTTTGGGTCATAAGATCAATATTGATTTTGCTTCTAAATCAATAAAGGCACTATTGACCACACCCAAGGATACAATGCTGAAAGGTTTGGGACTTATGAAGAGGCAAAGTCAAGAATAAAAATAGGCCTGGTTATTGGTAAGATAACAAAGAAGTCCAATAAAATGATGAAGTTAGTTGAGAAGATAGGAGATGACAATGGTTCATCTGATAGTTCACTGGTTGAAGTAGAAACTGAAGGTCGGTTGATGTTAATTAATAAATCTCATGATAGTGAAGAAATTGAGTTAGACAAAGGAAAAGACTCTATAGCGGTTTTTCCTTCACCAACTCTAAAGAAGATGCACTGAGAAGTGCAGATAAGGGAACACACAAGGGAAACTACTATAGCTTCACCACCATTAAGAAAGGGAGTAGTCAAGATTTAAAATCCTAAGGCACCAACACCTATAAAGACATGCATCAAAAGAGGTAATAAATCTACTACTGCTGAAGCCCCAACAAAAAGAAGGAAATTGATTAGGGGTAAAGATGATTTAGATGAAGATGGTGATTATATAGATCAATTTAAAGTTGTAAGGAATAAGAATAATTCTATTGATGAAGTGGTAGAAGATATAATTGAGAATGGAGAACTCAATGATCCTAAACTTAGTCAATTTGGGTCTTTATCAACTAAGGATCAGAATAAATGGGAAGAAGAAATCATCCAGATGATGATTAAGTTCAAAAGAGTTCCATTAAAATTTGGCAAACATCTTCCAAAGGCATTAGATGAAAGAATAAACTAGAAATGGACATATGCCTTGGATGCTGAGAAAAGAATGAGGGAACAATCCCTAGTTGCAACAATGCCACATCTCACTATACCAGAGATAGATGACTTAATGACAAATCACTCCAAGAGATTTAGAGTGAAAAGTCTGGCACTTAAATTATTGAATGAGAATGTTGTAGATGTAGATTAGGAAATTCAACTCATCTGGACCTCAATAGTACAAGCCTGAGAAGTGACAGCAAAAATGGCAATAATACCAGCAAAGAAATTGAAGAGAAAAGGAAAAGGACTTCACGCTGATGATGCAGATTTAGCTTTAGAACAAACTATAGACATATCAGATATCAAGGTACTTGATTACAATGAAGCCACCGAAGAGATTAACTTAGTCCAGGATGCACTGAATCGAGCTGAGATCCAATTCACCGAGCATAAAGGAGAAGATGTACTCATAGAGAACATCACAAATGGTAATCCTGATGATCAAGATGATGATGAGGATGTGACAGTTGTTGGAGCTCAAAAATAAGAAGAAGGTACATTCACCGAGCTAGAAATTACATCACTACCGGGTGAACTTCCTATTCTTATGGAAGTTGTTGAATTTGTTTCTAAGGAACAACCCGAAGGCTCAATCCTTGAAAAATCAATGGATACATCAAGGGATCAAGAAGAAAGCACTCCTGCAGAAGAAAATGAGCCTAAAGAACTAGAGGAAAAAGCAATCAAGACAATCCCACCTGACACAACATCAGAAGCTCCATCTTAGTCAACCAACACTTAGGTTACCAAGGAGCATAAAAAGGAGGATAATGTGTCAACTAGGGAAATAACGCAACATGTTGAGGAAAAAGTAATTGTACCATTTGTTAAGAGCTCACCTCAAGAGCCAAAGAAGAAGAAGAAGAAACATGGAAAAGGGCCGATCACACTTGAAGAAGTGATTGTTATACCAGATTGTGACCCGAGGACCCTAAGCCCCAAAGAACTAAGAAAATATGGGGAGCTTTGTACAAGAAAAGTAGCACAAGAAAAGCTGAGGATGGAATGCAAGAGCAAGGAGATATTGTAAAATGTAAGAGACATCTTACAATAGGTTGTACTAGAGGTAGAGATTAATGAGGACACACCTATAATGGACCAACTTGCTACCCTTGCAAATGAGATCAATGCCCCTGACTTTGAAGCTGAAAAAAGAATAGAAGAGCAGGTAGAATCTAAGATTCAAAATAGATTAGCAGAGAAAATTAGCTAGGAAGTGGAAATAAACAAGATGAAATTATCTTAGGTAATAATTGAGCTTCAATCAATTACTCAATTAATTATTCAAATGTTAGTTAAGCTTTGCACTATGGAGACCTTCATTGTTGAGATCAGTGAGAAGATTAAAAAGTTGAATACCAAAATCCAAGCCAGTGCACAAGCAACCTTAACCGAGCTAGATGCTTTGTATAAGCATATACTGAAAGTTCAAGAACTTAGGCGGTTAAGAGAGGATTTGAGGAAGTAGGAAGACAAGATAAGTGACTAGGTCACCGAGCTACTTCCCCACTTGAAATTTTTTGAGAATCACATTGTCAAAGCACAAGTTTTAGTTTCAACACCAGAGATTTTTGTATTAAACAATATCTTTAACATGCATGCACAATTAAAACTTGAGCACATTGCTCTAACCAACTTGAAAGAGGAATGGGAAAACCTCTTAGATTCATTGAAGAAAACCCACCAACACATTTTTGATAAATTGTAAGTATACACTTTTGTATTTGGCATTAATATCAAAAAGGGGGAAACTAATGTATATATGCCAAATTAATAAAAAAATGATAAGTGTACTACATACTACTGGGAGCATGCATCGAGGGGGATAAATTTTTGAAATTTTTGTTAAGTTATGGTATCTATGTATATATGGCGAAGTTAGAACAATTTTTGAGACATCAAGTCTATATACATTTAGGGTTTTGATACTAGTGCCAAAGGGGGAGATTGTTATCTCTATTTGAGCATTAAGGATTGTCATTAGTATCAAAGATGATCAGTCGGTTACCTATGTTATCTAGTCAGTAAAAGGAAGTACTACAAGCTATACATGCTAGTCGGTTGAACTACACAAGCCTTCACACCAAGTTATCTCAACGTAGTACTAAGAACAAAAAGATGATAGTTCTAACCAAGCACCAGAGCAATTTTACCGAGCATCAGTGTATACCGATACCGAGCATTAGTAAACACCAAGTAGACTAGACACTGAGCACCAGTGTATTAATCAAGCAATATTGTTAGTGTTTACCAAGAAATCCAAGAAATGACATAGTAATTAGTTTTGGCACATTATCTATGCAGACGGTTACAACATATTCATGAAACATTTTACCAAGATCGAGGATCATTTATTGTAAATGTAATCATTAATTATGTTGATGATCTCTATGTAATAGTTTGATCTAGGTCAATTTTGTACACCATAGATCTTAGGTTATTTTCTTTAGGTGATGTAACCTAATTAGGTCATGAAGCTTAAGAGGCAATAGCAGTATGCTATATAATTATAATTCATGTCATTTTGACATAAGCTAAGTACATGGATGAAATGAGAAGTAGATATTGAAGCAACAACCACCTTCAAGACATTAGTTTTCAGATGAAGTTGAGCAGTGAATCAGACATTAAGTTATTCAGAATTAGACAAGGCTACCATGTAGAATAAAGGATAGTTATCCACACATTGAGGTGATATAGTATTGTGATTTCATAGATTTGAATTAGACAAGTATTAGTTGTCAAATTTTATAGATACCCTACTGTTATTCTCTAGCAATTATAGCAGCCAAAATCTCCTAACAGAGTAGACCTAACATTCTTTTATAAATCTCTTAACCAAGTGCACACTCAAGTAGTGTTGTTGAAATCCTTTAACAAGGTAGACCTAGCTGATCTTTTGTTACTCCTAACAGGGTAAGATCACTAGAAGTGATCACACTTGTAGCCCTAACAAGCAACCTTAATTATTTGCAGTAGTGAAGATTTGTGGGTGTCATCCCCACCGCAATTTTTACCTTCTAACAAGGGTTTCTGCGTAACCAAAATACTTGTGTTATGTGATTGAGTTATTGTTTGATTTCATACAATTTACCTTTACAAGTTAATTGAATGAATAATGCATATAATGGATTCAATTGGATAGAATAGATACTATTGTTTGTAGATCTAGTTTATGGTTAAAAGTTTTTGTGGGCACTGATTCATCCCTCCCCTCTTAGTACCCTATCTCTCTATTCCAACATATTCATATTTTGTGTTCATGAGATTTGTGTTGACTGGACAACATGCAAAGTTGAGGTACCTATAATTAATGCACTTACTCAACTTGTGAAGGAGAAAAGAGCTTGTAGGATATTATTTCTCCACTATTTGATAATTAGTGACTAAGGAGAGCAGAGTTGTAAGCATTTCAGTCATCTAGTAGATATATTGTGTGATCGCATGAAGAAAAGTTTCAGATTTTAGTGTGTCAAAGGTATTTAAACTTTATACTCTCTGAGAAGTTATGGATGCACTAGTAATCTTTGATATTGTGGATAGACCTAGTTATAAGTTTAAGAAACACCCATTCAAGTCTTGTGAGGATGATCCAGAAGGAGCATTTTGACAAACCCCTAATGGCATATTACATGTGAAGGATATTAGGGCATATATACACTGCAATTATGAGATCATAGGAGATGTAAAAATCTATAGTGAATTGGATATAATGATAGAAGTAGATGGTAAAATGGTAGAAGAGTTTAAGCACCTATAGGATCAATCTATCATCAAGCTAACCCTACTAGCGAAATTCACTGAAACTGAATGGTTTAAGATAATCCTTAGCAGAATCCATGATTAGTTTATATGGATTGGAGAACAACCAATAAAAATATGAGCTCAAATGATACATGAGATAACTGGTTTAGATAATGATGGAGCCCTCCCAGTAGCAGAGAAGAATATAAGAAAACAAGTGTAAACCCTAACCCATTCAAATTGGGATAAGAGAGCTAGGATAGTTAATGACATCTATCAACAATATATGAGGTTGGTAGCTATGATATTAGGTTATAAGATGTTCTATAGTAGCAAGCCTATCTCATTCTCAGGTGGAGTTATTATGATGGCATATAGAATGGTCAAGGAAAATAAGGACAACCTATGTAAAGTTCTTGCAGAACAGTTTTTGGAGAATGTGAAAGTAATAAAGAAAGACAAGACTAAGGCATTCAGGTTTGGATTACTATTGGTTCATATGTACATCTACATTGAGCACAAATTCTCTGGCATGTACCCTAGGGCATGGAAAGATGATGTAACTACTAGAATTCAGATCTCTAAGACATACCAAAGACAAAGCGAGAATTGGGTAGATGGAGAATTATTTGCTATGACTAAAATTCTACAAAGGAAGATGAAGGAAAGGTATAGGATACGTGAAGATCTAGTTGAGAAGTATAAGGACACTATCAGTTTCATGGTTGAAACTGATTGTGTATGCTTTGAGGTAGTGGGGCCTAGGAAGAAATGGTGTTACCCTGTGGGGTATGAAGTCAGTTATGAGATTCTAACTATGCAGGTAGAGCATGTATTAGTAGCACAAATAGACCCTTCTAAAGAAAGATGGGTAACATATAGGGAGAAGTCTGAAAAGGTTAGAGAAGAATAAGAAAAAGTGACAAGGAAGAGAAAGATTAGTAAAATAGTTGAGGATATCATTGTGAAGGTAGGAATCACTAGGGAGTAGTTGAAGAACTTAAGAACTAAGATGATAGAAGCATCTTCCAGCATGACTATTGATGCACCTCCTCCATCTGAAGTAGAAAAGACAAAAAGATCCATTCCTAGTGTGATAGACATATCAGTCACTCCTGAAAAGATTGTAGAAGAAATTGTACCTTCGAACATACCTAGGAGACCTACAAGATCTAGCAAAGCAAGCAGCCCTAAGAAGCAAGAGGTAGAAGTGGAAATGAAGAAGAAAGAAGAAACAATGACTAAGAAGACATAAGAAAATGAAGCACAAAAGAAGCCACAAAATCTATGGAATCTTGACATTCATATGTTGTAGAAAAGAGTGATAAGAGATGGAAATCTAAAGACCATAAACAAATATTATGAAAGGTATGACCCTGAGAATCAGATAATTATTGAGGACACTGTAATTGAACATTTGTTAGTTTTCAAAAAGAACTTGTTGGAGGTAGAAGGAATTGTAATCACCTAAAAATGGACAAAGACAATTTAATGATAATTCAAAGTAAATCAAGTGAAATCAAATCAAATCAAGGACGTAATTGAATCAATTGAATCACAATGCACAATTATCCAATCAAAACAAAAATCAAGTCTTAATTTGAGATCAATCAAAATTGAGAGCATTTTAATCAAGTGCAATCAAATCAAAATAAAATTAATTCAATTAATTGTATAGTCTTGGATTAAATTAAATTCAACGCATTCAAGGGGTACATGGCTAAAATAAATCAATTAAATCAATTAATAAAAATCAATTACTCTCAACAAACCAAAAGGGAGGAAAATCAATTAACCAATGAGATTAAAGGAAAGACATTCACATGGATCAAGCCAAATTGAATCTCATTCACTCAAAGTGAAAAGGAATCTTAACCATCCATCTTGTCTACTTGTCCCAAGCTTTGAGGACACAAACTTTGCATTGTCTTCAAAGGGTAGAACCAAAGACTTAACCCCAACTCAACCATGATCAAACACAACTACACCCCCTACCATTGGAAAATCTATAAAAGGAAGGCCAAAATCCTTCATTATTATCAACCACCTATCTGAGAATTGCATCAAACCTCTTGCAATTTGAGTTTAGAAAGGCATTTAAGAGCAATTTTAGCATTTATCTTGATAATTGTTAGCTTTAGCATATTGTTTTATTTCTATCATTCTCATACTAGGACTGTCATTAGTGAGAGCTTGTTGAGAGCTCATTCATTAACATCTTAGTTAGAGAGCCATAGGATGCTTAATTAGTCATTGATTTTGTTAAACAGTTTCTCAATTGTGGTTGTATTTAGTTATTATTTCACTTATTGTTGATGATTAACCCTAATTCTATGAAGATATTTTTATTAGTATACAAAATGGTGCCCACCGTGGGGCAGTAAGCCTCATTTTATCAATTTTATCATTTGGATCATCTTTTGTAGGCTTGTATTTGCTATTTTCCATGGAATTTTTGTAGGAAATAGGTCAAATCATGCCTATAGTCAATTCAGTCATGCCTGCAATCACTTGGATAATGCCTACAAGCTCTGTGTCGACACTTATTTGCTAAAAATTTGTGCCTGGTTGATACTTTCTATTATGTCTTAAATTCTTTATTGTCACCTGTAATCAAAACAATCATGGCTGTGTGATAAAGATATATTGCCTTTGCCTAAAGAAGTCACACCTGGGAGTCGAGAAGTGTCGCCTGCCAATAATCTGTTGTCACTTCTGACCAAAATTTGAGAAGCACATTACAGAACAAGTCATGCCTAGTATCATCATTCTTATGCCTACTTGTCTTAAAGTGTCTCTTTGACTTAATCAATTTTATGCAATTTTAAAGTTTCTTTGCGCTTAACAACAATTTTCTTATGCTTGCTTAACTTTATGTGTCACCTGTTACACTTTTAAGTGTTGCTTGCTAACAGTAAAGTTATGCCTACAAACAATTTAATATTGCATATTTGCTGGACAATGTCGCTTTCAATTTTCTGTCATAATTTGCTTTCAGATTGATCAATTCTTTCATTTAACTCTCTATTTGTACGTTTTGACTGTAAATGAACAGGCACCAAAAAGTTCAAAAACTAGAAAGCAGGTTTAATCAAGAGGGGAAGGCACTAGCTAAGAAGATCAAAAGGGAGAACCTAGCACATATCAAGGCCGTTCTTGAGTCAACACAAGAGGAGGACAATCGGGTATATCAAAAATACCTTGTTGTGATTGAAGCTTAAAAAAAGAAATTTGTCTCTCTTAATTGGATCTTTAGTCCTTAGTTCAAATTTTTGTTTGAAAATTTGCAAATAAGGTACTTAAAATTCATTACATAAATCTTTGCTTTGTCAAATTCAATTTTGGTTTCCCCTTATTGTGATTGTTAGTGTTGAATAACTTGCTGGAGGACAAAGCACATTTGGAAAGGAACTATAGCCAAGGTAAGCATAAAATCATGGAGAAAACTCAAAAATGCCCCTAAATTTTGTTAGCTACAAGGAGAGGTAAGCCTTAAAACTTGGTGATTTGCATGCTTAAATTGTGGCATTGTCCTTTCAAGATCTAGTAATTTGGATAGCTTAGAGGAATAAACCAAACACTTAATCAAAACCCCTTGTTTGTAGAAAAGAGTAGCAATACTTGATTCTCATTAGTTAGTGGGTGAGGAAATTGAACCTTGTTAAGAGAATACCATCCTAGAACTTTAGTTGGGCTTGCCTCCTGAGTTTGCCTTAATGAGGCCAGTGAGAGGGATAGCCCAAAGTGGGATACGCTCTCTTTTTTCCATGGGAATCCAACCCACTCTAAAATGAAATGCATGCATCCTTAATGGGGCGTGTGACAAATAGATTTTAAATTTTTTAACCTTCCTCTAGTAGTCCTCATAGATTGCGCAAAATCATACCTTGGTGCGTGTGGGAAGCCCCTTAACATACTTGGGGGATGAGAGATTAAAGTCTATTTGAACGGAATCCATAGTAAATCCTTGATAAATTAGCAAGCCTACCTCATTAGAGTCATTTAAAAGCCAAATTTGACCTTAGGTAGGTTGCTTGGAAGAATTTCTTGTGATAATTGATAAAATCATTGTGTTGTGCTTGAAGATATTTGATTACAAAAAATAAAACATTCATTAAGATCCAAAAATCAACTAACAATAAAAATTCAAGAGAATATTCTATTCACAAGAATTCAAGAAATGGAAACATTATCCAACCAATTATCATTAAGAACAGTGTTTCCTTACCTCTATGATCAAGAAGAGCATTATGAACATCATATCTTTGATAATTCAAAATTTGATAAAAAATAATATCATGAAAACCCTATGTTTGATAAAAAAGAATATCCTAATGATAAACCAATATTTGATGAAGAACCTATTTCAAAATATCAAGAGAATCTCATCTTTGATCAAGGAAATCGAGAGCAATTAGTCTCATCTCAACAATATTCATCATATGACAATTCTTTAAAAAACACAAATACATCCAAATATCCTTGGGATAGATCATTTAATCCTTTTGGAATTTCATAAGAATCAGCTTTGGAAAAACTCCTTGAAAATGATCTCATCACGTTGCCTCAAATCACTTCATGTGGTTTTATCTTTTTGAGCAAATATTGTGCATATCATAGACATAATGAGCATGAAACTTCAGATTGCATGGAGTTGAAACATAAAATCCAAAATCTTATTGATGATGACATAATTGAAATTGAAAATCCTAATGAATCATCTAATAAAGATACTACTCTCAAGCAAGATCAAACTTATGAACACGTGTCTAGTAGTGGTCCTCTTATAGCTTTCACCTATTCCACCATTCCTCCATTTCATATAGAAGCAAAGCTATCCAATTTTCCTCCATCAAACAAAGATCCAAACAGTTTTCATAATGACTATGTATACCCTCAAGGGCTACCTCTAAAAGAGATCCAAGCTAACCTACATCTTGCTATAAACTTTTTTCATGCTTCAAAGGTTATAGATCCCAAGCCTTCATGTGCTACAATGCCTATCATTCCTATTTCAAATGAACATACATCATCCCTTCAAGAATCCCTCATGTGGATCAAAGCTCCTACATTATCCTTAGAAGTGGCTCCATGTCAAGAGACTAACCAAAATTTCAAAGAAACAAGTCTTATTAAGGATCAAGATCAAGATATTATCCCTTCTTATCCTATAGTTGACCAAAATCCCATATGCCAAGAATCCCATGATGAACCCTTCATACCCTTCCATTTCTTTTAAGAAAATATACTTCCATCTCAAACACTTCATATTCCTTCACCTCCTATATCATATCCATCTCCTAAGAAAGATCAAGGTATTCCTTCGATCTATGATGAACTTATCAAAAATCAAAAGCAAAGTATTCTTCCAAGGCCATCAAAAGATCCTTGTCAAGATCAAAGTATCCCAACATCCACTTTTCATAAGCCTCCATATCTATCTCAAGCTTCAAATGCTCCTATCAAAGTCACTCCTATGAAAGCTATTCATAAGCCTATTGGTACAAAGATAAATCCGAAAGATGAAAGCCTTGGTCATACGGCTCAAAACAAAGATGTTGATATCCCTCCCACATCCCATTTACCTTAATTTGTGCATAAGCATCATCCTTCTACATCTTCCAAATCCATCCTTGGTCCCTATGTCCCACACTTGAAACCTTATACATCCTCCAAATCTATATTGGGCCCTTATATTCCTCCATCAACCTTTCCTACCATCCCTATCCCACAATCCACTTACCCTATATCCTATTAAGATCAACAAAGACATACATACTTGAGAAACCAAGCACCCACCCATGTCAATCCTCCATACAAGACCACCCATATGAACCATTCATACCAACCTTATTCATCCACCAATCCCAAGTCCTTTGGAAGAAATTTGAATGTGCAACATAAAAATCATAAATCCAAGAATCCACTTATGTATGAAGAGCACCATGTCCCATCTAATCGACATGTGAATGAAATAAAAAAAGAAATATTAAAGAGACCACAAAGGTCCATCAAGAAAAAAGAGAAATCAAAGAAAATGTGGGTTCCTAAATCCCTCATTGAAGAAATGCATTTTAAAGCATCTAAAAGGAAAGAAAAATCAAAGAAAGTGTGGATTCCCAAGTCACTTTTGAAGGACTTACACACAAAAGAGAAATCAAAGTTGACATTCAAGCTTCCAAAGGCTTCCAATTCACATTCTCCCAAACACATTCCATCTTGTCCATCCATTTTGAGTCCTTGTGTCCAAAGATCCATATCCTCTCTTACATCAAAATCCCAAGCTATTTCGCCCATTTTTCCTCCATTATTCCACTACCCTTCAAGGTGTGTATCAATGTTGATCTTAATAATACTTCTTATCCTCCTATTCATTATCCTTCCATTCCCTTTTTCACTCCCACACATGGAAATACTTATTATCCTCTTATTCATTATCCTTCCATTTCCCTTATCCAATCCATTGCATAAAGCTTTAGCCACCCTTTACCTTATCCACCATATCACCTTTCCATCACCCTATCAGCATCTTTGAGCATACCTTTCAATGGCTTTGGCACATCATATCATACCTTTTCAAGGAGTATCCAAAGAGCATGAGGCTTGAGTCCATCCAAACAAAAAAAAGAAAAGAAAAAAAGAGAAAAAGAAGAAAAAGAAAAAGAAAGAAAAGAAACCCATCCTATGGTGAAAACCACTTCTTGTGGCATCTTGGACAAGTACCATGATGAAAACTTGGAAAACAGGTGTCATGCGTAATTCCTCTCTTGCACTCTACACTTGGGGGCAAGTTTCATCCATCACATCCTCCATCTTTCTACCATTGATCTCACTGGCATCCGTACTCCATCTTTCACCTTTGATCTTGACAAGGTTGAACATATCTATGAGCATTAAGTATCTTGACATGAGTTATCCTATCCATCAGCCTATTCACTGGTTGCATTCACACTACCTTATCATGATCTTGCTTATCCTAAAGCCATCTTTCTTATTCCTAAGAAGCCTTCACCACCCCTTTATCATGATTGTATGATCCTATCCACATTGATCTTGATCCAAGTGAAAAATGAAAAATGAAAAAAAAAAAAAAAGGTTAGAGAAAGTCTCTTGAATGTCCATTCCTTTGGACCATTGTCATGACACCAGGTCATTATTCCATATGCTCTCTAACACCACATCATTGGCCTATATTGAGATATCATAATTATTTTCTATCATATCATCAAATTATTTATGATTCATTGAATTCATATTATATTTTAATCTTCTTATTTAATGGATCCCTAATCTACCTAGATCCATCTCATTCCTAACCTCTACCATGTTACAAAATTATGCATTTATAACTCCTTCCAACCCATCATTCAAACCACTTATCAAATGTGGGATGAAAGTGCCTCCAAGTACAGGTCTTCAACCACTTTATTTAGCCCACATACTTTTTCCATTTGAGGATAGTCATAAATGCGTCTCTCTCTCACATTCAAAGCCTCTTGCATTTTTTAATGTTTGGCATCATAAATATCTATGAGATTTTTGAATCATTTTGGCACATTACATTCATCTTTTAAATTCCTCCATTCTCCAATGCCTATTGTGCAAAGTTCTCTAAGAGAAATAATAATTTAAAAATAAGATTTTGTTTTGATTACGTAAAAGCGGGTTTTGAAAGGACCCAAACCTTTTACATCAAGATTAAAAAATAGGCATTTAAGTTCTAGAAATACAAGTGCAACAACACCAAAAAAAGCCACACAAATGAGTCCCTAAACAAAAGATCAGAAAAAAGACAAAGGACATCAAAAGGACAGCAAGACATCAAGTTGTTGTCTAAACACATTTCATAATTTCTATTGCCTAATTAGCCAACATCTGCATGTTAGCTACAAAAAATTTTAGATCTTCAATATCACTATTCTTCTCATCCTCCATCTTTCTGAACCTGGATCTAGTGCGCTTGTTAGGACCTTGATCATCTTTGGCCACAGTGGTCACCTGCTCCCCTTTCCCTTGGTCCAGCTTGTCCACTAGGATCTTCACATGCTCATTCAACACCTTAAGGATAGCATAGCTCTGCTCTGCTATATTCCCAATTGTTATCTCTAGCTTGTTGATTCTATTTTCCATTATCTCAATTATTTTTTTCATTCCTTCACTGTTACCAATTTGTTTCTCCATAGCAATAATTCTATCATTGAAGACAGTGAGCCCCTCAACCCTATTGGCAATCTCAATGAGCTCATCAATAGTTTGGCCCATGTTTTTCTCCCCCAGGTTCATCTTTTTAAGGACCCCCATCTCTTTTTGGAGATGATGAATATGAGACTTCATGGTTGTGATGTTTGCTTTCATATTACTAAGGGTTGTCCAAAAATCCAAACAACCCAGATTCTCAAAATCCTTGTTCCCTCCCTCCATCTTCTCCTTGGATCTCTCCACTTTATCCTTCCCCTACCCATCTTTCTCAATATTAGTCACAACCTATGTGACATTATGTAGAATATTATCCTCGACCAACACATTTTTCTCAAGCCCCACACTCTCTTCCACATCAGGGTCATTGTCCACACGGTCATCCTGATTATTATGGTTTTTATCATGAGAAGAAGAACCCTCATCAGAGGAAATGAAAACCCTTTTAGCAATTTTCTTCTTCTATTTTTTTTCTCTGGTGTGCTTACCAATGGGCTCCATTTTGTTTTTGCCCTACTTCTTAGAGCTTTCCTCCCTACTCTCCCCTTCCTCCAAATCCATCTCTGTGACCGAGTCCTCCACCTTACTTTTCTTTCTTTTTCTTTTGGGAGTGGAATCTTGAAACTCCTCAGAGTCACTCTCATCTTCTTATGTTTCCTCCATAAAGGGCTCCTTAGACTCTTTCCCATCAATTTCATAATCTTTGAGGGCTTTCCTGTTAAAACAGGGTCTTTCCACCTTCTTTGATTTTAGAACCTCATAAACGAGGACCATAATCACTTCATGGCAAGCATGATCACCCTTTGGGTCCCTTTACTAGTTGAGGATAGAGGCATTCAAAGAGCTCAAGAGGTAAAAAGGGAAGTTAATTTTAACCCCATGCCTAAAATGATTCGAAAGAATTAAATGATGGTTGTAAATTTTAGTATAATGACCATCAAGGGTAATGTAGCTAATAATCACAAACAAAACAAGACACTAGGGTCTAGAAATACTCTTAGGATTAAAGTAAGAGTTTTCCACCTTCACCATACATTTCCTCTCCTGCTCCATAGGCACAAAACCCTCCAAGGATTTTTCCAAGATCTTCCTATCCCTGTAGAAGTTAATGCCCTCAATCATCAGACCTATCACTTCTGCTATTATCTCCTCAGTCACCTCCATGTTTTGCATACCAACCATAACACTCCCCTTGTTCTAGGATTTGATGAAGTTCCTGGTCACAGCAACTTTCCCTCCATGCAGTTTCTCCATGTAAACTGCCAGACCCCCATCTTTAAGTATTTTCCAAACCTCTTGGTTCTGGCTCTATTCACTACAATTCCTTGGCTTATATCTTATCTTCTTGCCTCACATAGCTCTGTAAAAGTCCATAAATCCCTTCTCAAAATTAATCCCAACACTCTACAAATTAGACTTCGATTGGTAATAAAACCCTCTAATATCCAGAAAGACCCACAAATCGTGCCAAAAAGCCCCAATTATTATCTCGAAATCACCCCACTGTCCATGAACATCACACAAACTTTTGCAAGAAATACTCATTAATATGCTCTTCATTTAGAATGTGTTTCTTACTAATCACCCACTCCTTATTAATTAATGATGTCCCTTCAAAAGGGAGTGTGGAACCATCATCCCACTCAATATCCACCTGGCTTTTACAAGCCACATTCGCAGCCCAGTCAACAACCAAGTTGGCCTCCCTAAAGTTATGAGTTATCAAACATTCATCAAAGAATTCAATAATGTTTTTAGCCTTGCTAATAACATTGGCTATATTCCAAAATGGGGTCATAGTGTTCTTCAAACATTTAATAATATTTAGGGAGTCCCCTTCAATCCAAACTTTAGTATAATTTTTCCTCTTAGTTAATATCAAACCATAAAGGGCAATGTTAGCCTCCACAACATGGTTGGTATTGAATCCTATAGGAATGGCCATGGCCCCTTTGTAGTTCCCATAATCATCTTGGATCACTATGCCACAATCCACACTTCTCGGGTTACCCTTAGAGGCACCATCAAAATTAACTTTAATCCAGCCATTAGGGGGACAATCCCATCTAGCCTCATTTCTCAGACTATTTTTGGTATTCTGAACCTTCCTTCCTTCAAGCTTCCAATTATTATAGACTTTAGACTCCTAGTCATCCTTTGGGTCCTGATAATTATTGATCAACCCCACATTTTCCAAAAGAGATCTCTTAATCTTATGGAAGATTACAGTCTAGCTAGACTCCTTGCTTCTAAAAATTCTATCATCCCTTTCTTTCCACACCCCCAAACACATGAAAGAGAGGAAGAAGTTCCAAAAAGAGATTAAGAATTTGTTATTAGTAGGTGGCTTCCAACAAGTGAATAGCTCCTGAATGTCCTGAGGAAACACCCACTCCATATTCATCAAATTCAAGAATTTTCTCCAAATTTTCCTAGCAAAAGAATAGTGGATAGTCATATGGTTGATATTCTCCTCATCTTTTTTGCAAAGACAACACCTATTGGTTAGAATAAGGCCTCTTTTCCTAAGATTGTCAATTGTTAGAACTTTATCCTGCAATAAGATCCAGAAAAAAAACATTAATTTTAGGTGTTAGACCCTTATACTAAGCCTTAGCCCAACAAGGTTTAGGGCTATCTTCAAAGTTTTGCATGTACAGAGAGGAAACCGAGAAAGAGCCATTTGCATTATATTTTCAAATTAGAGTATCCTCTTCATCAACAAGAAAGACAACATTCAAAATTTTATTCATACTTTTAAGAGAAGGATCCACCCTAACCAAATCAATCCATTTATCCCCCTCCCAGTAGTTAGCCACATGAATTCCCAAACACTGTTTGCATTGAATCATCTTTTCCTTCCAGATTGGAAACTCATTGAGAGACTTATCAAGAATAAAAATATCTTCCCAAAAGAGAATATTCTTTCCATTACCGACCTTCCATTTAATACCCTTTTTTATCAAATCCTTTCTTCTCAAGGCATTGTTCCAAATACAATATCCTCCTTGGATAGTTTCATGGTTCAAAAAATTGTTGAAATCAGTGTTGTTCCTATTATATTTATTGTGCCATATGGTGCTCCATTCTCATGAGTTCTTGAACAATCTCCAAAGGAGTTTGTCCATAAGAAATTCATTCATACATCTTATAGTGTAGATACCAAGACCCCCTTTCCTAGCAGGTTTACATACCTTCTCCCAAGCTATGAGAGCCATTTTTTTTTTCCACTCCGGACCAAAGGAAGTTCTTTTGGATTTTCTCTATACTTTCAACAAACTTCCTAGGTATTTTAAAGAGACTTGGAGCATAAAGAGGAATACTTTAGAGGGTATCTTTAAGCACCACAATCTTACCAGCCTGGCTAAGGAGAGCACCCTTCCAACCAGCTAAACCCTTGTGAAATTTATCAATCATATCTCTCCAAAAAGAGTCCAGAGGAACAAGGCATAGAGGTAGGCCTAAGTAAGAGCCTGGGAGACAATCAACCTCACAACCCAAAAATTTTTTTAACCTTTCTTATCTTTTTTTAGGAACATTAATGAAGAAAATAGAACTCTTGTTCCAATTAATACTTTGACTTGTAGCGATAGCATAGTTGTCAAGGGATTTTTTGATAGTTTTACCATTCTTAATAGTGGCTTCACCCATTATTATGGAATCATCCACAAATTATTGGTGCAAGAAAATCAAGTCCTTAGAAGAAGGTTTCAGACCTTTAAAATCACCTCTGTTAACTAATCTGCCAATGTGTCTACCCAAGCATTCTACCAAAATAACAAACAAAATTGGAGATAAGGGATCCCCCTGTCTAAGACCTCTCGAGGACTTTAAAAAAGGAGTAGGATAGCCATTCACGAGCATAGAGAAAGTAGCAGAGGAAACCAAACAATGGATGAGATCTCTACTCCTCTTATTGAAACCAAAAGCCTCGAGAGTAGCCTTAAAAAAATCCCAATCAACCCTGTCATAGGCTTTGGACAAGTCAAGTTTCAACAAAAAACCTTCCTTCTTTGATATAGTCAAAGAGTGAATATTTTCATGGATAGAAATGATAGAATCCAAAATCTACCTACCAGGGAAAAAGCCATTCTATTGTCTAGAGATAAGAGAAGGAAGAAAGAGAAGAATTCTAGAGGTAAGGACTTTTGATATAATCTTGTACACTGAGTTGCAAAGACTAATACATCTGAACTGGTCCATACTATCAGCCCCTATTTTCTTTGGAATCAAGGCAATGAAGGTACCATTAAGATCCTTGAGAATCCTTCTAGCCCCAAAAAATTCTTTACTGCATCTGTAACATCATCTTTCAAAATCCTCCAGTATTTTTGGAAGAAAAAGAGAGGGTAACCATCCAGTCCAGGGGCTTTATCTCCTTCAAAGGATAAAACAACCTTGTGAATCTCATCCATAGAAGGGATAGCAGTGATAGCTCTATTTTTATCATCATTCAAAATGCAGGGGATACCATCCAACAGTTCTTCTTGGCATTCCTTATCCAAGTCCTCAGCTTTCTTTAAGAGTTCCGCAAAAAAATTATTTGCTTCACCTCTAAAATCCTCCTCATTTAAACTAATGGTACCATTAACCTTAAGTTTATAGATTTTGTTTCCCATTCTATGTTTCACTATGGTCATGAAAAAGTATTTAGAGTTCATGTTCCCTTCCTTTAAAAAGATCTTTCTAGACCTTTGCCTCCAGAAGCATTCTTCTTTTGAAATAATGTCATGGTATTCAACCAGTTTAGTATCTTCCTCATCTTTAGTAAAAAGGCTATACCCATCTTTCTGAATACTATCCTGAATCTCCTTTAGCTCTTCAACAATTTTCTTTTTATTGGTAAAGATATTTTCAAAGGTCTCTTGGTTCCATTTCTTTATATTATCCTTCACATTTTTCAATTTCTTTGTGACTTTAAACATAGTTGTTCCTTTAACCCTAATACTCCACCACTCCTCAATCAGCTTTTCTAGGTTAGGGTGAATAGTCCACATTTTCTCAAATTGAAAAGGGAAGTTTATTTTCAACCCATTGAAATCAGCACTGATGGTGATTGGGTGGTGATCAGACCCAACTCTTATATAAGAAGATAGAGAGCAAGAATACTTATTGAACCAACTGCTACTTGCAAGAGCTTTGTCAAGTCTGACCTAAATTAGCTCTCTCCCCACTCTCATGTTGGTCCAAGTATTATTAATCCCCTGTAAGTCAATATCATGTAACTCTTGGCTATCTATAAAGTCCATAAGATATGTTATGTTGTCCAGATGGGCTGGCTACCCCCAAACTTCTCATTTTCCTTTAAGGGAGTATTAAAGTCCCCCATAATGATCCATCCTTCATCAGCAAAATTTTCTCTATATCTAGAAACATCCCTCCAAAAAGATTTCCTCCCCCGCCTAGTATTCGGAGCATAGATATTAGTCAACACCCAAGAAGTGCCATCTCTAATATGCTAGAATCAATGTTAGTCACATTATTTCCTTGGGATATCACTTCCCCCTTAATGAAATTGCAATTCCAACTTGTCACTATACCCCCTGAAGCCCCCTCCATATGAGTTCCAAGGGAAAGACCATTATTAAAAAACTGGAGTTTCTCAACTTTATCCTTAGACATCTTAGTCTCCTGAAGAAGTATAATATCAGGTTTATTATCTCTTATCATGTTTTTTACCATGCTTTGATTGTGAGGATTATTTAATCCTCTTACATTCCAAGAAATAAACTTCTTTGTTTGTGGAATGGACCAGACTCTAGGATGGTTTTCTAACTACCATCCGCTAAGCTCTTACTGGTCTCAAGAGCTCTTTTTTTTTTAATTTGAGGGCCTTCTTGGGGAAACATGGGGAGCTCCCACATATCCATTCTTATTGCTCCTAGTGCTTCTAAGGATTGAAGAGGCATTCTTCTTTTGCACACCTTCTTTATTATTATTATTCTTAAGATTTTTAACTTTCTTTTTATTCTCCACTTTTGACTAGCCCTCTTCAGTCAATTCTTCAAACCCCACCAGGGCAGCCTCAATATCCACCTCATCACCCCACTTTGCAGTCTTTGAAGGAAAGCATGATTTCTTATTAGATCCCGTCGGTGTAGCAAAATTCTTCTGTGCCATATCCTCTGAGCATCCCAGGATCAGACAAACTTGGGCATCTTGTCAAATTTCCTTATTTTGGGTAGGTAAAGAGAAGCCATTACCTCCCGACATTTCTCTTTCAAACAGATACACATCAAAGTTCTCATTACCCTCCATAGCACCCAAAGGCCTGCTCTAGATATCTTCTGCAAAGGATTCATTAGAAATTTTTGATTTAGAATCCTTTAATAATTTTGTGCTAAACCCCATTTTCTGCTCTGTATCTGAAAGAGACACGTCACTACCTTCAGCCAACATGTCCTTCCTTTCCATCTTTCCTTCTTTCTTCCCATTATCACTAACCCCATTAGAGTTCATTTCAGTTACTAACTTCCTTACCCATATCTTTCTCATCATTTTTTTTTGGGTAAATGCTTTGGGCATTGCTTTTCCCAGTGTCCTATTTTCTTACAATGAAAATAGGTAAAGGGAGTCATTTCATACTCTATCTTCTAAACCCATGATCCAATTTTGGATTAGAGAGTGATAGATTCTGACATATCCACTCCCTGCTGCACCCCAACATAGATCCTAGCATACGTTAGGCATCTTCTTGAAACCATGATAGGATCCATAGGCAAGAGTTCCCCAAAGACATTAGCAATACCCTTAAAGATATCTTCCATCTAGAACTCTAGAGGTAGACCTGGAAGGGTCACCCAGACTGGTGCCTGCACATTCAGATCTTCTTGCATATTCAAGTTGGGGCACCACTTATGAAGGATCATGGAATGCTTTCCTATCATCCATGGTATATTACATAGGATATTCCTTAAGTCTTCCTCACATGAAAAAGAAAAAGCCAGACATCCTTTAGGAAGAGCAACCACCTCCACTTGTCCTTTCAAATCTCATTTTCTTTTAACAAAAGCCCTAACCACCTCGATATTAGGATGAGATCCCAAGAATCTCCCCACAAGAGAGTTAGTCATTTGAGAAATGTTAACATCTATTATTTGATCCAAAATGGTAATAGCAAAAGTTCCCTCCTCAATGTTGGACAAGATCTACATAGGTGGAACCTTAACATGTATCAACATTAGAATTCCTCATTGCATGAGATCATCGTTTCAAAATTTATCCAATGGACTAAGATAGATGTCAACCCTATAACTTTAAACCTAAGTGGCATAACTTCCAGGAGGAAGTTCATGCCTAGGGGGGAAGGATGTGAGGCCTCACCCTAGACCCACCATGGCTTTTCCATTATCGTTATGGTAGCCCTGGTAATTGGCTTAATATTTTGATTAGCTTAGTTGATTTTACTCTTTTAGACAAAGATTTGATTATCATAGATGAGAATACATTATATTTTATGATTCTTTTTATACTCACAATATTGAATTTATGATACATTATGACTGACATTATGATTATTGATTTGGATGGAATACTGAGATGTGCAATTAGGAAATTTATGTCAATATGAGTTGTTAGGAAAATGAAAATCAAGAAATGAATAAGGTTGAGATGTGTATTTCATTTCAAGTTAAATGTTAGGTGATGAATTATTGATGACTATTTTATGATATAATTATATGAACTCCAATTTATGGTATTTTGATTTATGAATGTTGGGATGAAGTGATGGATTTTATATGCTTATGTAAGTAACTAGGAAATGGAGTTTTGATTTGATTATGATATGATGAGATTTCTATTATGAATTGAAATGTTAATTACTTAGGTGAAGTTTATGAGTGTCATGATGACTTTTAATCACAATGGAATTATATATGCAATGATTATGCTACAAGCTTAATTTAGTGATGAATCGAATATTTCATGATGAGTTGTATGTATGTTTTAGATGAATGATTATGCCATGTGAAAGTTTGACTTAATTATCATTAATTTCTTGAGAATTATTTTATTATGAAAGCTATGGAATTTACATGTATATTTCCTTGGACTGATATTGGACTTGAGTGTGCAGAAAAATAGGCCATGGTAAATTCGAGGAACCATCGCAAAGACCAACGTGAAAATCAGTTTGAGCCAAGGTTTCTTCTAGTGAGAAGCCAAAAACCTCATTGTAATGTATTTAATTTGTAAAAGTATCATGCATGAACGTAATTGATTTATATGTTAATTGTAATTGTAATTTATGTGAGAATTCCCAAGTGGATATGCCACATGGCTTGTGATGTGTCTTTTTTTGTTTGTGTCACTTGACACATGTGTGTGTACTTGTGGCCATGACATGTCCTCTTGGGGATTGGTTGAACACCAACCTAGGAAGGTACCCTTTATGATCCCCATGAAAATCACTTGATTAGGGAGCTTGACGTTATGTCTTGTCTTGGAAATTCGGATTTGAGCTTCACATGGGTTTTTGGGAGGCTTAAAAGGTGTCTAGGGAAGTGTTAGGGCCATTTTTAGTAAGCCCACTTGATATACCTATGGGTAAGAGACATTTTTAACCATAGGACAACCCCATGTTGATCAAAAGATCCCTCTAAAACTTAGATTTTCAAAATGGATGAAAATCAACTTTTGAAGCAAGGTCTTGGGTAGAGTTTCATCCAATAATGATACAAGTCTTTGGTCCACTTTTTGGACAACCTTTTTAGGAATCTTTATTTGGAAACCTTGTAAGAAGCTTGGGAAGGTCATCCAATTAGAGTGAGATCCTATCCCTAGGAGAGTGTGTGGATGCCTTTTTAGATGGGACTCTTCTTTTGGAAGAGTTTGATACCCACTCTCTAGATTTGGAGACTTAGCTATTTTGGAGAGGACTTTGGGAAGTGGAAAAGCTCTTCATCAACTTTCTTCCATAAGTTTGGATCAAGGTTGGTGGCATTCTTCACCTTGTTTGTTTTTGTTTTCATGTTGAGAGAAAGAGCTCTCATGTATGTTATTCTTGTATGCAAAATTTAGTTATTGTGTTTCTTGTAGTGTATGTGTTGAGAACTTGTTATTTTTGTGATAATGGAGGATTTGTGAATCTTAAGTTTTGTTGTAGTGTTGATTCCTTTGTGTTGTGATAGTGTAGTTTTTATGGATGTTATGAGAATCATGAGCTTGTTGTTGAGCATGATTTATTAGCATTGTAAATTTGTAGTTTCATTTGTTGGTTCTTGAAGCTTTCTTATATGTGTTTTAGTGTTTTGTTGAGGGAGTTCTCAAGGCCATACTCACCCTTGGGAGGGAAGAGTATCCTTGGGGGTGAAGGGTATGTTGGGACAATCAAGGGTGTAGAGTCTCTCCTTATATAGGAGAGGGATGAAACATGGATGTATGGGCTCCATGTAGTCATCTCCTTTATTTGTTTTGTATATTGGGGGGCATAAGGAGTTATTGAGATTGTGTTGTTGTGAAAGATACATGATGAGGAAGTCAAGTGATGGCTTAGTTCTTATCATGAGATGTGCTTTCTCCTCTTGATTTGGTTCCACCTTCACCCCTATGTTTGAGTCATTTTGAGACTCTTTGTGTTAACCTTGGAAGGGAGATTTCCTTATGTTTTATGTTGTATGTGTTGTTATTGTGGGTTTGCTTGAATGTCTCCTTGTCTTTGTGATGGTTCCCCTAGCTCGAGGGTGGCTTCATAGAAGCCTAGGTTGGGAGGTGAGCACTCCTTGGCCTATGTATTTTTATTGCAGGAGATTGGAGCCATTGAAGACTTCATGGTTGGAGTTGAAATCTTGAAGAGTTGATGATATTTCATATTTGAGTTGGATCACTTTTATTTCAAGATTATTGTTATGTATGGGAATCTTGAGGATCCCTTGAGTCCAAGTATTTTTTAATGGAGTTATCACTCCAAGCCTTGTATTTGTATTAAGTGTGTTGTATCAAAATTATGAAGAAATGTTTAGTTTTCCCTTTTGATAGATTTATGCTCTTATGATTAAAATGATTGATGCTCAAGTTGATGCATATTGATGTTATTGTAATGGTTTTTTTTTTAAGTATGAAATAGTAAAAGTGTATTTCCAGTTTCATAAATTTCTCCTTGAAATAATCATTGTGTATATGATAATGATATTGTGAAAGGAATACAATGTTAATAAATGGAATCATGTGTAGAATGTATGCTTGGAAAATGTATAGTTGAGTATTCAAAATTTATTCAAGCAATCACTTTAGCAATCTGAATATTATTATGTATAATAGTTTACCCTATTAAATAGGTGAAAGGAGAAGGAAAGTGTAAAATTTTCTTAGTTGAGATGTTCTTGTAAAAAAAACAAAATTTTGTCAAATTCCTTGTTGATTATTTAGATTTGGGGAAGAAGATTCATACTATCCTATGTATACAAAAAGTATTAGTCTGAATCTAATATATTTCCTAGACACTTAGTGGAAATAAATAAAAATAAAAGAGAATCAAATGCAAGCAAAGAAACTAGACAAAAAATAAGTGAAAACACAAAAGAAAATGTCAAAAAGAGACTTACAGGTCTCTAGAAAATGTATGAGAAAAAAATTCCCATACATTTTCCAAACCACAGTCATTATTTTATTAATATTCCAATTCCACTTGTAAATCTAACCTCAAAAAAAATAAATATATAATTTTTTACAAGTAGTCAAATCATTTCTTATGGAGTCTACTTGGGTGGGGCCCACCTAGGTCACCACCCAAGAAACCCATTAGAACTACTTGAAGGTCTTTCAAAAAAATTATATTTAAATATATTTCAAAAAATTGCATATGATAAAAACCCTATGCAAAAAAAATCAGTCCACGTTGAAAAAAGAAACTTAATGTTCCAAAGAAAAAAAGGCTATAAAAAAAAAATTAAAAAAATTTATTGAAGAGGGGGGACCCGTGGGCCCCACCCCCTTGGAACCCGCCCCCACCTCCTACGTACTGCCATGTGCAGGAGTACCCGCCATGGCAGGTACCCTGCGCAGGGTAGTGTGGGCCCTCCTGCGTAAGCCCCTAGGGGAGCACATAGACATGCACTTATGACTTTGGTGATAGTTTTTATTTTATTATTTTATTTTTATTTTGTTATTATAAATTTTATTTAATAACAATGTTAGATATTAATAATTTTTGGTTATTTTTTTAATAATTATTATTTATTATTAATTTTACTAAATAACAATTTTAATTGTTAATAATCTTATTTTATTTAGTTTTATTTAATATGTTAATTTGTTTAATAATTTAATAATTATATTAATTAGTATATAATATTAATTAATATAAGTTATTAATTAGTTTTTATTTTAATTTATTTTTAATAAATATTAATTATATTAATTTAGTAATTAATACTATTTTAATATAAATCATTAATTAATTCTTGTATCTTTTTTTCTTAATATAATGGTATTAATTAGTATAGTTAGTACCTATCTCTTGTTCGATTTATTAATTATAATTTTATTAGTTAATAGCTAATATTAATTAATACATTTATTAATTAATATATGGTTGTTTCCGATTTCTTTTAATAAGGAGTCTTTTGATAAGGATTGAATATTAGTAAATTGGTTAATTGGGTAAGTGATATTGGTTTGTTTTTTTATCGACATTAAAATTAATCTAAAATTTAAAGGAGGATAATGAACCTTGTAATGTTAGTAGGTTATGTTTATGAAATCTAATCTCATAATGATTAAATTTGGTTGAGCTAGTTAATTAAAATCCTTTTAAAGCATAATTACTAAGGTTAGTAATTGATTATTAATGACTCATTATAGATGATGCTTAGTTAGAGTTTAAAGTTGGTCATTAGGTCTTAAGATTTAAATTCATTTAATACATGTATATTTATTTGGAATAAAACTTGAACTTATTAATCAACCCAGGGGTATTAGGTGAGATACTCGTACACCTAGGGGTGAGCATTGTCTAGACCCCTCGTCCCACTACCCCTCAACCGTAGGTCAACCAACTTCCTCTCGATTTTAACCGTACAATCATTAGACAACTGTTAAAATTCAACTTTTATTCCTTTTCAAAAAAAATTGGTGTGTTTTTAGAGTGAAATTTTATGGGCATGACAGTTAGTCATTCAAGAAATGTTAACATCTATTATTTGATCCAGAAGCAAAGGTTCCCTCCTCAATGTTGGACAAGATTTGCACAGGTGGGAGAGAGGACTTACCCGTTGGTTTGACACCAAAAAGGCCTGACCAACTTTTGATAGATTCACCAGTTTTCATCCTATTCTGATCACATGGCTCTATTTTGGGTCCCCCCACCTCGGGTCCCCTATCCCCATTCCAACGTCAAGAATCTTACCTTGAGTTTCATTCGCATATGTGTCCTCCTATTGACCTCCTCCTCTTGATGGGCTAGCATCAGATCCGCCATTCCCTTTGTTGTCCAAGTTTGAATTTTGAATTCCTCCTTTCCCACTCGTTGTTCCCCCCGCTCGCTCCATTTTGAATTCCTCCATTTTGTTGATAGGAGGGAAATGGAGTAGGTTTTTATTTAATGCATTAGTTTTGTTTAATGTTGACATTATTTGCATTTTTATAAAAGGACACCATTGTAAGATGTTGGAACCAATATGAATTTATAATTTAGAAATCCATTTCCTCCATCTACAACATATAACATCTAAATTTTCACCTTGCTCCCATTCTTCAGCAAGAAACCTACAAAAGAATCCATGGTAACCACCATCAAACAAAATTTTATCACATCCTCCAATATACCACATAGGGAAAAATGGAAAATGTTAAGATCAGACATATAAACTATTGTTTAAACCTACATCAATCTTTACATGAACATAAGCACTAGATTCAAATGATAATAAAGGCTATAATTAACTTCCTTACTCATACCTATTGGAATAGAAACTACACCAAATTACAACTCATCCTAACTAACCATAGCTCAAAACAAGGTATACCATCATAGATAAAATTTTATTTGATCAACATATCAACTCTAAATATGCAATCAAGCTATTGTATATCCATCATCCTATCTTAATGAAACTTAAAAATGCACAAATGACCATAGATAAGTCTAAATAACAAAGATTACATTAACACAAAAATAATCTCATTGATATAAATAGGCTACATCCAAGTCATCCCATTACAGATGAATAAGTGATTAGCATGTAGATCCAAACACATAAACATGCAAAATAATCAAAACATCAATAGTCAACAAACAAGGATATCAAAGAGGATAACCTGACATATATCTAGAAACTCCCACTACATGAGTAATGTCAAATCTAATACCAAGTCTACCTATATGACTTTTTATAGAGAATGAGGTGGATTTCCCTATAACATGGTGTTAAGGAAACATACACTAATCTTGAAACCCTACAAAGAAATATGTTGCAACACCTCTCTCTTCACCACTCTCCATATCTCTCCCAAGTTCTTAATATTCAACCATGTGAATACAAACATCCAAGAAGAAGAATAGGACCAGAGAATATGAAAATCAAACCATGTCCTCATTTGACACTAACATGTACCAATCTATATAAGGTTAGATCTCATTAACCATTCCCAAATTGAAAGGATATCAACACATAACATTTAAATAAATGAAAATTTTTAGCAAAAAATGTAAACATCTCATACCAAAGGTAGATCAAACAAATGAAGCATTCGTACAATAAATGGAATATTCCCAAATCCACAAAACATCTTTTGTACATCTCCAAATATGTCCTCAGAATAAGAACCATAGCTCGAGATGAACAAAAAGGAGAGTAATAAAATTCCCTAAAACTACACATCTTCTTCTCAAAAAGTACTCAAATATTCTATACTATGGATTAACACTCATGATAAGACAAGATATAAAATAAAGAATGCATGTGATCACCCTAAAAAGATAATATGTCTAAGAACATTCACTTGTCGAGTACAACTAGAGTAGGATATAAGATTATCATTAGTGCACAAAACCAAGAAACAAAAGCTTATAATGAATACCAATTTTTTCTCCAAGTTTGTAATGGTTTCACATCCATAACCAAGTGTACGCTCCTCACTCTTTCTACTCAAATCCTCATCAAATAAAAACCATCTCAACACACAATCCTAAAAAAATTATATCTCAAAGCCTCACCAATGTCTCTCTAGTTTCCATTAGCATCCACCAATTAATACATGCTAAATTCAAATGTAATCCTACAAAATCATGAAACTCTAGGAAAATAATTAAAACTCAAATCCAAATAGAACTAACAAGATCATTGTCAAAGTTCCAACAACAAGATCAGGAACATATCATGACATCATGATATAACATCTCCTCAAATAATATCATATGATCCAAAGAATGAATCGTAATAGTTACTTCATTGAAGTTCAAAAATTCCTCTGTGGAAAACTAACATGTCACCATATCTAAAGCACATAAAGATAACTATCCATCCCCAAAAGATGCATCCATATCACAATTGAATCTCCTATTTAAAATTAAAATCAATCTATTCAAGTATTGCGATAACTATTCAATAAATAAAAATCTTATATGGCCCTAACACAAACAAATAACTCAACACTAAGGGCTCTCAAATGGAAGTGTTAAACCCCAATCTCTAAACCAAGAAGATACAACCCTACATTCTTTGTCAATAGAACTAGAGATGTAAAATATCACTCTAATATGAAGGCATGATCCAAGAGCTTCACATAACACCAACACCTATTGCAAAGAACCATCAATATTACAACCAAAGATTGTCTATGGCTCACTACACATTGTAACAACAACTTGCAACCAAATTATCAAAATAAAGAAGATAAGAACATATTATGTAACTACATAAATATCCCATTAAAAGATATATCAAGTTATACATGGAATCATAAACAATATGATAACCAAAACTCCACTAAAAGTGAATAAAGATTCTCATGCACTATTTTATACTACTAATATTCAAAAGAACAATAATATCAAATATTTCAAAAAATCATTTTCCCACTTTAATAAATATACCAATGTAATAGTGGTGATCAACAATAATGTATATTATACTTGATACTTATAGGGAAATTTGCAAGATTAACACATTTGAAAAATCTCAAAAGAGAAATACATAGTCAATACTCCAATCTCAAATAATTAAAAGATTCAACCCCACATCAATATCACGTTGTAATGTCATAAATTTGCACCTTTGTATAATTTACCATTATGTGATGCATATACCTTACCGACATACAAAATTCCATGTAGGTATTTATTTTGCCTTGTCATCCTCCATTTAGATTCTTGACCACATGACCTGGTCAACACAATATGTATGTGTGTCATTGTAGATGTGTAGTGAGTTGTTATAAATGACACCTCTACAATGTAACACCTCTTACCACTATCCATCGATGCCAATATTCAAACTAGAAGCTTAAAAGTTGGTTGTTTGCATGTTTGTTTTACTTCACTATCATGCTTAGACTTTAATTTCACAACTTCTTCGCTATATAATTATTATATTGGGACACCATGCATAAAGTTTCTCCATCCTTACGATGTCACATCTCTATTTTCTTACTCATCTTTCCTTCACTCCATCGAGCCTTTAGCTTTATGGTCTTGGAGAGGAGTCTCTTACTCTCTCTTTTCACATTTTGTTGAGCATATTGTAACATTATTAGAATAATCTTGTTATTTATTATCATCTATTATTATTTGTATTGTCTTTCTAAATATCTTTGCAATTATCTATTAATGTTATCTCATTTATTTGGTTGTTGTGGAGGTAAAAACACTAGAGTAGGAACTCGAATAAGGCAAGTCTCATAACAACCTGAACCATTTTGTCATTTCTGTGTGTGCAGGTTTTGAAGAAGGATAAAATAGAGCTCTTCTTGGGATTCTTATACCTCTTTATCCTATTGTGAGTTCTCCTTTTGCTTTGGTCACTTGTGTTATTTTTATATATTTAGTGTATTTATTCTTCTCACACTCTATTAATAGTTAGTTTATTGTCTAATATTTTAGTTGATATTGGATTGTTGTCTTAATTTTTGTGCCATATTTTTACTAGAAAAACATGTGTTACACTAGCATCCTAAATTTGTACTATCATTCTTAATTTATATGGGTGTCCAAAGCAATAAGCTCACAAATTTCTACAGTTAATCTTTATAGTTTAAATTTTTGTTTCTAGTAATCAAAATATTTTTATCTATTGACAATGTGTAGTTATTTCAAGTTTTTGCATTTTGCATCTTAATTAATTAAAGTCTTGTATCATTTACTTTTCTTGATCCCCTAGCTCACTACAGTTCTAGTTGAAGTGAGTGGCATAAGGTTTAATTCATCCCTTGAGATTTTATCTAGTCTCGAGGTTGGTGAATTTTCCCTTCTCCACATTTTGGTGAAATCGACATAAATAAGGGCCCTCTATATCATCCTACCTTTCAAGCAATAATCTCTTCATCGACATGGTAATGATAATTCTTGTAGAATTTCCTAGTAAGAGGGTGTGTGACATGAACATAACATTCTTCCCTCTCAATGAACCATAAAAGAGAGATCCCTCTCCTCTCTATATCCCAATAGTGGTCAATGAGACCTCTATTAAAGGTGTTATGGTTGACACCACATGTTGAGTGGACCTTATAACCAAAGAGGTAATCTTTGTTAATGAGATTAACCATGTGTGGTATCATGAGTGTTCAACCACCATCCAAATACATGATGGACTTGCACTTTCTCTTTAAGGTTAACCACCTTGATGGTCTAGGTAAGACCCAAGGAATTATTTACAACTTTTGTTATCATTCCAAAATCAAGCCTCTTTAGAGTCAAGTTGCATATTCTTGGTTAGTCTCCATAAGATTCATCTCTTTTGTCATTCACAAATTTTTGAAGTTTCACCATGAGGGTACCATCTACATGATCTAGTACATTGGTTATTGTCCCCTAGTATCCCATGGGGGATTTATAGACCATTTCTATCTCACTCTAGTAGGGAACTTGCATCCTTGAAATGATGCTTCATTTCTTGCCTATCAAAAATACAAGGTCACGGAATTAACTTTCAAGTTTGTGGTGCCTATCCCTTCTTGTTAGTTTTATTCTTCTATCTAGGCCTCTTGTGTGGCTAAATATGCTTTATCTTTTGTCCCTTATTTTTTGGGGGCTCAAGATAAGCACGTGCCTTAGGGAAAGTCTCCTTTCCCACATGAACTTCACAACCTATGGTGATGTCTTTTTTCTCATGTTTGTATCTAACACATACAAAGGAAAGGTACCCTTATTTCCTAAGCCCAAGGTCCACATACATTTATTATTATTATTATCCTTCTAGACATAACTTGTCCCACCATCAATGGCAATGGTAAGTGGTCACCTGATATGTCTCATTCTCCTTCACCACCTAATCCATAGTCTTTGAGAGAATCCTTTGTTCCTTTTGTTTCGTATGAGAAAAAGAGAGGAAGGGTACCCATGAATGAGCTAATAGTTGCTTCATCAATGTCATCTCCTGCTTAATTATTGGGGCCCTCTTCTTTGCTAGCTATGACATCAATGCCTACACCTATGGAGTAGGATGTCTCTAGGACTTCTCAAACCTCTCATCTTGTCCTAAACCTGCATTGAAACCAAATTTCACATGAGTGTAAGCATCATTGGTGGGAGAGGACCTTAGCACATGAGGATTTTATGAAGGAAAAATTGAATCTTTGGTTTTGTATGTTTGTTTCTCCCACTCCTACTTTTATTGTTACTACTCTAGTCTTTTAATAAACTACATCTTCCATTTTTCACTTTCCTCTACACCGAGAGTGACTATCAGGCTCCACAACAAGTGGGTCCAAGTTTTCATCTCTCCTTTGCAAGAGCCAACACAGATCACATCCTTGCTAGATATCCCACCTTTTCCCACTCTTATGAACATGTTGCATACATGGATTGCATCTAATGCAATTATGTTCACCTAGCTTGCACCAAATTCATTTTGTGATAGTTATCCTATATTTTGGGGTTATTAAGGCCAACTGTAATGGATTGGAGAGTTTCTCTTCCATCCTTCAAATGAAAGTTTGAGCACTTTGTGCTCGAGTTTCATGGCCATAAGTTTTCTCTAATAGATCTTCTTTCAATTTTGATTCTGGTAGTGGAGCAAGATCTAGATTCTCTTGAATTTTTCACCACCCCTTTCATAGAGGTTAATGGTGTGTCTTCTTCATATTTACCTCAACATGGGTTACCTACAAGCTATGAGGCATGTATATTTGATTCACATATGGAGATTCTAGTGTTTATGAAAATCTTCACATGGCCCCTCTTAATCATGTTGTTTGATCTCTTGAATAAGGATGTTTGTAATGCCCTGATAGGGAACCCATGAGAAATTTACCTAACTTACACTAAGTTAATGTAAAAAAAAATTAAAAATGTTTAAACATACATTAACAATACAAATGAGGAAGCAAGTACAACCATAAGCCTAAATGTCAATGTTAACACATGATAAGACATGATACTAACATATATAAACTTTGTTGACTATACAAAGAGTTCCAAGCCATAGTTACTTTTAACTGCATTAAATAAACTAGTAAGATCCACCATAACAAAATCACATGATATATCCTAAGCTCATTTTAAATCCCAAATTAAATATTCCTAATTCTTTAATTAACCATAATGAAATGAACACCTATCAATAAGGTTATTAATGTACACACATAGAATAGAAAGAATCAAGATACATTTATCATATCCATATAAGCAAAGGTATAATCCATAAGATATATAATACATCATGACGAATACAATAAGACATCTTCCATTGCACATATTGCAGAGATAACAATAATAATGAATCAAGTCATGATACAATACAAGTACAAATATACATCTCCTGAATGGATGTCATATAGCAATATGTCATAAAAAAAAATGATAACATCTCATGATAAAAAAATATTAAAGTCTCCAAGCAATGAACAAGGAGATATAAGAAATAACAAGGGTCATCCAATGACAATAACACAAACATTAGATCTCAATGATAAAAAGGATCACTACCACCTGACCATGTGGAACCAAAAAGCCCACTCCCACCATGTCGAGGAGATAACACCAGGCTTCACTAAAAGAAACAACCAAATAAGGAAGACTAATGCAAATGGTACATTAGATAAAATGGTAATGAATGGTTATAAGGAAATCAAGTATAGATGATTGAGACATAAATCATGTGTACCAAATACTCATGTAGTAATCTAGAACACATATAGGGAAGTGTCATCGCATACATCTAACCCTTGAATCTTGTCTTGATAGCCTCTCTGAACCCCTTGTCAGAGTAATATTTAGTTTACTTACTAATTAAATCATATTGATTTAATTAGTTAAGTTATTACTCTTTAGTGCTTAAGCTTTCTCTTAGGTGCATTAATAATTAATTCTTTTATTAATTATTAATGTGCAACCTATCTTTTTTAGGCTTTAGGGTTTTGTTCACCTTTATAGGTTGAACCTTGTAATTCTTTTTTCATTAACTTGGATCATAATTTTGCTCTCACATTTTGAGTAACTTCTGAGTTTTCCTTTTGCTTCTTTCTACTTCTCTCCTGTAACAGGTTATTTACATGTAGGTATTCTTAGCATTTTGTGGATTTGTATCTCTCAAATCCTACATGGTATCAAAGCTCCCCTGCTACTGCCTGTTCTGGTGTTTTTGAAGCAGGTTTTGAGGTTAAGGGTTTCAAGTTTTTGAAGAGTTTTTTATTGGAGGAATTTTGGGCTAAAACTAACCTCACCAATGGATTTAGAGGATCATTCAGATGAATTTTAATATAAAATTTGACCACCTTTGGGTACCGGAGCAATCTGTGGCATTTTTTTATGGAAGCAGGGGCGTACAAACCTGACACACTTCTCGAGGCATGAGATGCTGAGATTTAAGCATTGTACGAAGGTAAATTTTTTCTACATAGGTGGTTTTGATAGCTTAGTGGGTGGTTTTCAGTGCCACAATGGTGTATCAAAAATCAAAGTGTGATATATCATTGGAAAGCTCTTTCCAAGCGTGATCCAACCATGTTGGTTTCATTTTCAAATTTTGTTGTTTGATCAGTTGTTTTTGGCGTCAAAGTGGAGGCATCTGAAAATCAAGTTTTTTCCTTATTTTTTTTGTGCTTACATACTTATTTAAAGTGTACGGGAGATAGTATAATATGTTGTGAGGGGGTGCAAATTCTCTTTCTATCATTTATTTCAAAGAGACCCTTCTACTTTTGTCTTCTTTCTCTCAATCGTAGACTCTTCTATCGCCTACCTTACACCTCACAACTATCACCCTTGGAAAGGATAGATGACCAAATTGCTTATGGAAAAAGGGTTATGGTCATGCCTCGATGAGGCTCAGCTAGTTCTACAGTGGCCTTATGAGGCTCTTATGCAGAGAAATAGGATGGATGAGGCAATGGGCCTTATTGCAATGAATATCTTAGATGGGTTGTTGTTCCACCTAGATGGTTTGACCACACCCAGGGATATGTGGAACAAGTTTTCCACCTTGTTTGGCACAATGAATCAGTTTAGGGTTCTCCAAATAGATGCAGAGTTCACCTCCTTGGTACCTGAATCATTCACCAGCATTGAGGACTTCTTGATGAAGTTCAAGTCCCTTCAATCTATTTTATAGGTTGTTGGAAAGATGAAGTTAGATGATGAGTGTATCTTTCTGATACTCTCAAAGCTTTGCGACCCTTATCAAATTTTTACTTCTACCTTCTACTCCACTATGGATGCATTAGGTGCATGACATGTTATGCCCTCTTTTGAGACCTTCTATGACAGGTTGACTCGTGAGAAGTCCAAGCTCAATCAAATGGATTCTCTTATAGGTTCATAGTCACACGCATTGCTTGCCAAGACACCTCAGGATACACAAAAGTAGAAGCCAAAGCAGATATCTGATTCCTCTTCTCAGCACTCTACTAGCCCACCATCTTCTTCTAAGAAGGAGAAAGAGAAGACTAAGAGCCCTACATGTTCCTATTGTTAGAAGGGGCCTCATGATGAGTCACATTATTTTCAGAAGAGATTTGATGGATATGAGAAACAGATTGCAAATTTGCAAGCTCTTCTTCAAAAGAGCACTTTTTCCTCTCCATCGTCTTCTACCTCACAGGGGTCTACTTTTTAGTCTTCTGCCTCATCTTCGACCTCTGGACAAGATTTTGGATAGGGTCATGCATTATGGGCTTCCATTGCACCCCCTTCACAAGTCCCTTGGATACTAGATTCCGGTGCTTCTCACCATGGCATCTTCTCTGGAGATCTTCTCTTCTTTTGAGGCTTCTCCAATTCCTCACATTCTCATGGGGAATAACACTATTATGCCAGTCTGTGGGAAAGGTTTTGTAGGCATTCAGGATGGTACATTCAATGATGTATTGTATGTTCCATCTTTATCTACAAACCTTCTCTCGATTTATTAGATTACACTCAGTGGGTTAGGGAAGACAATTAAGTTCACGATAGATTCAGTCTTCATTCAGGATACTGCGACAGGAGGCATTGTTTCTATAGGGATAGTTGATCATTTCACTCATCTCTACACCTTTTCACACTTTGGTCCACATCTCCATTATCAGATCACAACTCTCCTCTTTCATGAGTGCATCATGTGGGGTAGACAAGTCACTTGAACCTTTATGTTGTTCCTAAGACCACTTCTGTGACTGCCTGACCACATCTTGTTGAGGTTTCCTCTCTTCAGTAGGACTCTTTTTCAGCATTACCGGACCCTCCAGCTCCATTCATCAAGCCACCAGGTGCAGTTGTTGAGGATTCTAGAGAGGACATTCATCTCCTCTCTCATGATAGTGTCAGTGCACCTATCATACCACCTACATTGGGGATTCCCTTTTAGGATTCTCATGTCTACTCCTTTGAGCATCAGCTCGGCCTTCCAGTGACACCTCATCTTTCAAGGTTACCTCTTCATTGTTCACTCCCTTTCACTCCTTTATATTGGAGTCATGGTGGTTTTTTCATCGATCCAGGGGTTCTTTCATTCTAAGGGGGCTTTGGAGCCTTGACCCTCTCTCACAAGGGGGGGGGGAGTTGGCAACACACATTGTACTTATGGCTTTGAGAGAGTCTCTTGAAGTCATGTTTTTTTGTCCTTTTCTTGTTTTTATAAAGGAGTTTTTCCCACTGGGTTTTCTCCTTTGCCTCTGGTTTACAGAGATTTCCTTGTATTGGGTACCTGATCATGCCTTGTTGCTGGGACCCATTTCCTGCTTTCATAGCTGTGCTAGGTTAGCTTACCCCCTGTGTTTAGCTTAAGGGGGGGTGTTAGAGTAATATTTAGTTTACTTACTAATTAAATCATATTGATTTAATTAGTTAAGTTATTACTCTTTAGTGCTTAAGCTTTCTCTTAGGTGCATTAATAATTAATTCTTTTATTAATTATTAATGTGCAACCTAGCTTTTTTAGGCTTTAGGGTTTTGTTCACCTTTATAGGTTGAACCTTGTAATTATTTTTTCATTAACTTGGATCATAATTTTGCTCTCACATTTTGAGTAACTTTTGAGTTTGTCCTTTTGCTTCTTTCTACTTCTCTCCTATAATAGGTTATTTGCATGCAGGTGTTCTTGGCGTTCTGTGGATTTTTATCTCTCAAATTCTACATCCCTACACTCAAGTGACCATATGAAACATTAGTAAACCTCACATAGAGACAAGGGTACTAACTATGCCAGAGAAAGACATCTCATTAGATGAGCAGGAATAATCTCACACTCCATCCTAGACTGTGCTAGCACTAAGTTATGGCTGAGGCACACAATTCTTATTAATTCATTTTAAACCCCATTTAATGTATTACGTTATCACTTATTAAGTAACTTATAATAACTTGTCTTGATAGCTACTTGTGGGCCCCAATTAATTATTGCAAGCCACTTCCCCTCTATGCTCCTATTTAACCTACCCTAATGCTCCAACCAAAATAAAACAAAGAGAAGGAAAATCCAAAACCATAAAGGACTTATCAAAAATAATATTGATTCATCAAAGTCATCAAAGACAAGTGTTTGGAGTATAATATAAAGAATATCTCATCCTATACAAGGATCCAAATTGTTCATCCCATAATGGACATCTCAGTAAAGAATCGCCAAATTCTCATAATATCATATCAAAAAATCAATAACATAAAAAAAAATCTCTCCAACATGGAGTAAATTATAATAAAAAATACCATCACCCAAAAAATCGAACAATCATAGTGGAAGAAACAAGGTGACCAAGTGAACAAATCAAAACTCAACACAATATTGGTTGTCACCTTTTCTGGTCAAATAACATAAAGATAAAGGACTTAGAGAACACATGACATTGCTCATAAATGCACACAAGATGACACATGAACCAATCATGATATAAATAGGTTATGAACTTTCCACAATATGAAATCCAAAGAGCAAAAAGGTATAAAATCATAAGATAATACAAGTTTGAAGACAAAAGCCACCTAGGGTATCATCCTACCCACAATGACACTTAACAACATTGAGATCACATGAGAGAAGGAATGCATGCTTTGACATATAATTTAACTCCAATTATATAACATCATTTTATTTATCAAATTAAAATACTCTTAATTCATAAACAACTTAGCTAATAACATAAAGTACGCACATGGAACATATATGGTGTTTTAGTGAATCCCTGTGATCTTAATTAATTAAAATTTAAAATTTAATTATAAATTGATTAGATCAATTCTATTAACTATTTAATAATTTTCAAATTGATTAATTTTAAATTAATAAGATTTAAAAACAATTTTAAACTTTATAACGAGTTTTTTGTGTATTTCTCTATGTAGATTTGTTGGTATTTTGAATGGTATAAACTAATATGAAATGATATAGATATAAAACTTATATCGATAGAAAGATAATTTAATTTCACATATTTTTCATTATTTTAACTCCTAAAGATAAGATCATTTAAATGGTGTATAAAGAAAATCTCCCTAATATCCCTATTTGGGAATGAAGGTTACTAGTTTGGTAAAAAGACCATAACTTTTTTTTGAACCTTTGCATCTTCATAAAAATTGGGGAAAACATCCATAATAGCCTCATATACAATATAACAAAAGGGACCTTCCTAATTACGTATTTTTCAAAATCCATGGATGAAATTGTTTGTTTGTCTTAGATTGAAAATCAAACCCAAATAGGCCTAGTCTCACTATAACAATCAATGTTTGGCTATGTCTGAATAAAGGAACCCTATTAGATTTTGACATATGCTAAATAAAATCTAAATGGGTATCTGAAGGTGCTTTATATTTTGAAGGTGAGATCTGAAATAAAAGTTATGTCCTACCATGATTCATCACAACCCTAATAAAAAAACATATGTTTTCAAATCCATATCTTGACATACAGGTATCTACAATACACATAGCTCAATATCAAGAATGTCATCATACAGTTAAAACTTATGCAACTAAATTGGAATAATTTGGTAAAAACTTAATGGATATACAACATAAATGTTTCATTTAAAATAATTCTCTCCTAGGGTTTCCAGACAAATTCTCACAAAATACCAGACATGCCATAAATAAAACTTACAAGAAGAACCTAATCATCTGTACAATTTTTTAGAAATCAAAAGAACCTTATTCCAACTCAAAACTAAATCACAATTAAGAAAGCATGGAGAAAACAAGCATTCCAACAGAAATTGAAAAAAGACTCAAAAAATCCTACCTTGAAAACACTAGGTAGACTTGCTACGAAGAAGAAAAAGAAGAACTAAATATAGACTTCAATCTCGAGCTTGAAAATTACTCTTTAACTTCAAAATCCCAATGCAAAACTTGTAACCTATCTCCTAAAACCTATGTTCTGAAAAATCTACGTCACTCCTTCAAATGACAAAAATCTTCTAATATAGAAAAACTACACAACTAGGGTTTCTAAGACAACTTTCCCTTAAAAAAAACTTAACCCTGAAGAAACATAAAAGAATTATTTTCTTTATTTTTCTATTTTATTTTAAACAAATAAAATCAATTTGCTTATTTATTTATTTTTAAAAGAAAGTAATACACAATCTCCTTTCTCTTTCTTTCTTTTAAGATTAAATAAATAAGTATTGTTTATTTGTTTTCTTTTCTATATATATATATCCTTTTTTTATTTTCTTCTCTTAAATTTTTTTAATTATTAACCATCCACAAAACTCAATTTTTAATTAGAATTAAAACTCAATTTATTATTATATATATTTTAAATGTAATTACATTGCATATTATCATTTCTAATTAGGAATAATATTTGTAACATATTAATAAGTATTTATATTAAATATGCCTTTTAATTTCTATTTAGACTTAATATTTAATTAAATTCATTTTATAAACATAAATATTTAATTAATTTCTATTAATTAAATATCTATTTATTTAATATTTCAATATTCTTAGAAGGTTTAATTATTTAATCTTTATAATTAACCTATATTGCCCACCCATAGTTTACTTTTCAATTTCATATTGCCAAACTCTTTTAGGCCACTTTTATGTGTGTGTTGATTATTTCAGTTTTATTATGTGGTTTTGGATGTATGACATTTTATGTAGGGGTATTCTTGGGTACTCGGCAAATCTGCATGGTGTTGTGTTATTTTGTTTCTGTGTTACTCGGTTGCAGCTTTAACCAATGATCTCAATTATTGAAGGAAGCTCGGTCACTGAAGGAACTCAGTGAAACCTCTTGCACTTGGTGAACGTGGTACTCGACGATGCCTATGGTGCTCGGTCGACACTGGTGCTCGATGATGCTTGGCATGCTCAATTATTTCACTGATGCTCAGTTGTTTCTCTGATACTCAGTAGTTGGTCTTGCTGACTGGAGTTCTTGAAGATTTGCTTGGCCGACTTGGTGCATTTATTGTTGGTAGCTTTTGTTGTATTCTCCTATGTAGATCTAGAGGCCGACATGGAGAATTAAATGTTTGTAAGGCTATTTGAGAGTCGACTATTGTTGCATTTAATATTTGTTTGTAGTAGAAGCCGACTTGGCTTAGGAGTTAATTGTTTCTTCCAGCCGACTTGTGGCTGAAGATTAGTATTTAAGGGATGTTTGGGTAGTTGTTTAAGGGATCAAACTTGGGAGATCTGAGAGTAGATTGGGATCCTGCGAGATCTAACCAATCAGATTATTTTTTGATAGTTGTAATAGCAGAGCTAGTGGTTTGTATGCTTGGAGACAAGGGATTGCTTGGTGGCTTGCGAGCACAAGTTCAGATTTGCCTTAGGGTTTCCATCAATTGTTGATTTGTTTTAGAACTGGACTAGCTAGAGTTGGATTGGATCTTGTTGATCTTGCAGAATTACTTCTTGTTTGTAATTGGCCCTAACCCGGAAGGCCTTACAACCGAGCATGTTAATGAAAATTGAATTGAAAACATTGTGTTATTGTGTTTTTCCGTTGTGTTGGTGTTTGGCTGCAAGTTTGGACAGTCCTTAATTGGATCCTCCATCCTTGGCTGTGTCACATTACATGGTGATTTGATGTTGGATAGCTATGAGATATCATATGTTGTAGTTAGATGATGTTATTTACTATGATGATGATTATTTATATATTTAAAATGTTATTTATATTTATGATTTTACTTACCCCATACTTGTATGTGTATGGCTATCATGCATGTTTTACCTTTCTGTTTGACATGTTTGATAAGGTTGAGGGACAAAGTCATAGTTACTTGCTTGTGGGATCCACACAATGTCTCAATCCTTGCCATTGCTTGTTTTAGAATTTTAAAGATTTAAATAATTATTAAATTCAAATTTGAAGAAAATTGAATAAAATAATAATGAAATGAATTAAATAATATTATTTTAGTTAAAATTGATATGCAATTAGTTGCACATTCAATTTAAATAAATTAAATAAATAAAGTTAGTCTTATTTAGTTAAGTGAACTAATATAAACAAGAATTACAAAAGTGCATGAAGTTATTAATTAGATAATTGAATAAATAGGCAAAAAAAGAGATTGATAAAAATAAAGTTGTGGAGTTAAGTTGAATTCTAGATTTGCATGGTTGATTTTGAATTTCAGAGCCTTTTTCTTTATGAGAAGGAATTTGACCATTATTCTACAGACAGATTTGCAGATTTTGGATGAAGGACTGAATTGAAGGATTTTTGTGAAAGCTTGGGATTTTCAGCGCTTTTTTCTGATCTTCTTCATGTTTCTTCAATTGGTGGTTTGAGGTAGGGTTTGAAAACCCTCATAAATTTAATTTTTGTATTTCATAAAGATTGTTTTCTTTGTGCCTGTTAGATCTGGGTGGTATTCCTATTTTGCTAATTTTCTTATCATGTTTAGAATTCTAGAATTAAGCTTCTGAGATTTTGTGTTTAGTATATTAAGAGTTTTCATAATTGAATCTCGTTTTAAATCAACTATGGTTTGATAAATTTTTGGTAGAAAACCTTAGGACTTGTATCAATTGAATTTTTAAGTAATTTGTTTCCTTGTAATAACCAGCTACTTAAATTCCTTGTTGTTAAAATTCTATGGACAAATAAAGATATATATATATATATATATATATATATATATATATATATATATATATATATATATATATATATATATATATATATATATATATATATATATATATATATATATATATATATATATATATATATATATATATATATATATATATATATATATATATATATATATATATATATATATATATATATATAATCAGAATTCTTTGATAAAAATTTTTATTAAAAAATAAAAAAATAAAAAAAGATGCATTGGGGTGGAAGCAGGGTAATACCCTCACTGCCACCTGATAACCATAACTGTCGCAACAGCCCCAATGGATATGTTGTTTATTATTTTATATTTTTTTAAATATTTATATATAATATAATAATAAAACTAATAAATAATATAAATATATTTACAGTGGCTAGCCCACTTTTGCTTAAAATAATAATAATAATATAAATATAACAATAGTATATGTTAGTTAAATAGAAATATAACTATATATGCATGTGTTTATATATATATATATATATATATATATATATATATATATATATATATATATATATATATATATATATATATATATATATATATATATATATATGTACATGTACATGTATAGATATACATATATAGATACATATATAGATACATATATATACATATATGTACATATATATATATACATATATGTATATCTATACATGTGTGTGTGTGTGTGTATATATATATATATATATATATATATATATATATATATATATATATATATATATATATATATATATATATATATATATATATATATATATATATATATATATATATATATATATATATATATATATATATATATATATATATTCTTTTTTAGTACTTTGTAATATTTGCATCATATTATTTGATATTGTCTTGTAATGGATAATGTAGAGAAATGAGTCAATTATTAGTTAATATATTTTATTGATTAGTAATTAAGGGAACTTATTTTATTTCTTAAATAGAGATTTTTTATGAAATTATATTATTTTAATAATTATTAAATTAGGAATCAATTTATTTTAAATAACATTATAAATTAATTTTCTTAGTATTAGAATTTAATTCAAGAATGTAATTATAGTTTCGTTAGTGATTATTTAATAAATCAATTTGCATAATGGTACTTTACAAATTAGTTTATTATTATTAATTTTTATGAATGTTTTTCCTTCTGTGTTTATGGGGTAGGAGGGAATCTTTTTAGGTCTTCCTTTTAGGATTGCTACTAGAGGCGGAGTTAGGATTTAAGTGTTACGTTTGTTTGCCTTGCATACTTCTGTGACATTCAATTTTTTTATAAGCCAACCTTATGGAAGTTTTGATTTTATCATGATGTAAATTGTTATGTATGTTCCTATGATATCTTGGAACCAGGTTTTGATGTTATGATTCATGATGACCCATGAGATATATTTTGAGATTTATGAACTCAGGGTTGGTTATCTAGGTGTTAAAGGGGAGGTGGCTTGCTTTGGAGGTGTTGGAACCCAAAAGTGGCTACCTAGGTATCCTTAATAAGTTACTTAAATAAGTGATAATGTAATTAGATGGGGTTTTAAAATGAATTAATAAGATATTGGATTCCTCACCCATGTCTTAAGTGCTAGTATAGGCTAAGGATTGAAGCGTGAGAAGATGGTTTCCTATCTAGTAGTGGCAATGAGTTCTAGCATGATTGATTATCCTTGTCTTCATGAGTGGATTTTAGGTTTTGCATATTGTTACACTTGGGAGTCAAAGTCCAATGAGATCATTCCAATGGGTTGGCATGTGTGATGACACTTCCCTAGTTTCATCTTAGGTTTCCTATGTGTGTTGGTTGCCACTAGATTAGTATGTATACTTTTGAGTTATTGAGTTGTACCCTTAAGATAGGAACTTATAGGACCCTTGCTTAGTATTACTTGATGATTTATCTTGGTATTGTTATCCAAGTGGGGTCAGATGTTATCTCCTTAGCACAGTGGGAGTGGAACCACAAGTTTCTACGAGGTTGCAAGGTAGTGATTCTTCTACCATTTGAGACTCTAACGTTCTTGTTCTAGTGATGAATGATCCTTGATGTGGTTTCTTCTTATCCTATCTTCTTGGGAGACTTATTCCTATTTTTTCTTCATTTGTACGTTGTACTTAGTTATATCTAAATACCTTGTTACTTGTGCAATGGATGTGGGTTATCATGTATACTTTACGATTCAGATGTATTTGTTTATTCTTTGAGATGATGTACTATATAGAATATTTAGATGATTATTGTACTCAATAAATTAAGTTGTATTTACATAATTCTACATCAAGGAACCCTTGAGATTTTTAATTTGTAATTATGGTTGTGTATATGAGTATATATGAAATTTATGTTTTACTCCTTTGTTGTTCAATACTATTTGTAAACTCTAAAGAAAAAAATTATTTTGTAAACTTAATAACATGTTTTAGGTTAATATCTCCTGGGTTCCCTAGCAGGGAATTATACTTGGTATTAAAGCCCATGTTTCTAAACTAGGAACTCTGGGAATTTTGTGCACCCATCAAATTTCTAGTAGTTAAAACATGAAATAAAAAATTAGACATATAACAGGCATGTATTTTAGACTATTACTTTACGAATTCTTCATGTCTTATTTGTTTAAATATAGTTCTTGTTGTTGAATGTTGTAGGAAAGTTGGTCATTGAAACTAGATCTATAACTAGAGGTTAAAGAGGAGGTTGTAGTAGAGGATGTAGAAGGAGTAGACTTCTTATCCCTCATATGAGTCAGAGAGTTGGGGAGAGAAGGGAAGAGAATAGTGGTGAACATCATGGTGATTCAAAAGAGCTTAATGCTACACAAATTCTCTAGACTATTCTAGAATCTCTACCTACGGAAGAGAAGGTTGTGTTCGAATAACTAAGAGGGGGTTGAATCAGTTATCCAGTGTCCCACAATTCAAAATGTATAATCCAAAACAATTTTACTACTACTCGATAAACATAAAATACTTTAACTGTCTGTGTTTTTACCGATTGTCAGTCTAAAATTTATAATAGTTACCGATTAACTCTAACATGTAATATGAAAAGTATGATAACAAACAAATATCACAATCAACACATAACACAAGAGATTTAACGTGGAAATCCTATGAAGGGAAAAACCACCTGGGACTGGCAACCCAAAAATTGTTCACTCTTCTGAAGTGAGGTCGGTGAAGACCCAACCTTGTTAAGGTTACAAACACACTGTTAGGTGTGACCTTGTTAGAGGATTTTAGACCAGAAGTTTTCATCCAACCAGCAGTCACTCTGGGGTTGACAAGATAACAATGTTCACTCTATGAATGAAACATCAAAAGACTTTCATAGTCCACTCAGTTAAGAGATTTGACTATGTACAATGGTTAAATATGTAACAATAGATGATATGCCTTGAAACAACTTCAATTCGCAATTTACAGATCAATGTTCAGCTCATTCAAATATTTCTGATCAATATAACACTTCAGATTTAATACTATATCAACTTACTATCTATTGGTAATTACTCTCTATAGCTTGGTAATTGTTTTGCAGCTTGGTTCTTATTAACCAGTATGATCAGAATGCATGAAAACTTCTTCACGTGATAATTTTGCAATATCTTCCTCTTCTGGCTCTCTCAATAATGAAATCAATGTCTCTTATATAGACGAGTAAATCATTTTCTTTTCCTCCATCAGATTTTTTCGCTTAATCATATTCATAGATTTTGTCTCTTTAAGCTTCCTCAGCTGATGTGTCAGTAACACATTTCAATGTACTCCATTAGATCCTTTTCAATTTATGTTATTTGTCAATCTTCATAACAAACCTTATCTGTTACCTTGATTTCATACACATTACAGCTCATCACTTTATCGACTAAACTGATCATTTAATTCCTTTTTTTTTGTTTCGGTTAACAAAGAAATTCATCGGTGAACACAAGCTTGGTTAACACTGCACTCAGTATACACTACATTTCATCAGTGTATACTAAAATGCTTTATTTATCGACACCACTACTTTGTGTCTTTTAGCTCTATTCTTCATCATAGATGAATGCAACATAATAAAGTCAATTTCATCAAGTCATAGACTCATCAACAAGTTACTCAGTGTATTCCTTATCCTCATCTGACATATACATCTTTCTCATGTAAATATTTATGTTCTTCATCTCTTTCACCTTTCTTCAGATGTGTCGGTATAGTAACTTACAAGATAAGTATTGTCAAGCTAGTTGACATCAATGACAATATAATACTGATTTAATCATTTTGCATATCTAATCATCAACTCCTCAGCAATCTTAAATTATAGATTCTTCATTCAGGTTCTAAATCAGTTGTAGTTCATCAATCTCTCCCTTTGGCATTGATGGCAACTCAAGTAATATGAAATGTACCATACACATACCAAACATGTATTCTACAACTCTATGACGAAATGCCATACAAGCTCTCCCTAGCTTAATATGTTTAATCACTATGTTACTCAACAACATTACAAAATACAACTTTGCCATTATGTAGATATAACCTTTTTAGTTCTTAGGTTCCTTTCAGATTATCTCTCCCTTAGATAGTTCTCATCGATGCATATCTCCTTTTCTTTTTCATATTATTTATCTCTCCCTTTGACAACAATGCCAAAGAAACAAATAAATAATCAGCTCTATAGTAACTAAGTAACTCTTTGTTGTCCATTACATTCTCTGTATTGTAGTATACTGATATCCCAATCTATTTCAGTTCTTCAAACTTTAATCATAACCTTGAACAATATCCAAAGTGTGAACTATGCTACATCAACATGAATGATCTTTTTGATAAGATTAGGCTAATGCAGAATCTAGATCACATTAGTGACTGATAGATAGGGGACGGACCCCAAGTCTAGTTCTCAAATATTCAAATGTGTCCTTTGGTAGAGGCTTTGTAAAAATGTTTGCAAGTTGTTCTTTAGATGTAACAAATTCTAACTTCACTTGCTTCTCTTGCACTTGTTCTTTTAAGTAGTGATACTTAATTGATATATGCTTTGTCTTAGAGTGCATCACTAGATTCTTCAAAATATTAATAGCACTTGTGTTGTCATAGTATATGATCACCAGGTCAATGATTACCTCATTCATTCCTTCCAACACTTGTTTGATATATGCAATGTTTGAGCAATTAGTAGTAGAAGCAAGATACTCTACTTCAGTTGTAGACTGAGAAATATAAGCCTACTTTTTACTTGTCTAGGTTACAAGTCTTTCACCAAAGAAAAATGCTCCTCCGGTGGTACTTTTTCTATCATCCACATTTCTAGCCCAATCAGCATCGGTATAAACCTTCAACTCAAACTTACCTTCCTTAGGATACCATAATCCATAATCCTCTATCTTTTTTATATATCTTAAGATCCTTTTAGTAGCAATCATGTGTGATTCTCTAGGATTAGCAGAATATCTAGCAATGATTCCCACAGCATGTGTTATATCTGGTCTACTGTGAACTACATACATGAGCTTACCAATCATGGATCGATAAAGTTTCTGGTTTACCTCTGTAGTTTCATCTTCCTTTGTCAATTTACTTCCAGTAGCCATCGGTGTTCCCACATGTTTTACATCTTCCATGGCAAATGTCTTCAAGACTTCCTTTATGTACTTGGACTATGTGATGAATATCCAATCACTCTATTGTATCACTTGTAATCTGAGAAAGAATTTAATCTCTCTAAACATAGACATTTCAAACTCATTCCTCATGTCATCAGCCAAAGATTTACATACATGATCTTTCCCTCCAAAAATAATATCATCAACAAAAATTTCAGCAATAATAATAGTGTCATTAGTATCACCTTTCATGTACAAATTATTGTTCTCACTAGTTCTTACAAATCCAATACTTAACAAGTAAGTATGTAGTCATTCATACCATGCTCTTAGTGCTTGCTTTAAACCATATAAAGCTTTGTGTAATCTACATACCATGTTTCTATTGTCTGGATCAACAAATACTTCAGGTTGTTCTATGTAGACTTCTTCTTCAAGTATACCATTAAAAAATGTTGACTTCACATCCATTTGATAAACTTTAAATTTCTTGTGTACAGCATATGCAAGTAGCATTCTAAATCCTTCCAATCTAGCAACAGGTACAAATGTCTCACCATAGTCAATACCTTCTTCTTGTGCATATCCTTTGCATACCAATCTCACTTTATTTCTTGTCACTTCACCATTTTCATTCAGCTTATTTTTGAATATCCATTTAGTACCGATAACATTCTTATCTTTAGGTTGGGGTACTAAGGACCAAGTTTTATTTTTCTCTATTTGTTCTATTTCCTCCTTCATTGCATTAACCCATTCTTCATTTTATAATGCAACTTTCACATTCTTTGGTTCAAATTCACAGACTAGACATGTACCTTGTCTTGTTTTTCTTCTTGTTTGCATTCCAACTTGTCTATTTCTAATAATTTGTGTCTCAAGATGATGTCTTCTAACAAAACTAGCCAGTACTCAATTTCTTCTTTCTTGTTCATCTTGTTCAAGTTCATGTGCTTGCTTGGTAGCTCCATCTTGTTCATCAGTTTCCCTTTCCTTTTCCTCGAGGATATTTTCCTGCTAACCAGTTATCACAGGTTGTGACTTCGGTAGATAGTTAGGAAGTTCAATGTAAGTGAATCTACCATAGTCTTCTGGTTCCTTGCTTTCTTCTATGTTCTTGTCATCAAACTCATCAACACAGACATTAATACTTTCAATCATCTTATTTGTAACCTTATTCAGACATTTGTATGCTTTACTCTTAGTAGAATATCCTAAGAATATTCCTTCATCACCTTTAGAATCAAATTTCCTATTCCTCTCATCTCTCAGAATAAAACATTTGCTTTCAAAAATCTTGAAATAGCTTACAGTAGGTTTGTGTCCAAATCACAACTCATAAGGTGTTCAATTGGTGTCCTTCTTCAGTTGTACTTGGTTAAGCACATATACAGTTGTACTGACAGCTTCCCTCCAATATGTCTGAGAAATATTCTTTTGCAGCATTAGTGTTCTAGCACAGTCAATGATTGACCTGTTCCTTCTTTTAGCAATCCCATTCTACTAAGGTGTTCTCGATGCAGAGACCTTTCTCTTAATACCATTCTCATTATAGAAATTAGTAAATTCATCAGAGATAAATTCACCTCCTCTATCAGATCTTAAGCATTTAATTTCTCTTCAAGTTTCTTTTTCTACCTTCACCTTATACCATTTAAACATCTTAAAAGCTTCAGATTTCTCTTTTAGGAACATAACAGTCATCAATCTAGTATAGTGATCAACAAAAAGAATAAAGTATATATCACCATAATAGCTTTGAGTTCTCATAGGACCACATAGGTCAGTATGAACCAACTCAAGTATCTTCTTTATTAAGTAGTCTTTTCTTTTAAAATTGAACTTAGTCATCTTACCTTTCTGACATTCATGGCACATAGCATGATCCAGTTTTTTACAAGTTAGGCAGCCCTCTAACTCTTTTCTTCTTACTAATCTTGATCATGTTAGAAATTAAAGTCCACCAAGATAACTGAGAGAGGGGGGGGGGGGTGAATCATTTATCAAATAATTATAACCTTTATCAACTTCAACAACATTTAACCATGTAAGCAATGTAATTACCAACCATAAAAAGATATTCAATCACAATGACACAATAACACAAGATATGTTGACTAGGGAACCTCTTGATCAAAGAGTAAACCCCGGTGGGAATGATGCCCACAAAAGATGCACTAATATAAATATTCCTTATGAAAGGATGGACTCTGTTAGGAGTCTTATGAAATGCATTTAGTACATATAAATCCCTATTAGGAGATTTTGAATCCCTGTTAAAAGATTCTAACCCTGTTAGGAGTTATGGAAGACATAAGGACCCACTGCCCAAACAGCTTTAGGGTAAGATCACTAAACACACTGTCCAAATGACCTTAATATTATTCAGAAGAATAATATTAAATATGTTACCTCCTTACTGTGCCAAATTGCACTCACTGCTACACCAAATCTCAATTCTAGATCTCTGTACTTCGCATGTCTTCCTTCACAATTTTGCTTTCACAACTTCATTAGCTCTTTTCTTCACTTCATGCTTACATTCACATTCAACCATACCATTCTCACACTTCTTTCACATTACTACCACTCATTCAATAAAGAAAAAAATTCCTTCCTTTATACTACACTCAAATAATTACAAATGAGTTGGCACACAAATACAAAATAAAAATTTTCACACACTACATCAAAATTACACAAAACTGTCAGCTTCCAGATATAATAACTCTTCACTTGTGTGACCTCAAATTTTGTCCTATGAACCACATCACTATCAATGTGTCTCAACCTTCCCTTTAACTGCACAAAACTAGATTCCATCCCGATTAGGAGATATCATTTGATTTTCACAAACCGCTACTCAAGAACACTGCCTGAATACTGCTTCCACCAAAATGCTCATAACTTCTATGAATAAATGAATTATTGTCTACACTCTTAACCATAGACAAATAACATATCAAATAATATAACCTCAAAATCACATAGCTCCAACTACAATATCCCACGTGCACTAATCAAAACATTGTCTGCTTCTCTACTAGTCTCCAGAAGATCACTGTGTTGACATCAATGACAATCATAGTCATGAATGCAACAACAACTGCTACAGAATGACTGCCAACATCTAGCATTCATTCCTAATAGATCATGTTATCAAAATTCACATGACATAACCTCTTATGCCACAACCATGCATCTTCATCTTTCATTAATAAATAAGAAGACTAATCAATATCAAGATAAAATAGATTACCTCTGGATTGTGTACCGGTTCCAACAAGTCTTCCTCCATCATCATCGATTCTTACCTTTCTACTCTCAAAAGAAAGTCGGTGGCCTGAGTTATTCAGCTATGCCACACTTAAAAAATTGTAGTTCAGTCCATCTACCCAGTATGCATTCTCACATTTTATTCTATCATTAATCATTAGTGAACCTTTACCTCTCACCATACAAGGTGCACCATTTCCCATTCTAACAGATCCACCACCATATTCATCAAGTAGATCAAATTTCTCTATATCACCAGTCATATGATGTGTATAGCCACTATCTATGATCCATGTATCATTTCTGCTTACTTTAGAGATCAGTGTTGTTTCTTCATGTTTCTCTTCTTCCTCTAAATCATCTTTCATAGCAACAAATACTAATTCTACATCATCATCCGTGTCAGATTCAGATTCAAATTCTTTGGCTATGTAACATACCTTTTTCCCTTTTTCATGACTATCTCAGTTGTCTCTATTGTTGTGTCAGTAGCCTCTGTTGACTCTTCTCCCATAGCTTCCTTCGGATCAGTCTTTGGATCTATCATTATCTTTCTTATTCGGACATCTAGCAATGATGTGGCCAACTTCTTTACAATTAAAACATGCTAAAGATAACTTGACTCTATACCTTCCCTTACCTTTGGGCAATCTTCTGGCCATAAGAGCTTCAAGCTCATCAAGTTCATCATCGATATTGTTGTCACTATCATTATTCTTATCATTCCTGCTACTAGACTTACCAATCTTCAAAGAAGACATGAAAGTTGATTCAACAGAAGGTACAACACTGTTGTTAAAGTTATTCAATTCAAAGGTTGGAATTTTACCAATCAGAGTGTCAAGGGTGAGGTTGGATGTAGCCCTTGTTTCATGAATTGTAGAGATCCTAATCGCATAAACTGGCAGCAAAGTTCTGAGAATCTTTCTTATTACTATTTCATTGTCAATGATTCCACTAGATGCTCTAATAGCATGTACTACTTCTTTTAGTCTATTTGTATATTGCATAATGTTTTCACCTTCTTTCATCTTCATATCATCAAATTGACCTCTTAGGCCTTCTGCTCTATCTCTCTTAACATTCACATCTCCACTATATATTAGAGTCAACTTGTCCCACATCTTCTTAGCTGTATCACAATCCTTAATGTCTTCAAATTTGGCATCGGTACAAGCAGCAGCAAGTTCCATCATAGTGATATTGTGTTCATGCCTATCCTTTAGTTGATCAAGGATTAAGGGACCAGTGGACGGTTCAATGTAGTCATTCTCCATCAATTCTAGTGCAGAATTCCCAATTCCAGATATGTGCAACTTCATCTTGATTTGCCATATTGTGAAGTTATCTTTGTTCAGCTTTGGCACTTCCCTCTTATACATCTTGAGACCTTTTTTCTAGAGTCCTTAAAACTCTATTCTAAGCAACCACAGCTCTGATACCAATTGTTGGAATAACTGAGAGGGGGGTGAATCAATTATCTAGTGTCCCACAATTCAAAATGTATAATCCAAAACAATTTTACTACTCCTGCTACTTGGTAAACATAAAATACTTTCACTATCTATGTTTTTACCAATTGTCAGTCTAAACTTTATCATAGTTACCGATTAACTCTAACATGTAATATGTAAAGTATGATAAAAAATATATATCACAATCAACACATAACACAAGAGATTTAATGTGGAAACTCTGTGAAGGGAAAAACCACTTAGAATCGGCAACCCAAAAATTATTCACTCTTCTGAAGTGAGGTCGGTGAAGACCCAACCCTGTTAAAGGTTACAAACACATTGTTAGGTGTCACCTGTTGGAAATTGTAATTGAGACAACTGTTGAATTGTCATTGATGTCAAAACCTTAACTGGTAAGACTATTGCTACTTAGGAAAGTACTATATCTATTGAAGTGTTGTGAATGAGTGAAGCAAGGTTGGTAATAATAGAACCTAGGGGAAGGTTGAGTTCTCTTGATACTACAAAGTGTACTAGAGTATGTTGCACAATGATGAGATAATGTATTGTTTATCTTAGTGAGATTGAAGACTAAACTGGTAGGCTTAACCGAGCAAAAATGGATAAAATCATGTTTAAGCTGAGTTATGTTAGTGTCGACCGAGTTAGTGGATGCCAAGCAAAATCCTATGTCGACCGAGTATCAATAAATTGCTGAGGAAGACAGTGCATGCTGAGGAAATAGTTTTAGTAATGACAAAGCATTCTACATGAAGATCGAGTGGATGATCACAGTATTAACTGAGCATCAACAATTTTATATTTGAAGAGAATTCTTTTTGGGGATGACATTGTTTGAATTCCTGGATTATGTAAAATGTGTTGACTATATTTATTGATTGTATGGAAGCATTTAATGCACTGTAAAATATTTTATTGTAAATCTTTATGAGATTTGAGATGTTTCTAGAAAAGAAGGTGAAGAACAAAATGTGGGTAGATTCAATGAATCTGACCTAACCCTAAGATCTATGAATGAGATTAAGCGGCAAAAGATAAGTTAACCTAATTGAGGAAAGTATTAAGGGAACCTAAACATTGGATTAGATGTATGAGAGTGGAGAAAAAGGTTGATGTATTGGGGTGAAACTGAAATACTGGAAGATAAGTTTTATTGACTGTATAAGCAAAAAGGCTGAAGGTGAAGTGTGGTGATCGCTTGAAGAAAAGTTTTGAGAAGATCAGAGATGGAGATGGAAAAGTTTCAAAGTCAATAAACTAGTATTTGTGTACAAAATTAGATCTGATATTTGCAAAGTAACTTGTATGTTTTTCAAATCAACACTGCTGCTACTTTCTAACCATTGTAACAGTCAAAATCCTTTTAACAGAGTTTGATCTAACAGTCATAAGTTAAATCCTTTGAACAAGGTTGCATTCTAATGGAATGTATGTAAGTCTTTTGACCAGGCTCACTTTTAACAGGGTGATTAAATCCTTTAACTGGGTCACACTTGACAGTGTGCATTGTAACCTTTGACAGGGTTGGCTTTTAACCGAGCTCACTTCAGAAGAGTGAAAATAATAGTAGCATGTTACAAAGTGGTTTTTCCCATATTGGGTTTCCACTATAAATCTTGGTGTCATACTTGTGTGTGAATGTTTTGGTGTGAACATTTCTATGGTTTACAAGTTAGATACAGCTGGGTAGTGGACTGCATTGTTATATGTTTCTATTGATGAATCAGTGATGACCAAGTTTGTTTTGGTTGCTTGATCTGATTTAAAGTAAAATTTTTAAGTTTGTCTTATACATCAGGACCTGAGAACAACTGATTCACCCCACCTCTTTGTTGTTCTAAATCATATTAACAATTGGCATTAGAGTTGTGTTGCTTATTGGTGTATACAGAAATCAAGTTTAAAGGGACTTGAAGCAAATGATCAAGATGTATAAGAAGGAGGTACCGAAGATGAATAAGGAGAACTTCCCTACATGGAAAAGCTTGATGAAGCTACACCTAGCTGGTATTGGTGATTCTGCAAAGTACTATATTGAGAATGACTATGTCTCACCTGCTGCACCTATGACTGCTGAAGAAATGAGAGCTAAGCAAGAACATAATCAGGCAATGCTGAAAATTGCATTTGCCCTAAGATATCCAGAATTTGAAGACATTAAGGACTGTACAACTGCTAAGGAGATGTGGGACACTCTTGCAAAGATCTATGGTGGTGACTTATTTGTACTGAAAGCAAAAGCCGAGAGTCTCAAGGTAAGTTTGATGAAATGAGAATGCAAGAAGGTGAAAAAATTGCACAATATTGTGGTAGAATAAAAGAAGTTGTAAATGCTATTAGGGGAGCCAATGGAACTATTGATGAGGAAACCATTATTGGAAAAGTACTAAGAACTCTGTGTCCTATATATGCTATCAAGATCTCAGCTATTCAGGAATCTAGATGTAACTTCGCAAATGGACTCACTTTGGAAGGTTTGATTGGTAAGCTGACTGCTTTTGAACTCTCTAATTATGATAATTTCACTATTGGAAGTATTGGAAATGTTGAATATGCTTTTAAGTCACAATTAGTTTTGAACAAACCTAAGAAGGAAAAAGAAAGATGCACAAGTGAAAATGAAAATGAAAGTGAAAGTGAAAGTGACAGTGACACTTCTGATGAAGAACTTGAAGATCTAGAAGCTCTTATGGCTAGAAGACTAAGAAGAGGAAAAGGAAAGTATAAAGGTAAACTCCCTATCATATGTTTTTCATGTAATAAGGTCGTGTTAGAAAGTAAAGATCCCCAAGATAACTGAGAGGGGGGGGGTGAATCAGTTATTAGATAATTTATCCATTCAATAGCTTTAAACAATATAATCAATGTATTGATCAACCATAGAAAGATAATCATACACAATTGCAAAATAACACAAGATATGTTAACTAGGGAACCTCTTGAAAAGAGTAAACCCTGGTGGGAATGATGCCCACAAAATGATGCACTAATATGAAAGTTCCTTGTTAGAGGATGGACCCTGTTAGGAGTCTTATGAAATACATTTAGTACATATGAATTCCTGTTAGGAGATTTTGAATCCATGTTAAAAGATTCTAACCCGGTTAAGAGTTTATGGAAGACAGAAGGACCCACTGCCCAAACAACTTCAAGGCAAGATCTCTAAACCCACTATCCAAAAGATCTTAGAATTATTCAATAGCATAATATTAAATATATTACCTCCTTCACACTATGCCAAACTGCACTCTCTGCTACACAAGATCACAATTCCAGATCTCTGTACTCACAAGTCTTCCTTCATCACTGAATTAGCTCTTTTCTTCACTTCATGCATATATTCCCATCTCAATCTTCATAGTACACATTAAAATAAGTAAAACATTCCTTCTTATATACCAAACTCAAATAATTACAAATGAGTCGGTCCTCAATTACAAAATAATAAATTCTACACGCTACACACAGAATTCACATAAAACTGTCGGCTTCCAATTATTGGAACTTTCTCCAAACATGTCCTCGAAGTTTGCACTATGAACCATGTCATCATTAATGAGTCTCCAACATCCCTTTAACTATGCAAAATTATATTCCATCCCAGCTAAGAGATATCCTCCAATTTCCAAACATCACTACACAGAAATACTGTCTAAACACTACTTTCACCAAAATGCTCATAACTCTTACAAATGAATGAATTTCTTTTTGCACTGTTAACCATAGGTTAATAACACACCAAAGAACATACCATCAACTATGCAAAAGCCAATCTATAATACAGCATGTGTGCAAAACAAAACTGTACCTACTTTCCTGCTAATATCCAGAATATCACCGTGTTGACATCAATCACAATCCAAGTCATGAATGCAACAACAACTACTACAGAATGACTGCCAAAACACTTTGCATTCATTCCTAACAATATCCCCCATTGGCATTGATGGCAACATAGATGAAAAACATCCAATGTTCCAAAAATCCAATACTGCAACATCACTGCAAAATATCAAATCAAATCTTGCTTCGTTTTCCTATTCAGCTCTCTCATACAATCCATAATGTTTTTCATGTATATCTCTCCCCCATTGACATCAATGACATAAATTCTATCACTAAGTCAACAACAACTTAATGTCAAAAGACACTTTTCAAAAAAATACAATAACAAGAGTCCTCATGACTCAGCTCATAAACTCCCCCATATAGGAAGTTACAACATCCAATCTAGAAGAAAGATAGGGCTCATATACCACTGGACGGATGCAACCATCTACATCAATTCTCAAAAATAGGTTGGGACATAACCCCAAGCATACCTCTTAGATACACAAATGTATCCTTAGGTAAAGGCTTTGTAAATATATTTGCTATCTGCTCCTTTGTACTTATGTACTCTAATCTTACTTCTTTTTCTGCAACTTTCTCTCTTACAACATGATACTTGATCTCAATATGTTTAGTCTTAGAATGTAAAATAGGATTTTTTGACATACTCGCTATACTGGTGTTGTCACAATGTATAACAATAGGCTCATCAAACTTTATTCCAATATCTTTCAACATCTGCTTCATCCAAATAATCTGATTACAATTATTTGTTGCTGCAACATATTCTGCTTCTGTTGTGCTTTATGAAGTACAATTCTACTTCTTACTTAGCCAAGAGACCAATTTGCCTCCAAGAAAAAAGGCTCCACCACTGGTGCTTTTCTTTTCATCAACGCTACCTCCCCAATCTGCATCAGTATAGGCACATAAGGTAAAATCATCAAAATTCTCATACCATAATCCATAATCCATTGTTCCTTTCAGATATCTCAGTATCCTCTTTACTGCTGCATAATGTGATTCTCTAGGTTCTACTTGAAATCTTGCTACAATCCCCACTGAATGTGCTATATCAGGTCTTGTATGTGTCAAGTATTGCAATCCTCCAATCATAGATCTATACTTTTTCTGCTCAACTGTTGGTGTCTCATCTTTGCTAGATAACTTATGTCCGGTTACTATAGGTGTTCCAACAGGTTTAGAATCTTCCATTCCAAATCTTTTCAATAATTCATTTAAATACTTAGTCTGACTTACAAATATACCTTCCTTGCTTTGTGTTATCTATAATCCCAAAAAACATTTCATTTCTCCAATCATGCTCATCTCAAATTCAGTCTTCATTTCATTTGCAAATTTGTCACTAGCTTCATCTTCTCCTCCAAAGATACTATCATCAACAAATATAACTATAACCAACAAACCATTCTCAATTTCTTTTGTGTATAAGTTACTATCTACTATTCCTTATATAAATCCTAATTTCAATAAATACTTATCCAATCTTGCATACCAGGTTCTAGGTGCTTGTTTTAATCCATATAAAGCTTTCTTTAACTTACATACCATATCTCCTTCTTGTGTCAAAGGAAAACCTTTAGGCTGCTCAATGTAGACTTCTTCTTCCAATTCACCATTCAAAAATGCTGACTTCACATCCATCTGATACACTCTAAATTTCTTGTAAGTTGCATATGCTAGAAACATTCTCACTACTTCAAGTCTGGCCACAAGTGCAAAAGTTTCTTCATAGTCAATTCCTTCTTGTTGTGAATAACCTTTACATACCAATCTTGCTTTGTTTCTTATCACTTCTCCTTGTTCATTCATCTTGTTTCTGAATACCCACTTTGTTCCAATCACATTCTTATCTTCAGGTCTAGGGACCAATTCCCATGTCTTGTTTTTTTCAATCTGCTCTAGTTCTTCTTTCATAGCATTGATCCAATGTTCATCTTCACAAGCTTCATTAGTATTCTTAGGTTCAATTTGAGAAATCAAACATAAATTTACCTTATTCTGAGTCAAAACTCCTCTATCTAAACTTCCAATAACTTGCTCAACAGGGTGATGTCTTGAAGTATACCTGTTAGGTGTCATAGTTACTGATCTTGTTTCGACTGTAGATTCTTCTCTGCTTTCTTCTCTATTTTCTTCTCTGTTTTCTTCTTTGTTCTCTTCTCTGTCTTCTTCAGTATGACTTTCATTCAGTAAATCATTGTTAGTTTCAAAAAATAATTTTGCATTTTCAATGTTAGGCTGAGGTTGTGCTTCTCCATCAGATTCATAATCAAGCATTCTTTCCTGAATTTTAAACTTTTCATCAACTTTTACATTTGCACTTTCAACAATAGTCTTAGTTCTTTTGTTATAACATCTATATGCTTTTCTTTTTAAAGAATATCCAAGAAATATTCCTTCATCACTTCTAGGATCAAACTTTCTTATATCATCATCTCTCTTAATATAACATTTACTTCCAAAAATTCTAAAATACTTAACTGAGGGTGTATGTCCAAACCATAATTCATAAGGTGTCTTGTTTGTATCTGCTCTGATTTGTACTCTGTTCATAGTGTATACTGCTGTGTTCACTGCTTCTCTCCAAAAATTTTTAGCCAAATCATTTTCAAACAACATAGCTCTTGCTACTTCAGTTATTGACCTGTTTCTTCTTTCTGCAATACCATTTTGTTCTGGTGTTCGAGGGGCTAAAAGTTGTCTCTTAATACCATTCATTTCACAAAAAGTGTTAAACTCTCTAGATGTAAATTCACCACCTCTATCATATCTTAGACACTTAATCTTCATTCCAGATTCATTCTCAATTTTGCTTTTCATGATCTTAAACTTATCAAATGCTTCAGATTTTTTTTTCAAAAATGCAATCCACATCATTCTTGTAAAATCATCAACAAGAATCATAAAATACCTTTCACCATAGAATCCTCTAGTCCTAGTAGGACCACTCAAGTCTGTATGAACAATCTCCATCTTCTCTACCGAAGTGAACTTCTTATTGGGAAATGAACTCCTTTTCTGCTTTGCCATCATACATTCTTTGCAAATCATGTTAGTAGGTTTCATAATTCTAAGTAAATCTCTTATCGTAAGTGTAGTGTTCACCTTGACAATATTATCAAAGTTTATATGACAAAACCTTTTATGCCATAAGCAACTGTCATCAATCCTAGTTATCAAACATGTCATCTCTGTAAAAAATGAGAAACATAGTTTCACAGAACGCCAAGAACACCTGCATGCAAGAATACTTGTTGCTAAAAGGAAGCCAGAGAAGACAAAAAAGCAAGAGCTTGGAAATCTCAGCGGTGTGAGAGAAAATTATATTCCAAGATAAAAAAAATAATTACAAGAGTTCAACCTATAAGGTGAACAAAAACCCTAAAAAGGAAAAAAGCTAGGTTGTGCAATATAATTAACATAAAATATTAATTATATGCACCTAAAAGAAAGCTTAAGTGAAAATAGAGTACATAGACAACTTAATAATTAAATCAACATGATTTAATTAATAAGTGAAGATAAATAGATACTCTAACACCCCCCCTTAAGTGAAGCTCAGGAGGTAAGCTAACCTAGCACAGCTATGAAAGCAGGAAAAGGGTCCCAGCAACAAGGCCTGATCAGGTACCCAGTACAAGGAAATCTCTATAAACCAGAGTAAAGGAGAAAACCCAGTGGGAAAAACTCCTCTCCAAAAAGAGATGTAAAAGCAAGCAAAGACAAAAAAAAATGACTTCAAGAGAGTCTCTCAAATCCATAAGTACAATGCGTGTTGCCAACCCCCCCGTGAGAGAGGGTCGAGGCTCCAAAGCCCCCTCGGAATGAAAGAACCCCTGGATCAATGAACAAACCACTGTGACTCTAATGTAGATGAGTGAAAGTTAGCGGACACAGTAGAGGGAACCTCGAAAGCTGAAGTGTCACTGGAAGGCCGAGCTGATGCTCAAAGGAGTAGACATGAGGATTCTGAAAGGGAATCCCTAATGTAAGTGGTATGACAGGTGTGTTGACACTGTCATCAAAGAGGAGATGAATGTCCTCTATAGAATCCTCAACAACTGCACCTGGTGGCTTGATGAATGGAGTTGGAGGATCAGGTAGTGCTGAAGAAGAACCCTACTGAACAGAAAAGAGCTCAATAGGAGGTGGCATGGCAGTCACAACAGTAGTCTCAGGAACCACACAGAGGTTCAAGCGACCTGACTATACCACATGATGCTCTCTCAAAGGAGGAGAGTCATGCTCTGGCAAAGGTGGACCAAAGTGTGAAAAGGAGTAGAGATGGGTGGAATGATCAACTGTCCCTGTAGCAATAATACCTCATGTCATACTATCTCGGATGAAAAGTGAATCTGGAGTGAACTCAACTATCTTCCCTAACCCACTATGAGTAATCTGATAAACTGAGAGAAGGTTTGCAGATAGAGATGGAAGATACAACACATCATTGAATGTGCCATCCTGAATGCATACAGTGCCTTTCCCACAGACTGTCATAACAGTGTTATTCCCAATGATAATATGGGGAATAGGAGAATCTTCAAAAGAAGAGAAGATCTCTCAAGAAGATGCCATATGGTGAGAAGCACCTGAATCTAGTATCCAAGGGACCTATGAAGGGAATACAACAGAAGCCCGTAATGCATGACCCTTTCCAAGATCCTGTCTAGCTATAGAATAGATAGAGGAAGACTGATAAGCAGACCCATGTGAGCTAGAAGAGGATGGAGAGGAGAGATTGCTCTTCTGAAGAAGAGCTTGCAAATCCGCTATCTATTTCTCATAACCATCAAACTTCTTCTGATAGCAAAGTGACTCATCATGTGTTCCCTTCTGACAATAGGAACATGTAGGGCTCTCAGTCTTTTGTTTCTCCTTCTTAGAAGAAGATGGTGGGCCATTAGAGCGTTGAGAAGAGGAATCAGATATCTATTTCAACTTCTACTTTTGAGAATCCTGAGGTGTCTTAGCAAGCAATGCCTGTGACTGTGAACCTGCAAGTGAATCCATCTCAGTGATCTTGGACTGCTCACAAGTCAACCTGCCACAAAAAGTCTCAAAAGAGGGCATAACATGTCTAGTACCCAAAGCATCCATGGTGGAGTAGAAAGTGGAAGAAAAGATCTGATACTATCCTTGTAACTTTGAGAGTATCAGATAGATACACTCATCATCTGTCTTGATTTTCCCACATCCCTGCAAAACTGTACGCAGAGACTTAAACTTCATCAAGAAGTCCTCTATAGTGGGGAAATCAGAAGGAGTCAAAGAGGTCAACTCTGCATCAAGCTGAAGCTTCCTGAATTCATTCACTGTACCAAACAAGGTTGAAAACTTGCCCCAAATAGCCCTAGGAGTGGTCAAACCTTCCAAGTGAAACAGGAGACTGTCGGAGATGTTCAGTGCAATCAAACCCATGGCTTAATCAATTTTGTTTCTGTGCTAAAGAATCTCAAAGGGACACTGCAAGATAGGTTGGTTCTAATCCAGACATGACCATAAGCCACGTGACATAAGAAGCCTGGTCATGTGTGCTTTCCAAGTATGATAATTATGCGGTGTCAACCGGGCCACAGAGGGATCTGACATTGAGAGAAGAAGGAGACAGAAGTAGAAGGGTCTTTTCTAAAGTAAATTACAAAAAGGAAAAAAACACCCCCCCACAATGTATAAATCAACCCCCCTGTACAGCAAGTAAGCAACTAACTGAAAGCACACACAAAAAAGGAGAAAACCTAGACTCCAGATGCAGAGGAGGAAAATAGAAGCCTTGACTTTGATGCCAAAAAAGAAAACTCAAATGGCTAAATCAAAAAACTAAATGAGCATCATTGCATCCGTCTTAGAAAGAGCTTTTCGACGATATATCATATGTCAATTTTTGAGTCCATATAAGCCCTGTAGGAGCAAAAATGCCCAAGTACCCCCAAAATGCAAGCTCTCTGAAAAAACCAGTGACTGCAAAAAAGTTGACTGTCGTATGACCATCATGGACCTATCGCTGATGTCAGCATGATGTCATCATCAGAAAAATGCATTTGTAAGAAAAACTTGCCCGAAAATTTTATCGGTTGCCGAAAAAAAATTGGCAGCTGCTAATGTCAGCGGTGACGTCACCTGTGCGGGTTGGCGGTGATGCGGCGGCGCTGGGGCGGAGGCGGCCAGTTGGGTAGCTATTTGGCGGCTAGTGGGCAATGCACTAGCTGGGCGCCGGTGGCGAGGCCAGCAGGTGGCGCGCTAGCTGGGCGGGCGGCGCGGCTGCCGTGGGCGGCTGGCGGGGCGGCGGTTGGCGGCCGCTGGGGGGTGGCGCTATGGCTAAGCACGGGTGGCGCTAGGATGGTGTGGTGGCGAAGTGCCCTTAAAACCTTAAAAACTTGCATTTTTAATGGTTTTTTTATTAAAAAAAATTGAAATTCATGCCCGTACGGCCCTAGGAGGGCAAATGTTTTCTCTCAGATGCCTTGAAGGCCAAACAAGTCAAATTTTATATGGAAATAGGGGTTTTTGGGCCTTCTAGACACAACCATGAGGTCAGTTTTGGTCCAAAGTGCTCCAAAAAAGAGAGACCCCCCATATCCAATAAAAAATAATTGAAAGAGAACCAGAAAACACTGTGGCTTTCGTCTTCAAATGCAGCTCCAAAAAAACTCAAACCAGGTAGTAGGGAAGCTTTGATACCATGTAGAAACTGAGAAACATAGTTTCACAAAATGCCAAGAACACCTGCATGCAAGAATACCTGTTGCTGAAAGGAAGCCAGAGAAGACAAAAAAGTAAGAGCTTGAAAATCTTAGCGGTGTGAGAGAAAATTGTATTCCAAGATAAAAACAATAATTACAAGAGTTCAACCTATAAGGTGAACAAAAACCCTAAAAAGGAAAAAAAGCTAGGTTGCGCAATATAATATAAAATATTAATTATATGCATCTAAAAGAAAGCTTAAGTGAAAATAGAGTACATAGACAACTTAATAATTAAATCAACATGATTTAATTAATAAGTGAAGATAAATAGATACTCTAACAATCTCAGTAGGATTCAACTGAAATACATTACCTCTGGTTCTAGATCCTTTTCCAATCAGATTTCTATCTTTATCTTTTATCACACAAGTTTTCTCAGAAAACCAAACTTGATAACCCTTATCAGCCAATTGTCCAACACTTAGTAGATTATGTCTTAATCCATCAACAAAGTAAACATCATCAGTGTTAGTCTTTCCATCAAGAGTAATAGATCCTATACCCTTAATCAAACAAGGTGCATTGTTACCAACCCTAACAATTCCTCCATCATAATTATCTAACTTAACAAACTTTCTTTTATCTCCAGTCATATGATGTGAACAACCACTGTCTATAATCCAATCAAATTTCTTTTCAACTTGTGAAACTAATGCTTTTTCTTCCCTTTTATCAGATTCAAAACTTTCATCTTTAATTGCTACAAATCCTATTTCCTCAAAGTTATCATTATCACTGTCACTTAAATGTTTTTCAATTCCTGCTTCAAAATCTTCATCATTTGCATAATAACATTCTTTAGATCTCTTAGGTTTAAAGTTGATTCTATACTTCTTAACTCTTTTAGGACATTTAGATGCAAAATGACCATATTCTTGACAAGTCCAACATTTAAAGATTTTCTTACCATCTGGTTCTCTTTTTACAAGTAATGCAATACCTTCTTCAATCTTCTTATCTTCCTCAGATCTGCTACTGCTGGCATAATCTCCATTCACACTAGTACTTCTTGTAGGTCTAATGCTAAGAGCACTGAATGTTGTTTCCATTCTAGGTAGCTCTCCTGATAATCTCAAGTTCATCTCTACTGTTTCTAATCTTCCAAGAAGAGTCTCTCTTGAAAAGTTTGATGTACAAGGTATCACTTGTTCAATCATCTGTGTTGTCTGCTTGAATACTGGTGTCAAAGTTCTCAAAATTTTCCATATCACTTCATTCTCTGTCTTATCACCTCCACAAGACTTTATTCCTGTCACAATCTCAGACATCCTACCAATATAGCTTCTAATAGATTCATCTTCCATCATTCTAATATCTTCAAATGCACAAATCCAATTATGTAATCTAGCCTTCCTTGCATGTTCATCACCTTCAAAAGTAGAATGTAAAGCTTTCCAAATTGCATGAGATGTTTTCAAACATCTTACCTGACTATATTCATTCTCTGGTAGTGCTGACAAAAGTGCTTCTCTTGCAAGTATGTTACACATGAATAGATCTAGTTCATCTTTAGTTCCTGCCTCTAGATTGTCTTCCTCAATGATAGTCTTCTCATTCTTTGTAATCAACCAATAACTTGGTCCTAAACACAATAGATGTGACTTCATCTTTTCTTTCCAGCTGTCAAAATTTACTCCATCAAACTTAGGGCTTTCTTTTTTGAAATTCGTCATGGATCTCCTTAAGTTGTTAAACTTTTCTTTCAAGGACCTGCTGCTCTGATACCAATTGTTAGAAAGTAAAGATCCCCAAGATAACTGAGAGGGGGGGGGGTGAATCAATTATCAGATAATTTATCCATTCAATAGCTTTAAACAATATAATCAATGTATTGATCAACCATAGAAAGATAATCATACACAATTGCACAATAACACAAGATATGTTAACTAGAGAACCTCTTGAAAAGAGTAAACCCCAGTGGGAATGATGCCCACAAAATGATGCACTAATATGAAAGTTCCTTGTTAGAGGATGGACCCTATTAGGAGTCTTATGAAATACATTCAGTAAATATGAATCCCTGTTAGGAGATTTTGAATCCCTGTTAAAAGATTCTAACCCGGTTAAGAGTTTATGGAAGACAAAAGGACCCACTACCCAAACAACTTCAAGGCAAGATCTCTGAACCCACTATCCAAAAGATCTTAGAATTATTCAATAGCATAATATGAAATATATTACCTCCTTCACACTGTGTCAAACTGCACTCTCTGCTACACAAGATCACAATTCTAGATCTTTGTACTCACAAGTCTTCCTTCATCACTGAATTAGCTCTTTTCTTCACTTCATGCATATATTCGCATCTCAATCTTCATAGTACACATTACAATAAGGAAAACATTCCTTCTTATATACCAAACTCAAATAATTACAAATGAGTTGGTCCTCAATTACAAAATAATAAATTCTACATGCTACACACAGAATTCACATAAAACTGTCGGCTTCCAGTTACTGTAACTTTCTCCAAACATGTCCTCGAAGTTTGAACTATGAACCACATCATCATTAATAAGTCTCCAACATCCCTTTAACTGTGAAAAATCAGATTCCATCCCAACTAAGAGATATCCTCCGATTTCCAAACATCGCTACACAGAAACACTGTCTAAACACTGCTTTCACCAAAATGCTCATAACTCTTACAAATGAATGAATTTCTTTTTGCATTGTTAACCATAGGTTAATAACACACCAAAAAACATACCATCAACTGCACAAAATCTAATCTACAATATAGCATGTGCGCAAAACAAAACTATACCTGCATTCCTGCTAATATCCAGAATATCATTGTGTTGACATCAATGACAATCCAAGTCATGAATGCAGCAACAATTGCTACAGAATGACTGCCAAAAAAATTTGCATTCATTCCTAATAGATCAGTCATATAGCTACTAGATGTCCTAACAGGAAGGATAAAGATGATGAAAGGAAAACCAAATGCAAAGACAAAAGAGATGACAGAAGCTATTGAAGGAACAAAGACTACAAGGGAAAAGGTAAGAAATCTTGTTATATTGCTGAAGAAGGAACTGACACTAATGGTGATGATGTTGAAATTGAAGTTGTCTATGTTGCAATGAAAGATGAATCTGATGAGGATGAGAAAACTGCATTGATTTCCTATGTGAACAAGAATGATAAATGGATTATTGACAGTGGATGTTCACATCACATGACTGGTGATAAGGATAAGTTTGAAACTTTATGTCATTACAGGGGTAAAAGTGTAACATTTGGTAATGATGCACCATGTCCTATTAGAGGAAAAGGTTTGATTAAACTGACTGATAAGATATCTTGTGAAAATGCCTATTGGTTTGATGGTCTTAATTATAACTTGTTAAGTGTTGCTCAGCTAAACAAAACTAGTTACTGAGTAGAATTTCATCACAAGAAAGCTAAAATATTTGATGCCACTGGTGAACTAATTGGAAGTGGAGAGAAGACTAGAGGTAATTTTTTCTATCTTGACCTATCTGAAGAAACATGTTTAATTGCACAACTTGATGATACTTTATCTTGTTTGTTGATGATCATACCAGGATGATGCATGTAATGTTTTTAAGAGAGAAATCTGATGCTTTTCAATTCTTTAAGTGGTACTTGGCTAAAGTTGAGAAGGAGATAGGTAGGAACCTGAAATGTCTTAGATCTGACCGAGGTGGAGAATTTACATCAAATGAATTTAATCTATTTTTTAATGAAAGAGGTATTAGAAGACAGATGGCTGCACCTAGAACTCCTCCACAGAATGGTATAGCAGAAAGAAGAAATAGATCTATCTTGGACTGTGCAAGGACAGTGATGATTGAAAAGGATGTACCTCAAAAATACTGAAAAGAAGCTATAAGCACTACTATTTACACTCTTAACTGGGTACAAGTTAGAAAAGGTACACATCTCACACCTTATGAATTATGGTATGGACATGCACCGAATGTTAAATACTTTAGAATCTTTGGAAGGAAATGCTATATACTAAAAGATACTAGGAATGGAAAGTATGATGCTAAAAGTAAAGAAGGCATATTCCTAGGGTATTCCACAAAAAGTAAGGCTTATAAGTGTTTGAACTCTAACACTAAAAAAATAGTGGAAAGTGTGAATGTAAGAATTGATGAGTATGCAGAAAGAAATGAAGCAGATAGTAAAAGAGAACCAGAAGATTACAGATCTTTTATGTACATTGAACAGGAAGAAGAGGCAAGTAATAGACTTGCACCTAATGCCGAGTCTTAGGTAAGCAATGTCGAGTGACAGACAGGTAATGCTAAGCATCAGGAAAATAGTGCCGAGAAAGAACAAGAACATGCTGAGCTACAGAATGGTACTGCCGACTATCAGGAAGAGGTTGTCGAGCATTTAGAAGCTAAATCTGATAATCTTGTTGGGGAACCTAATGAAATAGAAGAGAAAAATGTTGAACCTATTTTGGCAAAATATGTAAGAAGACATCACAAGCTTGAACAGATAATTGGAGATAAAGATGTTGGAATTCAGACCAGAAGTAAGATCAAGGATCCAACATGCCTACTATGTGAATTTGAACGTAAAACAACAATAGAAGCATTAGAGAATGAAGATTGGATACAAGCAATGAATGAAGAGATTGACCAGATCGAGAAAAATGATACTTGGACACTAGTGCTAAGACCCAAAAATAAGAATGTTATAGGAACAAAATGGGTATTTCAAAATAAGATGAATGAAAATGGTGAAATCACTATGAACAAAGCTAGACTAGTATGCAAAGGCTACGCACAAGAAGAAGGAATAGATTATGAGGAGACATTTTCCCCTGTAGCTAGTCTGGAAAGAGTAAGAACTCTGCTTGCATATGTTGCCTGTAAAAATTTCAAGGTTTATCAAATGGATGTCAAGTCTGCATTTCTAAATGGTATATTGGAAGAAGAAGTTTACATAGAACAGCCAAAAGGTTTTATTGATCCAAACAAAAGACACATGGTATGCAAATTGAACAAAGCATTATATGGATTGAAACAAGCTCCCAGAGCATGGTATGAGAGGTTGCATAACTATCTGATGCAGATTGGATTTTCAAGGACAAATGACACAAGCAATCTATATATGAAAGATGAAGAAGGAAAAGGTATTTTGTTAGCAAAAAAATTTGTTGATGACATTTTTTTGGGTGGACAAGATGATTTGTGTAAGAGATTTTCAAATGAAATGCAAATTGAATTTGAAATGAGTATGTTTGGAGAAATCAAATTCTTTGTTGGTTTACAAATATATCAGATGAAGAAAGGAATTTTCATTACACAGTCGAAGTATGTGAATGAAATATTGAAAAACTTTTGGGATGGAAGATGCTAGACCAGTAGGAACTCCTATGGTTACTAGACAAAAGTTATCTAAAAATGATGATGCTACTAAAGTGAATCAGACTTTGTATAGATCCATGATTGGAAAGTTGCAGTATGTTGTACACAGCAGACCAGATATTGCATTAGTTGTTGGGATTCTGGCAAGATTTTCTACCAATCCTAAGGAAACACACATGATGGTTGTGAAGAGAATTATGAGATATTTGAAAGGAACTGCTGACTATGGGCTATATTATAAGAAGAATGACAGATTTGAACTGAAAGTTTATACTGATGCTGATTGGGTAGGAAATGTAGATGACAGGAAGAGTACAAGTGGTGGAGCTTTCTTTCTTGAATGGAGATTAGTTTCCTGGACAAGCAAGAAACAAAATTGCATTTCCCAATCTACTGCCAAGGCCGAGTATGTTGCTGCTACAGTAAACTGTTCAAATCTGGTCTGGATAAAACAATTGTTGGTAGGAATGAAGGAAGAAATCACTGAACCTGTTGTTATTTTCTGTGACAACACAAGTGCTATTAATATTTCTAAGAATCCAGTGATGCCTACAAAGACCAAACACATAGCAATCAAATATCACTACTTGAGAGAATTGGTACAAGACAAAGAAGTCCGACTGGAGTATGTGAATACAAAAGAAAAAATAGTAGATATATTCACTAAAGCTTTACCTAAAGAAGCTCATGAGTACCTGAGAAGCAAATTAGGGGTCCATCCCCTAACTGAGGCTACCTAGTCAAGCTAGGAGCACTACATCAAATATGCTACAATAGAATATCTAGCACATTGATGCAGAAGAATGTCACACTTTAGGACTGCCCTAGAGTTGTGAAGAAAGAGCACAAACACTAAATCAGTCATAAGCAAGATGATAGAGGGAGAAACACTGAACTACAAAGCCACTATCTACATCTGTTGGATGTATGTTATGTTGCTGCTTTGGCATTTTTGTCAAAGAGGGAGAAGATACTGATAATGATAACACATGATACTGAGAACATAGAAGAAACTGAGGGAGAAGATAATGAAATATAAGAGGAAGATGAACTAAAATGAAAGATCAGGATAGAGGGAGATCTTATTACTACTGATGGTCATAGAAGTATGATTTATAGATACTAAATCAAAATGAAGTTAAGGATATTATAAATTTCTCTGATGGATAGATAAGTTTTGGATTGGTTGGTAATCCATGTGTTATTCAAGTGATATCATATGGTGTTGCCATCAATGCCAAAGAGGGAGATTGTTGGAAACTATAATTGAAACAATTTTTGTATTGTCATTGATGTCAAAACCTTAACTGGTAAGACTCTTGCTACTTAGGAAAGTACTATATCTATTGAAGTGTTGTTAATGAGTGAAGCAAGGTTGGTAACAATAGCACCTAGGGAAAGGTTGAGTTATCTTGATACTACAAAGTGTACTGGACTATGTTGCATAATGATGAGATAATGTATTATTTATCTTAGTGAGATTGAAGACTAAACTAGTAGGCTTAACCGAGAAAAAATGGATAAAATCATGTCTAAGACAAGTTATGGTAGTGTCAACCGAGTTAGTGGATGCCAAGCAAAATCCTATGTCGACCGAGTATCAGTAAATTACCAAGGAAGACAGTGCATCTCAAGGAAATAGTTTTAGTAATGACCGAGCATTCTACATGAAGACCGAGTGGATGATCATAGTATTGACCGAGCATCAGCAATTTTATATTTGAAGAGAATTCTTTTTGGGGATGACATTGTTTGAATTCCTGGATTATTTAAAATGTGTTGACTGTATTTATTGATTGTATGGAATCATTTAATGCACTGTAAAACATTTTATTGTAAATCTTTATGAGATTTGAGATGTTTCTAGAAAAGAAGGTGAAGAACAAAATGTGGGTAGATTCAATGAATCTGACCTAACCGTAAGATCTATGAATGAGATTAAGCGGCAAAAGATAAGTTAACCTAATTGAGGAAAGTATTAAGGGAACCTGAACAATGGATTAGATGTATGAGAGTGGAGAAAAAGGTTGATGTATTGGGGTGAAACCAAAATACTGGAAGATAAGTTTTATTGACTGTATAAGCAAAAAGGTTGAAGGTGAAGTGTAGTGATCACTTGAAGAAAAGTTCTGAGTAGATCAGAGATGGAGATGGCAAAGTTTCAAAGTCAGTAATTTAGTATTTGTGTACAAAATTAGATCTGATATTTGCAAAGTAACTTGTATGTTTTTCAGATTAACACTGCCGCTACTTTCTAACCATTGTAACAGTCAAAATCCTTTTAACAAAGGTTGATCTAACAATCATAAGTTAAATCCTTTGAACAAGGTTGCATTCTAATGGAATGTATGTAAGTCCTTTGACCAGGCTCACTTTTAACAGGGTGATTAAATCCTTTAACTGGGTCACACTTGACAGTGTGCATTGTAACTTTTGATAGGGTTGGCTTTTAACCGAGCTCACTTCAGAAGAGTGAAAATAATAGTAGCATGTTACAAAGTGGTTTTTCCCATATTGGGTTTCCACTATAAATCCCAGTGTCATACTTGTGTGTGAATGTTTTGGTGTGAACATTTCTATGGTTTACAAGTTAGATATAGCTCGGTAGTGGACTGCATTGTTATATGTTTCTATTGATGAATCAGTGATGACCGAGTTTGTTTTGGTTGCTTAATCTGATTTAAAGTAAAAATTTTAAGTTTGTCTTATACATCAAGACCTGAGAACAACTGATTCACCCCCCCCCCCCCCCCCTCTGTTGTTCTAAATCATATTAACATGACCTTGTTAGAGGGTTTTAGACCATAAGTTATCATCCAACCAGTAGTCACTATGGGGTTGACAGGATAACAATGTTCACTCTATGAATGAAACATCAAAAGACTTCCATAGTCCACTCAGTTAAGAGATTTGACTGTGTACAATGGTTAAATATGTAACAGTAGATGATCTTCCTTGAAACAACTTTAATTTGTAGTTTACAGATCAATGTTCAGCTCATTCAAATATTTCTAATCAATATAACACTTCAGATTCAATACTATATCAACTTACTATCCATCGGTAATTACTCTTTGTAGCTCGGTAATTGTTCTGTAGCTCGGTTCTTATTAACCAGTATGATCAGAATGCATGAAAAATTCTTCATGAGATAATTCTATAGTATCTTCCTCTTTCAGCTCTCTCAATAATGAAATCAATGTCTGTTATATAGACAAGTAAATCATTTTCTTTTCCTGCATCATATTCTGCTACTTAATCATATTCATAGATTTTGCTGCTTTAAGCTTCCTTGGCTGATGTGTTAGTAACATGTTTCAATCTGCTCCATTAGATCCTTTTTTATTTATGTTAGCCATTGATCTTCATAACAAACCTTATCTGTTACCTTGATTTCATACACATTACAGCTCATCACTTTATCGACTAAACTAATAATTTAATTCCTTTCTATTTTGCTCGGTTAACAAAGAAATGTGTCGATGAACACAAGCTTGGTTAACACTATTCTCAGTATACACTACATTTCGTTGGTGTATACTAAAATGCTTTATTTACTGACAACACTACTTTGTGTCTTTCAACTCTATTCTTCATCATAGATGAATGCAACATAATAAAGTCAATTTCATCAAGTCATAGACTCATCAACAATTTACTCAGTGTATTCCTTGTCCTCATCTGACATATACATCTTCCTCATGTAAATATTTATGTTCTTCATCTCTTTCACCTTTCTTCAAATGTGTCAGTATCGTAACTTACAAGATAAGTATTGTCAAGCTAGTTGACATCAATGACAACATAATATTGATTTAATCATTTTGCATATCTAATCATCAACTCCTCGGTAATCTTAAATTACAGGTTCTTCATTCAAGTTCTAAATTAGTTGTAGTTCATCAGGTTGAACATGTTAGAATAAATAAGAGGGGTGGTGAATCCGTTAAGTCAGTTATCCTATAGTCTCAAACTCTTAGATGTACTTTTCAAAACTTTCTCAATAATAAAAACAACTTGGTAACATAATATATCAAGCTTTCTATTTATTTACCGAATACCAGTAATATATCCCAATTGTGATTACCAATTAAATGAACTATGCAATATGAATATTATGATAGACAAACAATCATAACAAGTAACACATAACACAATGATTTAATGTGGAAACCCCGCTAAGGGAAAAACCACATGGGATCAGTAACCCAAAATAATTCACTCTTCTGAAATGAGCTCAGTTAGGAGCCAACCCTGTTAAAGGTTACAATGCACACTATTAGGTGTGACCTGGTTAGAGGATTTATCACTAACAGTTAACTTTTGACCAGCATTCATTATGGGGTCAACAAGATAACAATACATTCAACAAATGTCATATGGAAATACATAAGACTGTTAAGTCCACTCGGTTAAAAGATTTTGTTGAATCAATGGTTAAACTGGTACAGTTCTGATCTAATTCAAATAAAAATCAATTGCAAATATTCAAATCTATGCTATGATCATAAAACTCATATGATCATTAATCAATTCACTTCCTCAATATTTCCCCAACTTACTTTGCTCAGTGTATAGTTTTCTGATGCTCAGTAATGCCTGCAGCTTGGTTCTGTCTATAACCAGTTTGATCGAGAATGCATAAATAAAGTCTTCACACAAAATATTTTATAGTCTCAATTTGTTCGGCATGTTTCAAAAATGAAACTCATGTCTCTTAAATAGACAAGTAAAATATTTTCATATCAACCATCATATTTTGCCTCTTAATCTCCTTCTTCCATTTTGCCACTTAAACCTTCCTAGGCAAATGTGTCAATAACACGTTTCAATCTCATCCTTTAGATCATCTCTGAATTATGTCAACCATGGATCTTATAAAAAACTTTATCTGTGACCTCGAAATCGTAACAATTTCTATCTCATTAATTTTAAACAGTTGTTCTTAGCATTTAATGTTTTCATCTATACTCGATTAATACTGAATGCGTCGATGATAACTAACTCGGTTATTATTGTCACTTGGTATACACTACACTAGCTCAGTGTATACTGAAATCTTCAATTATCGACCACATTAACTTGTTCAATTCAAATCTCTTCTTCATAATATAATAATGTAACATGCTCAAGTCAACAATATAAAGCCATAGACTCATCAATAAGTTACTGATGAAGGGTGCTCCCCTTAATACCACAAACACATAACAGAAATAGAGAAACAACAATAATATGCAAGAACAGAAAATTGGCTTCTTATTATCTCCACAAATGTGGAATTACAAACTTTCAGAATTACAATATGCAAAGCCACATGGGCATTCCCTTACAATATTATGTAGGACAAAGCCTCCAATCAATACCCAGATCTACTACCCAGAACTATTCCCAACTGCCTAAGACAATAATACAGTCTTCCTTATATAGGCAATTCCCCACCGCCTGGGAAGGTTCCAGAATTTTAGCCAATAAGGCCGACCAAACTTTGAATTATTTTATTTTACATTTCATTACATCATAGTCGGCTCAAGATAACCTTTGAAACCCGAACAGAAATTTTGAAGAAAATTATTTCCCGCCATTTCAGGTGGCCCAACTTCTGAAGATCATAAGTCATCACCAGTTGACCCGATTGACTATTATAACCCCATTTCGGAAACGCCACGAAGTGCTCTACAGGCTTAACCAATGCAAGCACCCGTCACCCAAATTTTTGACCTCATCCGGGGCCTCTAAAGCCTTCAAAACTGAGTTCAAAGTTTCTGTACCCTGCTGCCAATACTGAAAAATCTTCAATATCTTCCAATATACACTTGATCTGGCAATGAAACTTTACTGGCAGACTTATATGACCAAAATGAACCTCCAAGAAAGAAATCAGATCATTCTGAGCACATACGAAAATTACCAAAAATAGTAACTTTCCAAAAATAGCAGCTCTGCACAAAATAGCCCTTATTGAATACAAAAATAGAAATATTTTTGGGTGATGCAAGATTGCTCTTACACCCAGGATGCTCCTGCATCAGACACCCGGGGTAATTTGAGAAGTGACCCTGTCACGACTCAGGTGTGCAGAGGAAAACCAAGATGGCTAACCTCCTCCTTTGCCAGCCATGATGAATCTTCAACAGGTCGTCCTTTCCACTTGACCAGATATTCTTCATATGTCCTGTTCCTTGTGCTTCTGCCAACACGACTGTCCAGTATATCTTCGATCTCCTTAGTGTCTGAACTAGTTGCTGGAATACTCCACTGTGCTGTTGTGATCTCATCTTCAACACCTCCTTCATGATACTCTGTCAGATCTGAAATGTTAAAAACTGGTGAAATATTTAGCTCAGTAGGCAATTCTACCTCATATGCATTTCCTGAATCATGTTTCTTCAGTATCTTACATGGTCCAAACTTCTTCATTTTCAGCTTGTTATATGTACCAACTGGAAACCGCTCCTTCCGCAAATGAACCATGACTTCATCGCCAACCTGAAATTCCTTATACCTCCTTTTCTCATCTGCCTTAGCCTTATACTGTGCATTCATCTTGGTAATATGCTTCCTCACCTCTTCATGGATGTTCTTCAAGTGCTCTGCAAAATCCTCAGCTTCAGCACTACTTATTTCTCCTTTATCTATCTTTCTCAATTCAGATGCATTTCTCGGACTACTTCCATATACAATCTGGAATGGTGATTTACCAGTGCTCCTGTTGACAGAATTATTGTATGCAAATTCTGCCTGTGGTAAAATCAAATCCCATCCCGTTGGCTTATCTCCAACCAAACATCTCAGCAGATTTCCCAAACTTCTATTCACCACCTCTGTCTGTCCATCAGTCTGTGGATGATGTGATGAACTGAACTTCAAATCTGTCTTCAACTTCTTCCACAATGTACGCCAGAAATATCCAACAAACTTAGTGTCCCGATCTGAAACTATGGTCTTTGGCAAACCATGAAGTCTCACTACTTCTCTGAAAAACAATTCTGCTATATGAACAGCATCATTAGTCTTCTTGCAGGGAATGAAATGTGCCATCTTCAAGAATCTGTCAACTACCACAAAAATTGAATCGTGTCCCCGCTGTGTCCTCAGTAAACCAAGAACAAAGTCCATACTGATATCCTCCCAAGGCCTCTCTGGTACAGGTAATGGCTAATACAACCCTGTATTCTGCTTCACTCCTTTCGCCATCTGACATATTCTGCAACTCTGTACAAACTTCTTCACATCTTGCTGCAACTGTGGCCAATAATAATTCTCACTAACCAAACCAAGGGTTTTATCACGACCAAAATGTCCAGCCAATCCTCCGCTATGCTTCTCCTTGATGAGATTCTCCCTCATAGAACTTCGTGGAATGCACAACTGACTCCCTCTGAATAGCATATCATCTTGGATGATAAAATCCAACCATTTCATCCTGTCTAGAGTAACAGGTTCTGTACAAGCTTTCCAAGGTTCACCAAAATCAGGATCCTCTGGATACAAATTCTTGAGTTCCTTGAACCCAATCACCTCAAACTATATTTCTGTCAGCAATAGTTGCCTTCTGCTAAGAGCATCTGCAACCCTATTAGACTTTCCACTCCTGTGTTTCAAAACAAATGTATAACTCTGCAAAAATTCAACCCATTTCAAATGCCTTTGATTCAATTTTCCTTGACTATTCAAATATTGCAAAGCTTGATGATCAGTATACAAAACAAACTCCTTAGGAAGCAGATAATTTCTCCACTTCTTTAATGCCTGAACTATAGCATAAAATTCCTGATCATAAACAGAATATTTTCTCTTGGCATCATTTAATTTCTCACTAAAATAAGCAACAGGTTTACCTTCTTGGCTCATAACAGCTCCTATTGCAGTACCACTAGCATCACAATCTACTTGAAACACCTTATTAAAATCTGGAAGTGCTCAAATAGGTTGTTCTGTAACTTTTTGTTTCAACAATTGAAAACTTTTTTCTGCCCCATTAGTCCACTTAAACTCTTTTCTATCCCCTCTCATTGTTTCAGTCAAGGGACCACAAATACTGCTAAAATTTTTGATAAACTTTTTGTAAAAGCTAGCCAAACCATGAAAAGATCTTACCTCAGTAACACTCCTTGGAGTAGGCCATTCAAGGATAGCCTGTACCTTCTCTGGGTCCATTTTTAGACCTTTTGCTGAAACTACAAATCCCAAATACACTAACTCTTTCTTCACAAAACTGCACTTCTTCAAATTAATCAACAATTTCTCTTCTCTCAACTTCTCAAACACCATACGAATATGCATCATATGTTCCTCCAATGTCTTGCTAAAAATCAAAATATCATCTAGGTAAACAATGACAAACTTACCCAGAAATTCTTTCAGAACCTCGTTCATGAGCCGCATGAAAGTGCTCGGTGCATTGGTTAGCCCAAAAGGCATGACTAACCACTCATACAGTCCTTCCTTTGTCTTGAAGGCAGTCTTCCATTCATCTCCCTCCCTGATCCGAATCTGATGATATCCACTTTTCAGATCTATCTTTGAAAAATACACAGCTCCACTCAAACAGTCCATAATATCATCCATTCGTGGCAATGGAAACCTGTACTTGATTGTGATCTTGTTTATTGCTCTGGAATCTGTACACATCCTCCACTCTCCATTCTTCTTTGGTGCTAATACCGCAGGTACAGCACAGGGACTCAGACTCTCTCGAATCAACCCCTTCTGCAATAACTTGTGTACTTGTCTGTTCAACTCTTCACTTTCTGCTGGTGTCATTCTATGTGCTGCCTTGTTTGGCAAACTGGCTCCTGGAATCAAATCCATCTGATGACTGATCTTCCTTACCGGTGGTAATCCATCAGGTACATTATCAGATACAATATCCTGAAACTCATTCAACAAATCTGCAACCTCTACAGGTACATCCTCTACTTCTTTTTTACCAACTTTTAGAATTAAAGCAAAACACACATGCTCATGCCTCATACCATCTAGGAATTTTCTTCCATCAACAAATGTTATTCTTGCATTACCACATACCTTTTCTTCAGTCTCCTTCAATGGTTTTAGCTTATGCCGCACTCCATCCTTTGTCAGGGAATAGGTATTCGCACGACCATCATGTACAGCACATCTGTCAAACTGCCATGGTCTACCCAACAACATATGACATGCATCCATAGATATGATATCACACAATACCTCATCTTGGTATCCGCCAATCTTGAACTTCACCAGGCATTGTTCATTGACCATGACCTTGTGGTCATCCTGTACCCAGGCAATCTGATATGGATGTGGGTGTTTTTGTCTCTTGAGCTTCAACTTTGTCACCATCTCTTCTGACACCAAATTGTCAGTGCTTCCACTATCAATAATCACATCACAACATTTACCTTCACACTTGCACCTGGTGCGAAACAGGCTCCTCCTTTGCTCAGGTTCATTCTCACCACTCAACAGGACTCTTCTATTAATCAACGTTTCTCCTCTTTCAGCATCTTCAGAATTTGATGATCTGGCATCTTCATCTACATGTGCAACTCTGGCCTGGCCTTCATTTCTCCTATCTGTTCTGCCTTGGCGCTGAGGACATTCAAATGCCCTATGACCTTCTTCTCCACAGTGAAAACATGTTCCACGGAAACCACCTCTTCCAGATCCTTGTCCTCTTCCTCTTCCTCTTTGATCTCTATTATTCTGATCCTAGAAGCGATTGGAATTATTTCCTCGCTGATTCTGACTGCTACTGGCCTCATCCTTCTTTTTCGGATCTTCATTTCGACCACCATATGATCATCCACCAGATCATCCACCGCGACCTCTTCCATTTTGTCTGCTCTCAAACTTCTTGTTCAGCTTTTCCTCTACTTTTAGGGCAAACTGGTATGCCTATTCAATACTATTCATTCGAACCAGATTCAGCTCCTCCTGAATGCTCGGCCTTAACCCATTAAGGTATCAGGCAACTTTCTCCTTATCAGCTTCTGCATGGCCTGTTCTGATGAGAAGTCGATAGAACTCCTCTGTATACTCCTGAACAGATCTTCTTACTTGCTTCAAACTCTGCATTTTCTTCAGTAGGTCAAGCTCATAATCAACAGGAATGAACTGCCACTTCAATTTATCCACCATCCGATCCCATCTTGTGATTTTATCTTTCCCTCTTCTATTTCGCTCCAATTGAATTTCTTGCCACCAGATCTTTGCATGACCTTTCAGTCTGGCCTTCGCAAATTTGACTCTATCAGGATCGTCAACATCTTCGTACTCAAAATATTCTTCACATTCATTGATCCAGTCAATCAATTCCTCTGGGTTAAGATTTCCAGAAAATGTAGGAACCTCAATCTTAGGTCTTTTCCCAATCTTGGAAATCACCCGAAAAAGTCTTTCTTCCTCCTGGTTCACAATTTCAACTTCTCCTTCTTGATATTCTTCTTCGGCTTCATCCTCACTTTCATCTTTGACATTAAGATTCATTCCTCTGCGAATCTCTTCTTGCAATGCTCGCACTTGTCTTTGCAGCTCTCTAACCTCAGGTGTCACAACACCAGCTCTTCCGCCACGTTCCCTTCGTGGAGGCATTTTCACGATGCGCGCTGAAGCCCTAGCCACGGTCCTGGTGCAAACTGCCTCACAGTCGGCGATCTGTTTACACACTCAAGAACTCCTGCTCTGATACCACTTGATGAAGGGTGCTCCCCTTAATACCACAAACACATAACAGAAATAGAGAAACAACAATAATATGCAAGAACGGAAAATTGGCTTCTTATTATCTCCACAAATGTGGAATTACAAAATTTCAGAATTACAATATGCAAAGCCACATGGGCATTCCCTTACAATATTATGTAGGACAAAGCCTCCAATCAATACCCAGATCTACTACCCAGAACTATTCCCAACTACCTAAGACAATAATACAGCCTTCCTTATATAGGCAATTCCCCACCACCTGGGAAGGTTCCAGAATTTTAGCCAATAAGGCCGACCAAACTTTGAATTATTTTATTTTACATTTCATTACATCATAGTCGGCTCAAGATAACCTTTGAAACCCGAACAGAAATTTTGAAGAAAATTATTTCCCGCCATTTCAGGTGGCCCAACTTCTGGAGATCATAAGTCATCACCAGTTGACCCGATTGACTATTATAACCCTATTTCGGAAATGCCACGAAGCGCTCTACAGGCCTGACCCGCGCAAGCGCCCGTCACCCAAATTTTTGACCTCATCCGGGGCCTCTAAAGCCTTCAAAATTGAGTTCAAAGTTTCTGTACCCTGCTGCCAATACCGAAAAATCTTCAATATCTTCCAATATACACTTGATCTGGCAATGAAACTTTACTGGCAGACTTATATGACCAAAATGAACCTCCAAGAAAGAAATCAGATCATTCTGAGCACATACGAAAATTACCAAAAATAGTAACTTTCCAAAAATAGCAGCTCTGCACAAAATAGCCCTTATTGAATACAAAAATAGAAATATTTTTGGGTGATGCAAGATTGCTCTTACACCCAGGATGCTCCTGCATCAGTTACCCACTATATACCTTATCCTTATCTTTCATATCCATGTTTTTCTTATGTAGATATCTCATTTCTTCACTATTTCTTCCTTCTACAGATATTAAGATGTTTGTAACTATCATGATAAGTATAGTCAAGACTAGTTGACATAAATGACAATATATTGACTAATTTAATCATCTTACATACCACATTAATAGCTCGGTGATCTCTAATCATTGTTCCTTTAGTTCATCAAGATATTCAATCAATTGTAAATCATCAATCTCTCTCTTTGGCATTGACGACAACACAAATAATATTAAATATGCCATACACATACCAAATGTGTATTATACAACTATATAGATAAATGTTGTTGCTTGGTAAGCTCTCCCTAGCTTGATATTTTATATGTTTAATCAATACAAACAACAATCCATGCAGAATCCCCCTGTGGATTTGCTATTTTCAGCTCTCTGATTCTTTCTCATTTTCTTAGTAATAGATATTTCCTTTCTTTATTTCATATAAGTATCTCTCCCTTTTATTTATTTCATAGAAATCTCTCTCCCTTTGACAACTATGCCAAATAAAATAAACAGCTCTTGAGTAGCTAAGTAATTCTCTATTGTTTGGTTCAGATCTGGTACCTCTCTATACTGATATACAATTCTTTGTTCAAGCTTCTTCAAACTTTCACAACCTTAGGAATCCTAAAGTGTGAGCTATGTGCATCAACATGAATGATCTTCTGATAAATTATAGGTTGATGCAACCTCTTGATAACCTTAGCAATTGATAGATAGGGAACGGACCCCAAGTCTAGTCCTCAAGTACTCAAAAGTGTCCTTCGGTAAGGGCTTGGTAAAAATATCAGCAAGTTGTTCTTTAGATTTCACAAATTCCAGTTTCACCTGCTTCTCTTGTACTTGTTCCCTCAAATAGTGATACTTAATAGATATGTTCTTTGTCTTTGAATGCATCACCAGATTCTTTGAAATATTTATAGCACTCGTCTTGTCACAATATATAATCACCGGTTCAGTGATCACCTCATTCTTTCCTTCGAATACTTGTTTTATCCATGCAATATTTGAACAATTTGCAGCAACAACAACATACTCTATTTCAGAAGTAGTTTGAGAAATGCATGTTTGTTTCTTGCTTATCCATGTCACAAGCCTTTCTCTGAAAAAAAATGCTCTATTGGTTGTGCTCTTTCGGTAATCAAGTTTCCAGCCCAATTTGCATTAGTGTAATCTCAGAGTTCAAAATTGCCTTCCTTTGTGTACCATAAACCATAGTCTTCAGTCTTCTTCAAGTATCTTAGAATCCTTTTAACAACAAGCATATGTGAGTCTTTAGGATTGGCAAAAAATCTTGCCATAATCCCAACTACATGTGCTATATCAGGCTTACTATGTACAACATACATCAATTTTCCAATCATTGATATATACAGTGTCTGATTTACCTCGGTTGGTTCATCATCCTTTGTCAACTTACATCCTGTCACCATCGGTGTTCCTACAAGTTTTGAATCTTCCATGCTAAAAGTCCTTAATATTTCCTTTATGTATTTTGATTGAGTGATGAAAATCCCATCATTCTGTTGTATAATCTGCAAAACTAGAAAAAATTTAATCTCTCCAAACATTGACATCTCAAATTATTTTCTCATTTCATCAATAAAATATGTGCAAATATTGTCATTACCTCCAAATATGATATCATCAACAAAAATTTCAGCAATCAAAATATTATCATTAGATTCTCCTCTCATGTACAAATTACTATTTTCACTTGTTCTTACAAAGCCAATACTGATAAGATAAGAATGAATTCTTTCATACCATGCTCTTAGTGCTTGCTTCAGTCCATACAAAAGTTTGTGTAGTCTAATACCATGTTTTTCTTATTCGAATCAACAAAACCTTTAGGTTGTTCGATGTAGACCTCCTCCTCGATAATTTCATTTATAAATGTTGATTTCACATCCATTTGATATACTTTGAATCCCTTATGTGAAGCATATGCAAGTAATATACAGACTCTTTCTAGTCTTGCTACTGGTGCAAAAGTTTCACCATAGTTTATACCTTCTTCTTGTCCATATCCCTTGCATACAAGTCTTGCCTTATTCCTTGTGACCTCTTCATTTTCATTTAACTTTTTTCTAAAAATCCACTTAGTACCAATTAAATTTTTATCATTCAGTCTCGATGCCAATGTCCATGTCTTATTTTTCTCAATCTATTCAATTTCTTCATTCATAACCTTAATCCATTCTTTATTTTCAAGTGTGACTTTAACATTCTTAGGCACAAATTCACAAACTATGCATGTGTTTTGTCTTAACTTACTTTGGGTCATCATGCCATCTTGCTTATCTCCAATGATTTGGTTCTCCAAATGGTGTCTTCTAACAAATCTTGACAGTATTTTCTCTCTTCTTTGCTCATCATTTGGTTCGGGTTTATTTTGATCCTCGGTAGCTTCCTCCTGGTTCTCAATTTGCATTTGTTGATTCTCGGTAGCATTTGTCTAATGCTCAGTAGACTCAGCCTATAACTTCAGTAGATAGTCTAGATGCTCAATATAGGTATATCTACCATAGTCTTCTAGTTCCTTTCTGCTTTCTTCATCATTCTTTTCAGAAAACTCATCAACTTTTACATTAGCACTTTCAACCATCTTATTAGTAACCTTGTTCAAACATTTATAAGCTTTACTCTTAGTATAATATCTTAAAAATATTCCTTCATCACCTTTAGAGTCAAATTTACCATTCCTATCATCTTTTAGAATGTAACACCTACTTTCAAAAATTCTGAAATAACTTACATTCAGTTTATAGCCAAACCATAACTCATAAGGTGTCTTGTTTCTTTCTTTCTTCAGTTGAACTTGGTTCAAGGTATATACAGCAGTGCTAAATGCCTCTTTCTAGTACATTTGTACAACATCTTTTTCAATCATCAATGTTATAGCATAGTCAACAATAGATCAGTTCCTCCTTTTAGCAATCCCATTCTGTTGTGGTGTCCTCGGTGCAGAAACCTATCTTTTGATTCCATGCTCATTATAGAAATTAGTGAATTCATCATAAATAAACTCACCTCCTCTATCAGATCTTAAGTATTTTAAGTCTTTTCCAGTTTCATTTTCAACTTTAGCCTTATACCACTTAAACATCTTGAAAGCCTCAGATTTTTATTTTACGAACATGACTGTCATCATCCTAGAGTAGTCATCAACAAATAAGATAAAATATTTGTCACCATAGTAACTTTGAGTTCTCCTAGGACCACATAAGTTAGTATGAACCAACTCCAAAATTCCCTTAGATGAATAGTCTTTACTTTTAAAACTAGATTTGGTCATCTTTCCTTTCATACATTGATTGCACATAACATGATTAGGTTTGGTTAGACTTGGTAAACCTCTAACTCTTTTCTTTTTACTGATCTTAACCATATTATCAAGTTCACATGACACAGTCTCTTTTTACTGATCTTAACCATACATCTTCATTTTTGGCCAACAAACAAGAAGTTTCAACATTGTCAAGATAGAATAAATTACCTTTTGATTGTCCTCCAATACTGACCAACTTTCCAGTTCCATCATAGATTTTCACCTTCTTACTTTCAAATGCAACTTGGTGACCTGAGTTATTCAGTTGTGCTACACTCAATAGATTTTAGTTAAGTCCTTTTACCCAGTATGCATTATCACATCTAATCCTATCATCCAATAAAATAGATCCTTTTCCTTCTACTCGACAAGGTGTATCATTTCCCATTTTCACTGATCCTATATTGTAGTGATCAAGGTATTCAAATTTATCTTCATCACCAGTCATGTGATGTGTACAACCACTATCAATAATCCATGTATCATGTTTGCTAACTTTAGAAATAAGGGTTGTTTCTACATACCTTTCCTCTTCTTCTGAATCATCTTTCATTGCAACAAATACCACTTCAATTTCATCATCAATGTTAGTGTCAATGTCATTCTCATCTTCTCCAACAAGGTAACATGCCTTCTTGCCTTTGTCTCTATGATATCAATTGTTTCTTCTATCATAGTGTCAGTTTCCTCTGTTATCTCTTCTGCCAAACTTTCCATCACCAAATCAGTCCTTGTCCTTATCTTCTTCTTTCCTATTAGGGCATCTAGCAACAATATGGCCAATTTATTTTCAATTAAAACAAGCCAAAGGTAACTTTCCCTTATACCTTCATTTACCTTTCTAAAGTCTCTGGTCCATAAGTACTTCAAGTTCATCAAGCTCATCTTTTTTGTCACTGCTACTTTCATTCTTTATATTATGCTTACTGCTACATTTACCGATCTTCGGAGAAGATATAAAAGCAAACTCAACACTCGGTACAACACTTTTGTCATAATTATTCAGCTCAAAAGTAGTTAGTTTTCCAATCAGACTATCAAGTGTAAGAGTACTACGAGGTTCAGATCTAATTTCATGAATTACAGGTATTCTAATTGCATAGATAGGCAAAATGGTTCTCAATATTTTACTTACAACAGTATCTTCAGAAATAATACCTCCTACTCCTTGGATAGCATTAACCACCTCTTTGATTCAGTTAGAGTATTGTGTGATGTTCTCACCTTCTTTTATTTTATGTCATCAAATCTATGTCTTAAGCTTTCAGCTCTAGCTCTCATTACATTTACATCGCCACCATAGACTAGTGCAAGTTTGTCCCACATTTCCTTAGTTGTAGTGCATGCTTTGACATCTTCAAATTTAGCATTGGATAGAGTAGCAACAATCTCTATCATGGTTATGTTGTGTTCATGTTTGTCTCTTAACTGATCAACTGTCAAAGGTCTAATAGTTGGTTGTAAGTAGCCATTTTCTAGTAGATGTAGATCAAATTCTCCAATCCCAGATATGTGAAGCCTCATCCTTCTTTGCCATGTGGTGAATTTATCTTTGTTTATCTTAGGTACTTCTCTCTTATACATCTTGTGATATTTTTGCTTAAGTCCTTGAAACTTTCCTCTGAGCAACCAATATAGCTCTGATACCAATTGTTAGAATAACTAAGAGGGGGGATGAATCAGTTATGTTAGTTATCCTATAGTCCCAAACTCTTAGATGTACTTTTCAAAACTTTATCAATAATAAAAACAACTTGGTAACATAAAATATCAATCTTTTTGTTTATTTACTGAATACCAGTGATATCCCAACTATGATTACCTATTAAATCCACTATGCAGTATGAATAGTATGATAGAAAAATGGTCATAACAAGTAACACATAACACAATGATTTAACGTGGAAACCCTGCTAAGAGAAAAACCACCTGGGATCGGTAACCCAAAATAATTCACTCTTCTGAAGTAAGCTCGGTTAGGAGCCAATCTTGTTAAAGGTTACAATGCACATTGTTAGGTGTGACCTGGTTAGAGGATTTATCACTAACAGTTAACTTTTGACCAGCATTCACTATGGGGTCAACAATATAACAATCAAAATTCAATGAATGTCATATGGAAATACATAAGACTGTTAAGTCCACTCAGCTAAGATTTTGTTGAATCATTGGTTAAACTGAAACAGTTCTAATCTAATTCAAATACAACTCAATTACAAATATTCAGATCTATGATATGTTCATAAAAATCATATGATCATTGATCAATTCACTTCCTCAATATTTGCCCAACTTACTTTTCTCATTATATAGTTCTCTGACGCTTGGTAATGCCTACAGCTCGGTTCTATTTGTAACTAGTTTGATCAGGAATGCATGAATAAATTCTTCATGCAAAATGTTTTGTAGTCTTAATTCATCCAACATGTTTCAAAAATGAAACTCGTGTCTCTTAAATAGACAAGTAAACCATTTTCATATCAGTCATCAGATTTTTCCTCTTAATCTCCTTCGTCCATTTTTTCACTTAAACCTTCCTAGGCAGATGTGTCAATAATACATTTCAATCTCATCCTTTAGACCATCTCTGAATTATGTCAGTAGTGGATCTTATAACAAACTTTATCGGTGACCTCAAAATCATAATAATTTCCATCTCATCAATTTCAATCGGTTGTTCTTAGCATTTAATGTTTTCATCCATACTCAGTTAATACTGAATGTGTTAGTGATAACTAACTCGGTTATTAATGTCACTCAGTATACACTGCATTGGCTCGATGTATACTGAAATCTTCAATTGCCAACCACATTAACTTGTTCAATTTAAATCTCTTCTTCATAATAGAATAATGTAACATGCTCAAGTCAACAATATAAAGCCATAGACTCATTAATAAGTCACCCAATGTATACTTTATCCTTACTTATCATATCCATCTTTTTCTTATGTAGATATCTCATTTCTTCACTATTTCTTCCTTCTACAAATATTCAGATATTTGTAACTATCATGATAAGTATAGTCAAGACTAGTTGACATCAATGACAACATATTGAATGATTTAATCTTCTTACATACCACATTAATAGCTCAGTGATCTCTAATCATTGCTCCTTTAGTTCATCAAGATATTCAACCAGTTGTAAATCATCAGAACATGAAGCATCACACCATTCTAATAATGAGGAGAGGTAGAGATACAAGAGTCCAAGAGGAAGAGACACTACCCTCAATCAAGGAGTTGTAAATTCCAATTAGATGAGAGACCTTATGAGATCATGATCTCCTCCTTTTTAATGGTCTTGGTGTAATACCCCAAAAATGGGCTATAAGTTCATTAATCTTCTATATCTACAAATCGAACGAAATCGACATCAAAGTTCTAATCTAAGGCACATCTAAACATCATCGAATCATAATTGATTATCTTAAATTATGCATCGGGGAATATTCCTAGTAATATTCCTAATCATCATAATTATCTTTAATTTTATAATTATTTGGCAATAAATCACATTTATCCTAAATTTGATTAATTGAATATTTTCATATTTAATTAATTAGATTTAATATTTGCCACGTAATTGTTTAATTAAATTTAATTCTATCTATTATTAATTGTATTATTTAATTTTGACAATAAATCAAAATTCCTATCTTTAATTGATTAAATTCTTATTTAATTAATTAAAGCATGTTGTCATTATTTAATAATATAATTTTTAATAAAAGTTTGATAAAATAGTTAATTAACCCATAAATTAATTATTTTATTTTTAAAATCAGTTAAGTTGGAAATAAATCACTTTATTATTAAATTAATTCATAATTAAAACATGCACAATCATAAAAGCAGACAACTGTCAATTATCAATTAAAGCTAAACTCTATTTTGAGTTAAAGCTTAGCTTTTGCATGTTTTTGTGACTTGATTATCTGTTATTATCAGATAACTCAAAAATCAAGCTGAGTTATTTGAGTGATTTATGGCTTTTATCCATGCACCTCCAAAGCCCTGGATTTCTATAAATTAAGGCTTCAGCTCTTCACAAATCATCTCATATTTTTTCACAATCACGCTGGAGAATTGGAGGCTGAGGAATCAACTTGCGAATTCAAAGCTTTGTGAGATCAATTTCAATTGCATAGTTTTTATATCTTAGCATAGAATTTCATAGTTTTCATATCATTGTTAGAATCTTCATTGTTAGATCATTTAGCATCCATAGCATAGCAGTTTATCATTCTTATTGCATAGAAAATATCAAAAATATAGATTAATTGCATTCAATTTCATATCCATCTTTTGCATTCAAATCCTTCATTTAGGTGTCGTCTAGGTCACTGATCTCGATTACAATCTGAGAACATCAATCTCGTACCTATTAGAAGGCAGTAAATCGCTTGGTTAGATTAGATTTCAATTTTGCACAATTTTGATTATCACTAACCTCTAATGTTTTACTAAGTGTTGTGTCTACAGATCAGGTACAATTTTCACACACACATTTCTGGCGCCCACCATAGGGCCCTGAAACAGGTTTCCAATTCAATTCTATCAATTTCTATCTTTTTCTTCTCGGGATCTGTGCAAAACTATGATTTTTAATTTTTGTTCGTACATCTGTCGTACGAGTTTTTGACAAATGTCATATGGTAGCATACCCACTATCGTATGATACTGGACCCACTATCGTACGACAATCTATCAGATCGAGACTCATTTTATTACATACCCACTGTCATTTGGGAGCTCAACTGTCGTATGGTAGCATACCCAGTGTCGTACAAGTTTCTAGACTGTCATCTAGGAGCATACCCACTGTCGTACGAGTTTCCGTACCAGTTTTTTACTATCGTTTCATTTTTCACAGTAGAATATCAGATTTGATTTTTATATTTCGGCTAACTGCTAATTTTGACAATTGAAATTCTCTATTTTTGATTGCTCTCTGCTGGTTTTGATTGGGAAACGTGCAAGAATTGCTAAAAATCAGGTAAAATCTACTAAGCGCGTTGCGAGGATCATGAGGTATTCTCCTTCTTCTGAAAACATTTCAATTTGGACTTAAAATAAATCTCTCACATGTCAAGCTTGTGTGCATCTTTTCATGCTTTTGATCTATTTCCACACACTTGCATAATTTGATACTAGGTTGTGATCCCTTAAGGATTCATTAAGTAGTCTTAGAATACTTGTGATTGATCTTGATTGCTATCTTGGGTTATTGGACTCGCTAATCCACCGGCCCCTCATTTTCACCCCGTGGTTGCAATCTCAGCGCCATAAAGGGGAGGGGTCAACAGGACAGAAGCGTTAAGTGTTCCACTTGGCAACCCTTTTGTGCTTTTAGGAACTCACTTGTTTTCTAAGTTGGGGACTCATTTTTAGCTTGTGTGAGGTGTTAAGTGTTCCACCTTGTGGACTCATCTCATATTTTCTTTAAGCGTTAAGTGTTCCTCTTTCTACTTTTTGGATGCTTTTGGTAGATTTGCTTTCAGGAATATATCTGTGCTCACATAGTAATTAGGCCCTATGAACACTATTCGTGATTCTTGAGAGATTGGATTCCTAGCAAAATCCTTCTTGATGATAGAATCCTTGTAGGTAGGGAGGATACTTAGTGCATTTCACATTCAACTTGGTTAGTGAGTCTTCTCTTATTGATCGACACATTCTCTCTCCGGAGAGGTTGATAGATCACGTGGGGTTGATATCACGAGCTTTGGTGAATCAAAATTGGTTAGTGCATCTTCTCTTATTGATTGATAATTCTCTCCCTAGAGAGGTTGATAGATCACGTGGAGTTGATATCATAGACCTTGGTGGAACAAAACTTTGTCTTAGCGTGTCGGATTAATCTGCTTGCTTTGTTTGGGTTAAAAGTGAAGAGGTGTCAAAAACCTTGAATCTAGAGCCAAGTCCCCTTGTGGTATAAATCTATGAGTCACCTTTAGAGAGGGTTAACCGTAGCGGACAATCCCTTCACAAGACAAACTGCGTTGACAGAACCTCAAGCGGTAATAGCCATTTTCACCATGGTAGTGACAACCGCTATATAAATGTCCTTGTGGAAGAATTCTCCATGGGTATGGTTCATTGTTGGGTTGTCAGATCTCCCTAGTAGCTCTTGAAGATTAAGTTCTCAGACTGTGTCAAAATCCTGGTGCGCCGGGATTGGAGTTCACCCCTTTGAATCATAAAAGTTGCAGAGTCAAACCATTACTAAAAACCCTAGAGAGGCCAATTTTTCACTTTCAGGTATGTGTGTTATTGCAAAAACTTTTCAGAACATACACAATTAGTACTCTCAGGGATTAGCACAATTTGGTCACTTGATTGTTCATGCGCAAGGTTGCTTTTGCCCTTGTTCATTATTTTCAGACGTGCTTGGAATCACTTGCTTGCTATTCTGCATGCTTGTTTATCTACTTGGCTATTAAAAATGATCAAATCTGGTATAACCTTCAAAATCTGGATAGTACAATTTGCAAACAATCCAGAACTGAAAACCTTAAATTTTGCAAAAATTGATGTAAAATCTTTTCTGGAGTCAAAAGTCATTTCAGGAAGTCAAAAATCGTACGACTTGTTGTCAAATGTTGTTTCAGTATTACCCATCTATCGTATGATTGAGAACCCAGTGTCGTACAAGTTTTCATGATAGCAAATTCAAGAAAGTCAAAACCCTGTTAGCAAATGTCGTACGAGTTTTATCAACTATCGTTTCATTTCTACCCAACTGTCGTACAAGTTTAGCAACTGTCATTTCATAGACTACCCAGTGTTGTACGAGTCTGCAGAGTGTCGTTTCAAAAAATTTGAGAGAGTTGTCAGAAATTGTCAAATTGCAAGATATCCAATGTTTCCAGCCTAGTTCCAGAATCTGTCAAAAATATCATTGTTTCAGGAACAAAGCAGTAGCTATTGAGCATTCTACCATTTTCCAAGTTTGATCTTTTGAATCCAGTCTAGTCTTTTGTTTGATCAATTTGAGTCCTTTTTATCTCATGTCAAAACCTTGTCATAACTATCAATCTTCAATCAATCTTCAAAAATAGACTAAGTGTTGAGAACTCGTGTTCGCTATCTTTTGGGTGATCTATCCCATACATCCAGGGCACAGTTTCCTTCACCCACATCTCATCAGATCTTCAAAACTATCATAATCTTGACAAGGTTGCGTCATCCGATTTTCTTGAATCAAATTATTCTTCAGTTGTCTTCATCCTTTTCTTCTGTTTCATTCAAAGTTAATGGTGGAGACCAGAGCTTCTTCACACAAGAAATCAGAAGAAACATCTCAGAACTTACTTTTGACCAATACCCCAGGTCCAACTCTTGAACAACTCATCAAGTCAGGTATCTATGAAGATGATGGTCTTGGTAACTTTCGATTGAAAACTAGTTACATACCTCCTCTATCAACTCACAGAGGTAATCAGCAAACTCCTCAATTTGTTCCAGGGAGCCCAAAAACCCCTACCATGTCTCAAGCAGGGACAAACCACAATTCTCTAGGAGGAGGATCCCAAGGACACCATTCTCAACATAATGCCGACCAAGAACCTACCCCCTCTGAAATCCATCGATGTCAGAATGACGATGAATTCAAGAGAATGATGAGGCATTTCTTGAAAGTGGATAGAGAGGCATACTTTTTACAATTAGCCCAGGAAGGGGCAAAGCTTCCTCCCAACTTTAACATTGATGATATAATCACATATGAGGAAGAAACTCCACTCATAGTTATGACAAAATAGATGCATGCTAGACAAGTTGAATTTAACAATCTTAAGAAGGAGAAGGAACCCAAGGAATTCTCCATGGAGGCCCTATGTCCTTTCCCATTCGACAAAAACTTGTATATGCCACCATTCCCAAAAAGAGTGGAGATTCCAAAGTACAACAAATATGACAGACACTCTGATCCTTAAGATCATGTCAGAGAGTTCTGTACACAATCCATGGAATTCATGCATGAACCAACTTATCTAATGCATCTTTTTCCTAGATCCTTGGGAGGAGCATCCATTTAGTGGTTTTCAAGATTACCTTCTACGATCAAAACTTTTGAGGAATTGATTAAATTATTTTATCAACAATATTCCTACAATATTCAACATCTGATTACCATGATCGATATCTGTAACCTCAAGCAATATCCAGGGGAATCATTCCTAACTTTCCTCAAGAGGTGGAAAAAGAAGTTTTCTCTATATGCTAGACCAATTCCTGAAATGGAGAAACTTGAAATATTTATCAATAACCTTGTTCCAAAGCTCAACTATCCATTACAAATGCAAGATCATGTATCTTTTGATAAAATGGTGGATAATGCAATCAAGATTGAGAAAGTACTTGTCAAGAAAGGAGAAATCACACTTCAAAAGGACAAGTCTGAATCTGGATCTAACTCAAAAGATAAAAACAAGAGCTGGAATAAAAACAAAGGTATCATCTCTGATGGTGTTGTTGACACTATCTGCACCCCATCAAAGGCACCGGCCTACAATCTCACCCTTGCCACCAAAGCCATTGAAGCTTCAAAGAAAAAATATGTTGAACCATCTCCAAAGAAGCCATTCAAATGATGGGATAATAAATGAAAGTTTACTCCCTTGGGAGAATCTTTGGAATCTTCCCTGAGAACCCTGATAGCTGATAACATGATCTCTTTACCACCAATCTGAAACCCTGATCCGAATCCAAAACCATATTGGTGGAAAGATAATGAATACTGTGCTTTCCATCGGACTAAAGGCCACAGAACTAATGGATGCTTTCACTTGAAGCATACCATTCAAGACTTGATAGATCAAGGGGACATCATGATCGATAATCCTACCAGCAATACTGATCACACAGCATTTACAGAATCGTTTCCACAACATGGTAAGGGAGTTTCCACTTCTCAGCCTAACATGGGGGCAAAAGTCAACTATGCCTACCCTGGAAATAATGTTGTCATCAATATGGTTGAACCATGTCTCTCTGAGAGCTGCAATGTCATCATGATTGTACAAAGAGATAGAAATCATTCCTCAGCTAATGCGGTTACCAGATCACAAGCTCAAGCTCATCTGAAAGGACAAACACCAAGTTCGTCTAATGTCCCTAAGATACCTTTCAATCTCACATCTACTTCTAAACAGAAGGTTGCCTCAAAATATTCCAATCTGAAGGATACAAGACCTAAAACTTACAGCATCATCCAACAACTCTAGCATACCAATGCCAAAATATCTATGTTTGAGTTACTCCGAATATCTCCAGCTCACAGAGATATCCTAGACAAAGCTTTGCTCGGCTCTAATGTTCCTGATGATCTAGATCTAGACAAGTTCTAGACTATGGTTGGTCATCTAACATCTCTGCAATATATCTCCTTTTCAGAGGAAGATGACAACTCCCTAAGTCACCCATATAATCAGCCCTTGCACATAGAAGTCTTGATCCAGAATCATCGAGTCAAATGTGTGTTGATAGATGGGGGCGCAGGCCTCAACATTTGTTCTTACAACTTAATCACGCAGTTGGGATTCTCAGAGATGGCTATTGATCCTCGAAAGAAGACCACATAAAAGCCTATGATGAACAAGAAAGAGATTCTAAAGGCACCATTGTCTTACCTATCCGAGTGGGTCCGGTCATCAAAGATACCACATGTCAAGTGCTTGATCTACCATTGGCTTACAATATCCTTCTAGGGAGACCCTGGATACATGAAATGCAAGCTATTCCTTCCACGTACCATCAATGCTTGAAATTTCCCTATGAAGGAGTGGAGGTTACTATCCCAGCAGATCTGAGTACAACTTGCAATACATTGAAGGAAAGTGTCGATAAGCTTGTTCCGAATAACAGAGAATCTTCCATCAAGCAGCTAAATGTTGCTTCCACATCTAAGATGGACGACATTGCTAAAGAGATCAATATCAAAGAAAATGGGATGGGTGAATACACTATAGAGCTAGTCTTGTCTCTGACATCTCTCCCAATCTCACCTAAGTCATATGGACAATCCTTGAAGTAGTTTAAATCAAAACCTAAGGAACCTATGGAAGCATACAAAAGAAATTTTGTGGCGGAGCAAGTATCCAAACAAGAATTTGAAGAGGATGAAGTTGTGCTTGCATGGCTATACAAAGAGGATTCTGAATCTAAAATTGTTCAACCTAGTGAATCTATAGCACCTACAATCCCTTCTAATTCATATGGTCCAGGAAACAAATTGATAACCAAGATGGGATATTCTGGTCAAGGACCTCTAGGAATCAGCGGAAAGGGTCTTGTGACACCCATTTCACATATTGGTAGAGCCAACAAAGATACTAGTGGCTTAGGGTTTAAGAAGAAACCCTATCATCTCAAAGGTGATTGTTCTCATGTCATAGAACAAATTGCACCAAGAGAACCCCTTCTTAAGAAAGAAGAAACAGAACCCACTGATGATGATTCAGATAGCTCTGAGCTTATCCCCTATGAAAAATTGCCTAAAGAGATCAAAGATCTTCTTGATGATAAAGATGATCCTATCAGAAGAATTAATGTAGTAGAAACACAAGAACCTACTGTAGGGCAAGAGATGGTTGCACCACAAGAACCAGCTAATCTCGAAGGTGATCAAACTGATCCAGAAGTAGAGAGTAGTTATTCTGACACTGATTCTCATGAATATGAATTCAAGTTAGAAACTGAGGGTAATCTTTCTTGGGGTATTCATCCTGATTTCACACATTTTCTAAGATTTCCTAGAGATCCTGAATCAGAAGCTGAGTCAAATGACTATGAATGGGGTGCCATTCCAGAAGAAGATGAGCTTATAATAGAGAAATATATTGATGTTATTCACCAATATGTATCTCAACCCAACGTAGGTCTAGAGTGAAATAATGAACTTAACGTGTCTGATCCACCTATGGCTGAAGAGGACTCCCATGATGATGTTGAGCCTATTCACGAATTGAACATTTTGAGCTGTAATATCACCTTTGAACTTGAACGTCAGGTTAGGACCAATGATGACATATCCATGACTATGAACACCATATCCCAAGCCTTTCCCACTTTGACTATCCAATGCCCTGATCTTATCGACCAAACTTCCACAAACCCAAGCCATGGTGTTTACACCTTTTCCAGTGACTATGCCCTTGCCTGCTACCTCAATGCAATTGAGCCTATGAGTACTTCCATCAGTGAACTGAGTGTCAGCATGACCGAGTCAAACATCAAATATCTTAGTCAAAAAAACAAGAGTAAAAATAAAAATAAAAAGAGTTCTGAGGGTGAAAACCACTTTGTGGCAATCTCAGAACCTACAAAAGTAAAAAGAAAAGATGTATTTGAAGGTGAAAACCTCTTTGAGGTGCCTAAGGATGAGATATTTGATGTCCTTCTGAGTCATTTATAGGATAGATCTCCAGTTCTGATTGAGCCAACGCAATCCATCAATTTGGGTACAACAGAGGAACCACAATTGGTACATGTAGCACAATCTCTATCAGAAGAAGAGAAACAGAAATTCACTACATTCTTATCAGACAAAAAAATCAACTTTGCCTGAAAATATTTAGATATGCTAGGATTGGATCCCAATCTCATTATGCACCATCTATCCATTGCTCCTGGAGTAAAACCAATCAAACAAAAATTGAGAAAGATGCATCCTCATGTTGCACTCTTAGTCAAAGCAGAACTAGAAAAACTCCTAAAAGCTGGATTCATCTGTGTCATAGACTATGCTGAGTGGATCTCTAACATTGTACCTGTTTCAAAACTAGATGGTTCAATCAGAGTGTGCACGGACTTTAGAGATGTGAACAGAGCATGCCCTAAGGATGATTTTCCTGTTGGCATTAAGCAGAATTGCCACTAGTGATAACACTTATTTGCATTCTGAGTGCAAACCGAGCAGAACAGTGCAAACTGAGCAGAACAGTGCAAACCAAGCAGAATAGTGAAAACCGAGCAGAACAGTGCAAACTAAGCAGAACAGTGAAAACCAAGCAGAACAGTGCAAACCGAGCAGAACAGTGCAAACCGAGCAGAATAGTGCAAACCGAGCAGAACAGTGCAAACCGAGCAGGACAGTGTAAACCGAGTAACATTATGTCTACCGAGTCACCAGTATTTACCGAGTTCAAAACCTACCAAGTGGTTAGTATGAACCGTGCTTTCACTTCTACCGAGTGCATGACGATGCTGAGTAATGCAGTGGACGTCGAGTATCAGAAAGTCACCGAGTTAGTTTGCAGGAACCGTGTAACCATACTTGGGCCGACTTAGTGGCACTTATGTTTATTTGTCAAGCCGACTTTGTAATTGTAATTAATTATTTAGACTTGTATATAAACAATGTTGTAAAGATGTCAAGATGTAATTATATGAGTATGTATGTAAATAAAAAGGAAAGGCAGAGATAAGCGAACTACAAAGGGCTACAGCAGTATAGGGAACAACAAAGACAAATTCATCACAGAAGGTGATCAGTGCATTCAGTGAATCTCAATCAGCAATCCAATTGCAAAGCAAGAGATCTACTGTTTCATTCTAACAGGTGAATCAGTACTAAAATCTTTTAACCAGGTAGACTTAACAGTCTGTTGTAAAATCTCTTTACCGAGTGCATACTTCATTGTATGTTTGTAAATCCTTTAACAAGGTGGATTTAGCAATCCTTATTGCTCCTAACAGGGCAGATCATCAGAAGTGATCAAATTGTAAGCCTTAACCGGCCAACTTTATTCTGTAGTACTAAAGCTTTGTGGGTTTCATCCCCACCCCAGTTTTACTTTCTTTTTGGAAGGTTTCTGGGTAACCAAATCTATGTGTCATTGTTGTGAATGCTTTTAAGTTTCATGCTTTCTATATGCATAAAGAAAAAGTGAACTATATGTTAATACATTTGTAATTGTAAGAAAATTCAAAGTTACTGATTCACCCCTCCCCTCTCAGTAACTCGGTTAATCCCTGAATATTTCCAACAATTGGTATCAGAGCTTTGTTGGTTCTCAAGATAAAGCTTAACTAGCTTGAGCAAAGATCCAGGACAATGGAGGTATTCAAACTGAACAAGGTGATTGAAAATGAAAAGCTAGATCTGGAAATGGCCATAGCTAAACTAAAGGAAAGCAAAGCAAAAGAAGCTTAAAGAGGAGAGAGACAAGGAATATCAAATCATTAAGGATGCTAAAGACATTTTGTCTGATGCATTAGGTATTAAAGTAGACTCCTCTCAACATGTTTTGCTACAATTAGCTGAAGCAGTAAATAAATACAATGAGGATTCATCTGGGACAGAAAAGTTAGTTGAAAGAGCCGAGAAGAGATTCAACAATAAAGTGCTTGAGCACATTGCTCAGCACATAGCTATTAATCAAGTGGAATTGTCTTCAGATTTGTCAAATATTGAATCTACCTATTCAAATGTCACCTCTCTTTTGGCCAGACTGTGCAATATTGTCGAGTTCACAAAGGATGTTAAGGATAAAATGAATAAAATGGATGAGGATATGAAGATTAGCATACAGAAGCTGCAACTTGAACCAAGTTCAAGCTCTGCTCATCACATGAAAGTCTCATACCTATCAAATATGCAGTCAGATCTACTAAAAGAAGACACAAGGATCCGGTCCACACTGCTAGACATCCAGAACATGATCCTTCCCATCATGAATACAATGTATAAGCACATTGAACATTCCAAAACATTGATTCATGACAATCAGTTCTCTATAGCAGATCACATGATTGAACTCTCTGCAGAAGTCCAAATTGCAATCCAAACATGCAAGATTCTGCAAGAAAATTAGGACAGAACCCTGGCACTAATCATGAAGGTACATTCTGATTTTCTATCAAATTTTGGATTCTCTCTGTAAATCACTTGTATATACACCTTTGGCATTATCGTCAAAAAGGGGGAGATATGTATAGAAGGAGATATGTATAGAAGGAGATTTGTATAGAAGAAAAAGTTAGCACATTGAAAGGGGGAGATAATGTATAAAGCCCTATGACAAAGACAAATTTTTTAAAAAAATAAAATAAATCTTAGTATGATTCATGTATATAAGTTTTGGGCAATAAGTGTTTTTGTCACTAATGCCAAAGGGGGAGATTGTTGGCATTAAGCAAAATTGCCACTAGTGACAACACTTATTTGCATTCTAAGTGCAAACCAAGCAGAACAGTGCAAACCGAGCAGAACAGTGCAAACTGAGCAGAATAGTGCAAACTAAGTAGAACAGTGCAAACCGAGCAGAACAATGCAAACCGAGCAGAACAGTGCAAACTGAGCAGGACAGTGTAAACCGAGTAACATTATGTCTACCGAGTCACCAGTATTTACCGAGTTCAAAACCTACCGAGTGGTTAGTATGAACCGTGCCTTCACTTCTATCGAGTGCATGACGATGTCGAGTAATGCAGTGGACGTCGAGTATCAGAAAGTCACTGAGTTAGTTTGCAGGAACCGTGTAACCATACTTGGGCTGACTTAGTGGCACTTATGTTTATTTGTCAAGCTGACTTTGTAATTGTAATTAATTGTTTAGACTTGTATATAAATAATGTTGTAAAGATGTCAAGATGTAATTATATGAGTATGTATGTAAATAAAAAGGAAAGGCAGAGATAAGCGAATTACAAAGGGCTACAGCAGTATAGGGAACAGCAAAGATAAATTCATCACAGAAGGTGATCAGTACATTCAGCAAATCTCAATCAGCAATCCAGTTGCAAAGCAAGAGATCTACTGTTTCATTCTAACAGGTGAATCAGTACTAAAATCCTTTAACCAGGTAGACTTAATAGTCTATTTTAAAATCTCTTTACCGAGTGCATACTTCATTGTATGTTTGTAAATCCTTTAACAAGGTGGATTTAGCAATCCTTATTGCTCCTAACAGGGCAGATCATCAGAAGTGATCAAATTGTAAGCCTTAACTGGCCAACTTTATTCTGTAGTACTAAAGCTTTGTGGGTTTCATCCCCACCCCAATTTTACTTTCTTTTTGGAAGGTTTCTGGGTAACCAAATCTATGTGTCATTATTGTGAATGCTTTTAAGTTTCATGCTTTCTGTATGCATAAAGAAAAAGTGAACTATATGTTAATACATCTGTAATTGTAAGAAAATTTGAAGTTACTGATTCACCCCTCCCCTCTCAGTAACTCGGTTAATCCCTGAATATTTCCAACATTTCCGCTGCCTAACATTGATATGATAGTGGACATGACTGCGGGCTATGAAATGTATTCCTTAATGGATGGCTTTTCTGGGTACAACCAAATCAAAATTGCTCCAGAAGATCAAGAGAAAATAGCTTTCACCTGTACGTGGGGAACCTTCTGTTGGAATGTTATGCCATTCGGACTCAAAAATGCTGGAGCCACATATCAAAGAGCAATGACATCTATTTTTCATGATATGATGCATAAAACAATGGAGGATTACATGGATGATACCTTGGCAAAATCCATGATTAGAATTGAACATCTAACAGACCTGAGCATGATCCTAGACAGAATGGAATAGTTTAGTCTCCGACTAAATCCTAAGAAGTGTGCTTTTGGTGTCACTTCTGGAAAGCTCTTAGGATACATAGTTTCAAAGAAAGGCATTGAAGTTGATCCAACTAAAGTCAAGGCTATCATCGAGATGCAACCTCCCATAAATATCAATCAAATGAGGACGTTGCAAGGCAGAGTTCAATCTATCAGAAGATTCATATCACAGCTAGCGGACATATCACAGCCTTTTACAAAAACATTACATAAAGGTGTGACCTTTACATGGAATGAAGACTGTGCAAAGAATTTTGATCATATCAAGAATTATCTCTCGAATCCTCCTATCTTGATGCCTCCTATTCAATTTGAGCCATTAATATTATATGTCTCCACAACAGATACATCACTGGGGGCATTGCTAGCACAGCATGATGAGAACAAGAAAGAAAGAGCCATCTACTATATCAGCAGAACTTTAGTGGCCTATGAGAAGAACTACTCAATGATAGAGAAAGCATGTCTAGCTGTGATCTTTGCATCACAGAAACTGAGACACTATATGTTAGCTCATACCATGCATCTAGTAGCAAAAATTGATCCACTAAAATACCTACTAAGCAAGGTGGCCCTCACCGATAGACTAGCTAAATGGGTCATGCTTCTAAGTGAATTTGACATTGAATATGTTGAAAGAAAAGCTATAAAAGGTCAAGTTATTGTTGATCAACTAGCAGATGCACCCATGTTTGATGATACACCCATGCAAATGGAATTTCCTAATTCCTCTATCATGCACCTCTCTTCTAGAGCATGGTGGTTATTCTTTGATGGCTCCTACACATAGAATGGATATGGAGCAGGCATATTGTTCATCACTCCTCAAGGATACTCGATACCCAAAGCATTTAGACTAAAGTTTTCTTGCACAAACAATATTGCTGAATATGAGGCACTTCTCAATGGTATGAAAATGGCAATACAGTGGAGAGTTACAGAGATGCACATCCATGGAGACTCACAACTGGTTATCCACCAAGTCAATGATGTGTACCAAACCAAAGATGAAAAGCTCACTCCTTACAAGAGAATGGTAGATGATTTAAAGAAATACTTCATCTCTATCACATTTGAGAAAATACCCAGAACGGAGAATAAGGCTGCCGATGCAATGGCGACATTATCTACTCTCTTACAGCAGCCCAAACATGAACTACGCTATGAGTTCCTGGTGGAAGCCCTATCCTATCCTGCATATGACTCCCTTGAAACCCGCATGATCTGCACTGTTGTAGGTTATGACTCATCTCGCTACAAAAATCTATTCTCCTATCTCCATGACCAAATCATCCCTGAGTCCTTTAACCATTTTGAGAAACGAAACCTCATCCGATCCGCATCCTGATATGTCATCATTGGTAACGACCTGTACAAATGAGGTCTAGATGGTACACTGCTTAGATGTTTAGAACGGGAAGAATCTCAACGTGCATTAGAGGAAGTCCATGAGGGTATATGTGGGTCACACTCGAACGGTTTAATGTTAGCTTGAAAACTTATTAGGGCTGGGTACTATTGGCCTGAAATGGAGAAAGAGGCTATTAAATTTGCTAAAAATTGTCAACAGTGTCAAGTACATGGCAACTTGATTCATGCTCCAGGGAGAGATCTGATTCGCTTTACTACACAATGGCCTTTACAACAATGGGCATTTGATCTCATAGGTGCTATCCATCCGCACTCTTCTAATGGACATACCCATATAATCACAGCTACAGATTATTTTACAAAATGGGTAGAAGCAGTTTCTCTAACACAAGCAACTGGGAAACAGATCTCTATGTTCATCCTGAACTACATCATTTGCAGATATGGGATCCCTCACTCAATAATCACAGATAACGGGGGACAATTTAAAAACAAGGATCTAGATGACTTATGTGCTAAATTCAAGATTACACAACATTGGTCTTCTATTTACTATCCTCAAGGGAATGGACAAGCTGAGGCTTCAAACAAAAATCTCCTAAAGATCTTGCACAGAATAGTGAATAAAATAGGAAGAGACTGGCATCTCATGATCAATCCAGCCCTCTAGGCATATAGAACTAGTATCAGAACACCTACTGGGGCTACACCATTCTCTTTAGTTTATGGGTCTGAAGTGGTACTGCCTATTGAGGTTAAAATCTCATCACTTAGAATTAGAATGCATGGACTTGTCACTGATGAAGACTACAGAGTGTCTAGGTTACAAGAACTTGAACTACTAGATGAGCGCAAGCAAGCAGCATATGATCATCTCAGAGTGTATCAGAAAAGAATGTCTAGAGGCTACAACAAGAAAGTCAGACACAGAGAATTTCAGGTTGGCGATCTAGTGTTGAGAGAAAATCCTAAAAATCAATCACATCGAGAACGCAAGGGGAAGTTCGAACCCAACTGGCTGGGTCCCTTTGTTATCACTGCTACTTTTGGCTCTGGTGCCTATCAACTCTCAATGACTGAAGGAGAACAGCTCTGAGAACCAATCAACGTTCTCCATCTGAAGAAATTCTATGCCTAAGGCATTTAGTGCTTGGTAAATGTCCTGAAAAAATCTTAAAAATTGGAAAAAGTCCTAAAAAAAATGAACATCTTGGTGAAAACCTAGCAAATAGGTGCCTTGATGATTCACAAAAAAATCAAAAAATATCAAAAGTACCAAAAAAATTGAAAAACATGAAAAATACAAAAAAATGAGAAAAAGAAACAAAGTGCCTTGGTGAAAACTTGGAAACAGGCACCTTGGTAGCAAAAATATAATCTCTACCAAGATGGTGAAAACCCGGCAAACAGGCACCACTTGTTCCAAAATGCTCCATCTATCAGCACAATCTTGGTCTTTCCCAGCTTTCAGTCTTGCTTTAGTTTGTACATATCTCCCAGTTTGTTTTTGCATTTCCCATTTTCAATAAGTTGGTCTGTACACCAATCAGCTCAAGCGTCTGTATCCTATCAATGTTTAACACTTGGGGGCAATCAATGTCATATCCTATGGTCTCCAATGTATCTTAGACGTATCCTATCTAGTCAGAGTCCTTTGAAGCTTCAAGTTGAGTCAGTCAAGTCTGTCTTGTCTCCAGAAAGGATTTTGCATCTACAACAACGCAATCAAACATCAACACTCAACTGAAAACAATCTATGCTTTTTTAACATGCTTTTATCTTATTGTATGCTTACTGATTCGCATTGAGATTTTTGCATATTGTGTCCCTTCGAGCTCCTCAATGATGTCCTTTACAGGATTTAGAGAGTGATGACTGGGGGCATAATCTTTTCTTTGTCTTCTGCTTGTATGTGAAAATCTAACAACTTTGGAAATTCTGGATTGAAATGGTCTCCAACTATAAGAGCCTCTATCTTGAATTGGATGGCCATGCGTACCTCGACCATTGATACCCAAAAAAATTCAAGGAAGTTTGATCTAACTATTGTCTTTTTGAGTGAGTTCTTTCTCCTACTGTGAAACACAATCTTGCCTAAGGAGGTGAACGATAAAGGGTCACTACGGGTAATTCACAATCGATTTAGAATGATCTCTTGACTGTTTGATGTGTTTGCAATGCAAGGCATACTCAGGTCATCATGACATTTATGTTTTGATGCTTGTATAAATTGCTATATCAAAATGGACATGATATTCAGGTCATCCTGGCATTTGTGCCTTGGTGCTTATATCTAATCCGACATTCTGAAACCAAAATCAATATTCATATATCCATGGTTGTTGGCCAGTGGGTGTTGTATTGATTCTTGCACATACAAATCGATATTCATATGTCTATGGTTTCATGGCTAGTGGGCATTGTATTGATTTATCTGGTTACCTAAAAGTTCAATGATGATAACAAATCGACACATGATCAGTGACTAGGTCCTAGGTCTTAGGTTGTATTTCATCTTGCATGTCTCTTTGCATTTTGCATGTTTGCATGATCTCACAATGACTAAATGAACTTCAAAGCTTAAATGATTCTTTAATCACATCTTCAAATCTAACAAGAGCTGAACCTAACTCGACGGTCTTTTTACAGAATCGCAAGCAATGATCCTCCTGGGTTAACCATCTTTTTGACATAAGACTGAGTACTTGTCTTCATCAACCTGCAAAACATATCATGTATATCATTGCATTTACATATCATATCATAAACATTTATTGCATAACATTTACATCTATTGCATAAACATACATATTTCCATAATCATTACATCTGCATAATATTCATACATATGAAAGAAATCATTGCATTGCATTGATCCATACATACATTCTACACTACTCATAGCATTAACATCACATGATATCATCATACATAACAAAAATGACAAGTACACATGATGTCACAACCAAAAATATCGATCTCATATATATATCAAAAATCTCAAATAGTCAGGGGTACACTACTGGCACAGGGTACAAATGAATGAACTCCGTAGAGCTATGAGACACAACAATGTATCAGTGAGAAAGTAACAAATAAGAAGGGAACTCAACTGTCAGTATGCTCCTCTACATCTGGTGGAGGAGGAGGTGGTGCATCTGGTATCACCTCCACTCTCGGTGCCCTGGCTCCCTCTGATGCTACCATGTACTGAGAATAGGTGGGCACTCTCTGTGCAGTAGGAACTACTACATAGTAAGCAGATACATAATATGAGGCCCTCGCAGTTTGATGAATCACCTCTGCCTGTAATCTTTGCATCTTCATGCGCTACTCTGTACGCTACCTATCTGCCTCTCGATGCCTCTCCTCTAATTTGGCCTGCTCTATCTTCAGGTCCCGGACCTAGACTGTAATCCATCTGATAATCTCGGCCGAAGTAAGAGGAACTGCAGGCTCTGCATCAGCTGCTAGCATATCTGTGTCCTGTGCTGGCTGTGCTGGCTAATCTGTATGTGCAGGAATGCTAACCCTGTGTGCCTTACGGTGTCTAACCTTAGCACCTAAATCAAATGTTTCATCCACACCTGTACCACCTGGAAACTACTTAGCTCCTAGAACATCATCTGCAGATCCTACTCCGTCCAGTGTACCACTCTCACCTCTGCTCCGTCTCTATGTCCCGGAAGATGTACCCATTGTAGATGTAGAAGGACGTGGAGGCCTCACACGTCCTAGTGCTCTCTGTGAAGGAGCCATGGCTCTCTATCTTGGAGGAGTAGGGTGTACCACTTGTGGTCTCGGTCTTGCTCTCATAAGAGCCCCTGTAACATCCATAGCCTCCTCCATGGAGGGTATCAGCTCTGTCAGATCAGAAAATCAGTGAATCCGGTGATCAGCAAGCCATGCCACATATGCATCTGTCACACCTACATCAACCACCTGTGGAAGGTAGTCCCAATCCCTACCAATAATCTAGCTATACTCATCTGCACCCAATGCATACGTTAGTCGAGTGGTCCATCCTAGCCCAAGCTCCCGTACTATCTAAGCATATGCTGTATACTCCTGTGGAGCATCCTGAATGCGTCCATACTGACGCCAGACTCTCGTAATGAAGAATCTCTCCAAAATGGTGGAAGTCCGCCCTATCAATATCTGACTCTGGAAAAAGAAGGAGAACTACTCCCTCGCAGTAGGTCAGGCCTCTATCTGCAAATATGGCCTCCATATGACAAATGTCATGTCATCCAAGCATCGGCGGAAATACTCGGTGTGACCCATGCGAACCTGAGTAACGTAACCAGCATACGTATATATGATCGGCTCCTATGGCTGTCGCTGACTCTGAAACACTGGTCTCAAAATTGGGATGTGCTCCCATGCCCATATCTGTAAAATAAGAGCTCCAGAAGCAAAGCTCTTGCAATCCTAGTAGACCACCTCGTGCATCTCAGAAAACATATGGGCCAACAGACACTGACCCCAGGCAAGCTCGGTAGGAGTAGCCATCAACAATGCTACCATCGGTGACCATCCCATCAAAAAGCCATTCTGCTGACGACCAAGCATAATCAACTCTCCGATCATCCCCGCAATGATACACTCTAGACGATGTGTCTGACCGTATCGCTGAACAAGTATCTCCCAGGATATAGACCCAGTCAACTGGGTATCATCACCAAACAATCGTCTGAAAGCATGCAAACCAGTGGATCCTCCACTGACATACTCAGGATGTCACGGAGCATGAAAAGGAATGAGAAGGATCCTATACACATCCTCAGGGGTCATAGTGATCTCCCCATTCGGAAGGTGAAAAGTCTGGGTCTCAGAATGAAACCTCTCAATCAGTGCAGTCAATAAACCATGATTTACCCTAATATCGGGTAAATGAATCAGGCGCTCAAAACCACAGGCAGCCAGATGAACCCTCATCGGGTCCGGAAGGGAGACACATAGTCTCTGTGTCGCTAGGTAAGAATGTCAAACATGTACATCAGGATATGTGACCTAAATCATAAAGAAATAGGGTGTTTTATCAGAAATTCAGTTCAAAATCAGGCCAAAAGTATCAGAATGACACAGTTTTGAAGTTTCAGAAGGTGGGGCAAAGTGTCCGTAATCATGCAAAAGGACCAACAAAGTTAGATTTTTGACCTAAAAATGAGTTTTTAACACTCTGTTTTTCAAATGACATTCCAGACTGGCATCAAATGTCGTACGACATTCCACAATATACCAAACGACAATGCATGGTCATACGACACTTCGCCCGGATTCATACAAGTTTTGAGGGACCCAATGAAATGTCGTATGACACAAGGGTCCCTCTCATACGACACTTGGGCGTGGTTGAAACGAAAATCTAAATTCAAATGAACTGTCATACGAGTCTGGACTGGGACTTGTACGAGTTTCTACATATGCGAAATTCAAAACCTAAAAATGCATATGGAAAAATTTAAAAATGCTATAAATCATCCAAGACATGTATTTTCAGAGGGGAACAGAGGTCCACCTACTGGATGTCCATACTGTTGAGGTCTGTCATGTCTCCGGCTGCACTCAAAATGGTGTGAACTCACAGGTACCTTCAATTCTCGCTGGTCTGCCATTTTTCTCGTTCAGAGGGCTCCACAAAATCTCTAAAGTTAAAGGGTTGAAATGAATTGAAAATGACCCTTCCGACCTTTATATAGCTTTCGACCTAATTTTTAAAAGTGCTCCGTTTTTCATGAAAATTGCACCCCTGGCTAATTTTGACATTTTGAATCCATTTTCGGGATCAAAATTGAAATCTGAGATCGTTTATTGTGTCAAAATTGTGATTTAAAATTTTTGGGACCAGGATGGTCTATTGCTTGCATAATCAACCTTCAATCTTCACAGAAATCTAGTATTCAACTTAACTGATTATCTAACATCAAACTATTGAAATTTCAACTTGGTCAACTATGGTCAACTCATGGTTTGACCTAGTCAACCTTGGTCTCCAGGACCTCTAAATGATGCAGAATGCACTCTTGAACGTGTATAACCACTTTTCCCATCAATCAACATGCTTCTGAACTATCAACGCTAACTTTTCTTGTCAGATTTCAATTTTAATCTTGAAGGGGGCATGGTATTGCACATCATTCAAAGTTTGTAAATCAAAATTCTATCGATCAAGTCTATCAATATCTTTCATCAGTGATCAAGACAAACAATCACGTCTAGTTACTAATTCATCAAAAGTCCTCATCGCTTGGGGCAAATCTATCATCACTTGGGGCATATCAGATTCATCAAGATCCATATCAATCTGGTATTCTCCTAATCTTGTAAACTGTATCAGTTTTTGCAACCATCGGATCATAGTGTTCTTTCCTTGGTTCTTCGGCAACTGAAGGGTTCGGATGTGATACCTGCTAGTTCTGCTAAGACAATCGAGTCTAGAATGGGTCACTCACTTCTTATCAATCCTAAGGTTCAGAATCAGGCATTTTGACACTTTTTCACAATCATAGGTTCATCGCTGCTACAGTGAACATTATCTCTGGTCATTCAGGACCTCCTATCTCAATATCTCTCAATCGGTTTCTATCTTGAGATCGGTTTATCTTTTGAATCAGTTTCATATCTTTATCAAACACAAACTATCTTTGAACCACTGCGCTTCGCACAATAATTCAAAGAGGGGCAAAATGTAATACCCCAAAAATGGGCTATAAGTTCATTAATCTTCTATATCTACAAATCGAATGAAATCAACATCAAAGTCCTAATCTAAGGCACATCTAAACATCATCGAATCATAATTGATTATCTTAAATTCTGCATCGGGGAATATTCCTAGTAATATTCCTAATCATCATAATTATCTTTAATTTTATAATTATTTGGCAATAAATCACATTTATCCTAAATTTGATTAATTGAATATTTTCATATTTAATTAATTAGATTTAATATTTGCCACTTAATTGTTTAATTAAATTTAATTCTATCTATTATTAATTGTATTATTTAATTTTGACAATAAATCAAAATTCCTATCTTTAATTGATTAAATTCTTATTTAATTAATTAAAGCATGTTGTCATTATTTAATAATATAATTTTTAATAAAAGTTTGATAAAATAGTTAATTAACCCATAAATTAATTATTTTATTTTTAAAATCAGTTAAGTTGGAAATAAATCACTTTATTATTAAATTAATTCATAATTAAAACATGCACAATCATAAAAGCAGACAACTGTCAATTATCAATTAAAGCTAAACTCTATTTTGAGTTAAAGCTTAGCTTTTGCATGTTTTTGTGACTTGATTATCTGTTATTATCAGATAACTCAAAAATCAAGCTGAGTTATTTGAGTGATTTATGGCTTTTATCCATGCACCTCCAAAGCCCTGGATTTCTATAAATTAAGGCTTCAGCTCTTCACAAATCATCTCATATTTTTTCACAATCACGCTGGAGAATTGGAGGCTGAGGAATCAACTTGCGAATTCAAAGCTTTGTGAGATCAACTTCAATTGCATAGTTTTTATATCTTAGCATAGAATTTCATAGTTTTCATATCATTGTTAGAATCTTCATTGTTAGATCATTTAGCATCCATAGCATAGCAGTTTATCATTCTTGTTGCATAGAAAATATCAAAAATATAGATTAATTGCATTCAATTTCATATCCATCTTTTGCATTCAAATCCTTCATTTAGGTGTCGTCTAGGTCACTGATCTCGATTACAATCTGAGAACATCAATCTCGCACCTATTAGAAGGTAGTAAATCGCTTGGTTAGATTAGATTTCAATTTTGCACAATTTTGATTATCACTAACCTCTAATGTTTTACTGAGTGTTGTGTCTACAGATCAGGTACAATACTCTTGATCATCCTATACTTAAGGATTTGGTTGATGTCTTTCCTAGTGAGATTTTGGGTATGCCACCAAGGCATAACATAGATTTTCACATTTATCTTGTTCCAAGAGCACAACCTATATATAGATCTCCTTATCAGATGACCACACATGAGCTAAGTGATCCTAAACTCTAATTAGAGGATATTTTGGTAAAGGATAGTATTCAGCCAAGTGTTTCACCATGGACAACACCTATACTCTTTGTTAACAAGAAATATGGATCTTTACGCTTGTGCATCAATTATAGATATTTGAACAAGGTAACGATCAAGAACATGTACCCTTTTCCAAGGATTGATGGTCTCTTTGATTAGATAAAAGGGTCTAAGGTATTCTCAAATATTAATCTCGAGTCAGAATACCATCAGTTGCACATCCAAGATGTAGATATTCATAGAACTGTGTTTCGCACTCACTATGGACATTATGAGTTTATAGTGGTCCCTTTTGATTTGAGAAATCCTCCATCTATTTTATGTACCTAATAAATGGAGTATTTCATTCTTACCTTAATCTCTTTGTTCTTGTCTTCTTGGATGATATATTAATATATTCTAAATCCATAGAGGAGCATGAGGAACATTTATGAATGGTTTTGTAGTGTCTTTGTGACAATTAGTTGTATGCCAATGAAATGAAGTGTGGCTTCTTTTAGTCTAAAGTTTAGTATTTGTGGCATGTAATAAAAGGTGAGGGTATTTCAGTAGATTCTTCCATGATTTGAGCTATAATAGATTATCCAACCCCCACCAATGTATCCAAATTTTTTAGTTTCATGGGCTTGGCAGGATACTATCACAAGTTTGTTAAAGACTTCTCTAGGGTTGCATATCAAATTACTTCTCTTCAAAGGAAAGGGAATAAATATGTTTGGATAGATAAGTGTGAAGAGGATTTTTAGAACCTCAAGAAGTGTCTGACTAGTGTACTTATCCTAGCAATACCCAATCCAACATGTGATTTCATGGTGTGTGTTGATGCTTCTTTGGAAGGTCTAGGAGTGGTCCTTATGTAGGAAGGATGTGTGATTGCTTATGAATATCACAAACTCAAGGAGAAAAAATTGAACTATCCTACACATGATCTTGATTTAGTAGCAGTTGTTTATGAATTAGTCCAATAAAGACATTTTCTATTAGGACATAGATTTGAGCTTCATAGTGATCACCACATATTACATTATATCTTTACCCAATCTAATCTGAATGCTATCCAAAGGTGATGGATGGAGTTCTTCATGAGTATGACTTTGAGGTCAAGTACATCTATGGTAAGGAAAATGTGGTAGCTAGCACCTTGAGTTGTAGGAGGCATGAGATATCAACTTTAACTCTTGGTGTAGATTTGTGGAGTTTTATACTCCAGGAACTTCCTACAAATACTTGGTACAAGGAAGTGAGAGTTGAAATAGAGTTAGGGAGATCTTTGGAAGGTAGGTTTTCAAGCTATGTTTTATAGTCAAATAGTCTTTTACATTATATGATCTAGATATATGTACCTTCATCATATGATATTTGTACCTTGATTTTATCTATGGCTCATCATGGAGCTTACTCGACACATCCAGGTGTAAAAAAGATGCATGTAGACCTTTGATAGGTATATTACTAGTTCGGTATGAAATGTGACATTGCTTATTTTGTAGCAAGATGTATAGAGTGTCAAAGGGTTAAGGGAGACCACCAGCATCCAACATGACTTTTATAGCCTAATCTCATTCCATCATGGAACTGGGATATCATTTCGATGGATTTCATCAAAGTTTTACCTATGAATCCCCATAGACATGATACCATTATGGTTAGTATTGATCATTTGACCAAAGTGGTATACTTTTCTCCTATGGGAGCATCCTATACAATAAATTTAGTAGCTAGAGTCTTTATTGAGGATATTGTGAGGTTACATGCACTACAACATTTGGGGTCGAATTTTGACACCAATTTGCGACGACACCACTATTTGTGTTGTAATTTTGACACTCGTGTGATTATAAACAAAAAAAAGAAAAGGAAAGGCTCATTTGTAATTTTTGTGATTGAGTTGCAGTGCCCGTGAAGAGAAGATAGAGGGCATCATGCGCGAAGAGGGCACTGGACTTTTGCATGGTGCAAAGAGGCACCGTGCACGAAGAGGGTACTAGAATTTTTTGTGTGCGAAGAGGCACTATGTGAGAAGAGGGCAATGGACTTTTGAGTGCACAAATAGGGCACTTAAATTTTGGGTGTGCAAACTAGGCCCTAACTCTACATGGATTCAAGGTAGGCATTCAAGTTCTGCTCCTCATCTTCTCTGCATTCTTTGATGTTTATGTGTATTTTCTTTAGATTCAAATGGCATTGTATTTTACTGGTTTTATGCCATTTATTTTTTATTACTTGGTTTTATGGCATTGTATTTCACTGGTTTGAAGCTAGGGCATCCATTTATTACTTGTTTTCTCACTGCTTGGGGCCCCTAAGTTTTGATATGGGCATACATGATGTAAATTTGGTCACTATTTTTCCTTCTCCATATACAGTCCATGAGTTATAGACTAGGTCATCATGTATTTATTTAGGCTAGTAAGGAAATAATTTTTCATAGCTACATACTTTGTATTGCAATCTACTAATTTGATCAATTTGTCCCCCAACTGTTCAAATTCACGAGCCACAAAACTAGAACATTGTTGGGATACAAAAAGAATATAAAAACACAAAACACAAAATACCTTACCATACACTGATAACCCTTAACTTATAAGGTTTAGAATAGAATTCAAATTCTTAAAGTGTGAATGGACTAGGGTTTAAACAAAATCTTCATTATCAAACTAACACTTAAACCACCGAGTCAACAAATGCCAAGATAGGAAGAACTCCATATGTGATGGCAGTTGTGAATACCCATTTAGTAGTCTCGTTTAGAACTAGTATAGATTAAGAAAAGGGTGAGGTTTAAGTCGGGCATCACCAGCTCCAAATCAATGCATCAATAAAGTTACATGTCATTTTATAAATAGTTAAACATGCTATATGAAAGGCATGTACATTAGTGATAACAGATTTCCACAATTCATGTAAACATTTGATAATATGTGTTTCAGTAAACCTTCAACTACACAATTATGAGATTATTTTGTTGTTCATAGTAAATACAAAGCTCACTCCAAGAACAGACACATTAGAAGGAATATAATAGGTCCAACCAAATGTTCAATTGATAGGAAAGATTCATGCATCAATGAGCAATTTCAACAAGAAATCTGAACATGCAATTCATGTTTTTTTCTTATTAGTAAGACATGAGATAAGAAATGTAGTAGTGAGGCACCACACGAAGCATGACACTGAGAATACAATGAGGGAAAAAAAGAAGGCACACCAAACATATGAGATCTAGGCAATAACAAGTTCAACGTTATAACTTATAATGACATTATGTTCTCCTGCAAAAGAGATGCTTCAATAAAAAATTTACATTTGAAACAGAGTATGGGAGCATCTTTTGTGTTGGACTCAAAATGTGAGCTCCCAAAAAAAATATGAACATCCTAATTAGAGGACATTAGGATCTTGGCAACACAACAAAGATGTGGAATGATGTATTCACTAAATGTGGATGTCCCCAAGAAGTGATAAATGGGTTGTCCCCTGATAGAGAACCTTGACTTGTCATTACTAATCATAACCCCTTTGTATGTGTTTAGCATTAGCAGATCATAGATATTTCTCTTTTCAAATTTGTAGTGCCTAAAATCTTGACATTCCCCTATAAATATAGGTAGAAATGGTCTCCTTCATATCAGTCACAAATTCTCCCATGCTTTCTGGTACAAAGCACCTTGATGAAGACATGAAGAAAAGGTGACATAGAAGACATTGGAAGAGTTTGAAGGAAAAAATGACCTTGAGAGGTCATTGGATAGTGGAATAGACCAATAATGGTCATTTAATAATGTTTTGAAATTATTATTTAAGGACCAAGTTATGTAAACCTTAATGGCATTTGTGAGGGCAAACGGTACCTAGGGGTAATCAAATTGATCCTAGGTTAGTAGAATTAGGGTGATGACCTATAATTGTCCAAGTGGATGTAAAATGGCCACTAGAGCCTTTAAATGTTGTAAATGCACTAAGAAGTGCCAAAGTGTGTGATTTGCCCATGTTGGCAAAACTGGCCTAGGAAGGCTTGTAGAGAAGTTTAGGAGTTCTAAAGGGTTTTAAGGTATAATAAACCTTTAAAAATGTTAAGACAACATGATAAATGCATTAGAGGCAAGAGGTTGTCAAAGTTGACAACTGGTTGTCAACTAGACAACAACCCCTTAACCATAACTAACTGGTAACAGTCATTGTAACTGACTGTTATGGTTGTGCAGGTATTAAACCAGCCTTGAAAGGCTTATTAGAGGAAGGGTAGGCATGTATCTATGAGATGTGGAGATGGATGTGTATTGGGGAAGTGTTGTAAGAATTTTTCATTCAATAAAATAAACTTTTCTCTATATATTGTTCATTGTCCCGTGGGTACAGTTAGGGAACAAAGAGTTTTAATGATCAGTTTTAAACTTTTCTCTGCATATTGAGCACTGTCCCGTGGGTATAGTCAGGGAACAAAGAGTTTAAATGATCAAATATGAGCAAAGAGATCAATACACACCACCTCTACATCACTTTCTAGCACTTTGCATTGAATAGTAGATAGATATCAGTAGACACTAATAAATTATACTTTCAATGAAAAAATATTTAAACAGGTCTATTTTAGGTCCTAGCTTAAACTAATTACAAAATGAAAATAGAAAAAATGGACGCCTTTAAAAATTACATGTTGATAAGTACGGCATGTCATTTCATGCCAAATCAGAATTAATCCTCTACTAAATGCCAAATGATACAATCTTAGCACATGGTACTAAGTTTTATGCTTTTACAACACTTTAATTCCTAAAAAAGGCCATCCCAAAGGTTTACTTGATAAAACATTTCAAACATATATTTTTCCCTTTCCAATGACACTTAGTCATTGATATAATACAAAGACAATTTCAAATTCTACTCAAGCATAATACAACTTCATGAGCATTGTGATTCTACAAATCTGATTCATAATCTGACTGTCTAGATATAAAACTAAAATTGATCTATTCAAGTATCAAAATGAATGAACTTTCTCAATCAGAATTCAGATTTAGTTATTTAATTATAATTCTAGGCCAGTTCAACCTAATGTTACCATCACCCACCAAATCACATACCAAATTTTTTAAAAAGAATATTTCTAGGAAAGGTGTAAGAGAACATCTCCTCTAGATCATTTCAATTATAAATCCACATTTACTACCACTTAGAAGAAGGAACATCCAAGAGTCATGTCTCTATCAGAGTTACATCTTTGCATTTTTCACAACAACTACATCAACTCTTATATCAAACTTAATTTTAGCACTCGATCTACAAGTCAAGCATTCTTTATAATTAGGTGTCAAGAACTCAAGGTAATTGTTTAGCATCAAAGTATAGAAACAAGCCACCCAAGAAGGAAACCATAAATCAAGTCAAACTAGTGCTTGATCCAAACTTATTCAACTTAACATTTAAAGGTTTGGCATGCATAAAATATTTTAACTTAGGAAAACTTTTCTTCCTCGGTACAATTTTCCAAAAAGATGTGTCATTTAAATATATATTTGTAAGGAAAAAAAGGAGAGAATCGTCTTTAGAAGGCCTATAAAATAGAACTACACCATATGAAGAAAAAGTGGAGAATACAAAACTACCTTTTCAAATATTGAATGATATTTTTTCACTATTGTTGTAAATTTATGATTTGAAGATTAAAGCAATATTTTTCTAAAAAAAAATTATGAAGCCATTTCATGTTAATGGTCAATCATGATACAAACATGTTAGATTGTGTAGAGAGTTTTTTCCACAAAAAGTCCATTTGTGTATACTATTTTTGAACATCACACTTCAAAAATTCAAATAGATAATAGTAATTTTACACTTCATCCCTACCAAAAATTGTAATTAATAAAGTTCATTTATTTTGTAAATATTGAATATTTAATGTTCATTAAAACAAATCAAATGAGTTAATATTGTAAAGACATAGATTCATTCCCAAGAAGTTGGAGTGTGTATACATACATTATCATATAGAAAGAAGTTGGAGTGCATATACATTATCATATAGAATAATTAGTTGAACAGTTTCAAACATTTATATCTATATTTTAATTAAATATAGATACATTAATGAAAATATTCTTCATTCACTTTCTAGAGAGAATATTTCAATATAGACAACCCCAACTAAGAAAGAAAATTTAGAACTTCAAACATTATACAATTTATTTGTTATAAAATTTAAATGAGATTAAATTTCAACAACAATACATTATTTTTAATTTCAGCCCCTACTTTACAATTAAATTTATTTATTATTAACAATGCATTTAATAAATTATCAAATAGCTTTATATCTCAAAGCTCTCTAAATCTCTCGAGAGGTTTTCAATTTTTACGTGTTGGTCCCCAATTGAAAAGAAGTAACCATTCTCTTTGATGAGAACAAAATCTACAAGAACACGTGCACTCCATTTCTATTGGAGAAACATTTATTAACAGTAAGAATAAATTTTTTGATCTTGATTCTCATGTACAACACTTTTTGTTTCAAAATCTTAAATATTATTAATTTAAAACTTACAATATTGAATACTATGATCTTCACTATCACATTGAATAAATGACGGGATGCAGTCAATTGAATGGTTGGGTAAATGAAGTAGCATTTTCTATCCAAAATCAATGGTGGCATTGGCAAAAAGCATTCATGTGGCTGGTGCACCTTTTTAATACAAGGAAATAGATTTTTTGTTATTTTACTTCAATTCACCAGTCACATTATGCCACTACATGTCCCTCTGATCTGATTCTCTGGAAGGAATCCAAAGAATCAGATATTTCTAAGTAATCAGTCCAATTCGACTTACCAGTGAAGCATAGGACATCTAAGCACTTTTAGTTCATTGGTAAGTCATCCCCTGCCAACTAGTATGCAGATTCTCCATTAATTTTGCTCTAGAGTTCTCTCAGTCATTTTGAATTCATATTTAAGCTTCTTAGCTTGAACTTTAATTTGTCAACTAGTACACTTCTGCAAATGCTTCACAATTCTCTATCATAGTTCTATCTTTGCATTTGTCAGAATAATTAAAATAAAGTTGTTAGATTTCCACAATTCATATTAGTACTAGAAAATTTTATGAAATTCCATTGCATCATAATTACAATAGTTCTTACATCAATAAATAGCTCTTACAACATAAAGTTTAGGGCCATGAATTTTAGAATCAAGATCATGTAGATGTCTAGGGTGATAAGTCTCAGAATTAAGATCACCATGTTAATCCTTATGAATATAGTGTTTCACCTCATATTTGAATTTTATTTGGTTGTTACCTTTGGAAGTTCACTTATTTTGGTTTGTGTTTCATCATTAGTTCCTTTGATTTCTCCTTTACAATGCATATCATGATTTTACTATGCATTTGCATCAAGATAAGGGATGAAAAAGTGTCCATAAATATATATAATCTCATAAAATAATCATGCTACTAAAAGTAAAACTGGTCCATATATTCCAATCAGTATAATCATTATGTCTTAATTGTACTTTCTAGTAGCGTAATCACATTATAACATGAGTGTATTAGAGTTTGAACAAGAGAAAATCACATCATTAAACATGGAATAATTTTGAATTATCATCTTAAACCTTCTTCCTCGTCAACTGTACATGTTTTTGAATGAAACTTCATGAAACATCCACATTGTCAAACTATTTTTTTAGATTTATAAAAAAAAAATTCTTGTATAATTTAAATTTAAATTAAAGTATCATTTTTTTATACTTTTAGTGATTCTCCCCTCCATGCAAAGAAATCTTGCCCCAAGGGTTAGCTTTCTTGTGTCCATTGTGTGTTCCTATGAAATTAAGATGCTGAGGGATGGGATAATCCCCTAGAGTGACCTACTTTGGTCTTCCACACCCTGCATTCATACATAAGAAATTAGATAAAAATTGATTAGTACTTGAATGTCTTTTCTCATGACAGTACCACTACTGCTTAACGGTCTGCATTGTTGATCTCATTGCTTGGATATTTTTTATCTAACCCCTATCTCTCTTTTCTTTTTAGGTTTTAGATCACATGGGAGCACAATGGATTTATACCCAAGTCAAAAATTCATCACTTCAAGCAATGTCTGGTACCCTTATTATTTATGTTCATCCTCTTATATATGCCTATACTCTTGCATATTCTTTTGAAAGTTGGCTATGCTCACAACCTGTGTGAGCCCAAATGATTTTATCTTTCAATTCCTTTCCTTGTATAGTATATACAAGTTATTTGGCATATATATACATGCAAAATATGGTAAAAATAACCATTACTAAGGATTGAACATAAGTGATTATTATAAACAAAAAGAAAAAGAAAAAAAAAGGCTCATTTCTAATTTTCATGATCGAGTTACGTGTGCGAAGAGGGCACTGGAATTTTGCATGCACGAACTAGGCCCTAACTCTACACTGATTCGAGGTAGGCATTCAAGTTTCACTCCTCATCTTCTCTGCATTCTTTGATGTTTATGTGTATTTGTTGTAGATTCAAATGGCATTGTATTTCACTGGGTTTATGCCATGTCTTTTTTATGACTTATGAGCTTTGAAGATAGGGCATCCATTTATTACTTGTTTTGTCACTACTTGGGGGGGGGGGGGGGGGGGGGGGGGCGAGGGGGCTGTGAGTTGTGATATGGGCATACATGATATAAATTTGGTCACTATTTTTCCTTCTCCATGTACAGCCTGTGAGTTATAGACTAGGGCATCATGTTGGATGTATTTACTCACATGTTGTGTTCACTGCTTCAACACCATGCTATACATCTTTTCACTATTACACCTAGCTTCTTGAATGATTGCAAAGCCTGTGAATGAGCTAGTGAATCATTCAATGTGTGTTTAATTGGATTCTTTGGTTATATTGCTTACTGCTTTTAGAGCTCGTGATCCTCATATGGCATCATTGATTTGTTGGTTTTTTTATGCTCGTTGTTGTGGGTGTATCATTTGGAAATGATGTCACAGCAACACCAGATGAAACAACAATATCTGGTATTATTTTTGCACTATTTGAATAATGCAGTCACAACAGTGACTCACCAAGTGTTCATAGAGACATAAATGCAATGATGCCCTAGTTCTCAAAGCTCGTGGGTCTTCAAGCATTCCAAATGCTCAAATGTTGATGGGCATGGTGGGTTACTGTTGTAGATGCATCATTTGGAAATGATTCCATAGCAATACTAGATGGAACAACAACATCTGGTATTTTTATTGCACTATTTGGATGATGTAGTCACAACAGTGATTCACTAGGTGTTCATAGAGACATAAATGCAGCCACTTCTTTCAGTGTTGATCTCCTTTCTATGCTTCCATGCTTTCTATATTTTCTATTCTGATAACCCTAATGGGTTCAATGTAGGGATTCATTTGGATTCTAGCACTTATACACTGCATATGTTCCTGAGTGCATTTTCCTAAGTGCATGTATTCTATAACATAGCTCCTTTTAGAAGTGTATGGCTTGACTATGCACATGCATAATTGTAGATGAGGACTAGTAATAGGGTGACAAGAATTGCTTAGATCCTTTGGATCTAACCCCATCTTTTCCTTCCTTGCAGGTTTTGGATCATACAAGAGCATACTGGATTGAACCCTGAGTCAACACTTCATTACTTCAGGCAATGTTTGGTAACTTCATTATTTATGTTCATCCACTTATGTATGTTTTCATTCATTCATATTCTTCTAAAAATTGGCTATACTTAGATTCTTCTTGTGTCTGAGTCTTCCAACTTTGATCAATTTAATGTTGTAAATCTTGACATAGAATTTGATATCAACCTGTCATATATCCATTCCAAATGATATAACTCCATTTGAATAAACATACATTCCAACCATTTGAAAAAATGTCCACATGAAATCTAGAGCAATACTTTAATTTTATAGTGAATTCATGATTTATAATTCAATTGTAGTAGCTCAATGTGTTTGAACTCAAGAATACCCCTTACTTGGTTTCCTACAAAGCGTTTGGCAAAATCTATCAGAAAATTAAAATTTTGGTCAAAGTAAGTGTATACACGAAGGATGAAACACATAGGAAGCTATGAGAAGCTATACTTAAAGTTAAATTTACAAAGTAACATATCATTTATAAAACCTACCGTAACATGTCATTTTTTGTCACAACTAAAGAGTTCTCACCACAAGTAAATAGAGTGACCATTTGCTATCAAAACCATATGTGAAGATTTAAACATTAAGTACAACATGTCCATTTTTTTGTAGATATACAAATTAAGGATCATGTTAGATAATACAAGGGAATTTGATCAAAATAGGAAGACAATTGCTAGATTGTTGTCTAACTTTCAAAGAGAAGGTGATGAAAAATGTTATTGTCCATGCAAGAGTCGTAACGACTTAAAGACAAGAAGAATCAAAATCAAAATAGCAAAGAGACATTGTAGGGATAATGATCACATTGAAGGGGGGTTTGATTATCATCCAATGGTAAGTTGTTTGTTATATTGTTTTCACAATTAATATACATATGAACCATGGAAGGAGGTTTGATTATCACATTGAAGGGGGGTTTGATTATCATAATTTTTATATAGGTCAATCTCCCCAGTGTGAATATAGAGGAACATGGAGGTGTGAGTATTGAAGCTAAAGATCATGATCCCATGGAAGATGATGATCATACACCAGAAAATATATTTTAAGATGATGATATAAATGCATTGATTATTGACACATTTGGTACTGGTGTTGTTTGCGATGTTGTTGATGATGATGATGATGATGATGATTATGATGATTATGATGAGGATGAAATTGATGTCATCCATGATATACCTCTACTTGAGAAGGAAAACATGGCCCTTTACGAAGGCTCCCAATCTACTCTTCTCTCTGTTGTATTGTTGTTGGTGAATTTGAAGGTTATGAATGGTTTATCCAACATAGTAATGTCACATATGTTAAGGTTTGTCATATACATCATTATAGTCTATAAAAGGTGAAACATGTAATATTAAGATTATTTATAGTAATGACTTATATTTTTGTTGTAGATTTATAGGTGAGTTTCTATTACCACCATCAAATGTTCTCCCTCACTCGTACCAAGATTATGTGCCACTATGAAACATATTAGAATGGAGTATCAAGAAATAGATGTTTGTCCCGAAGATCATATTATTTATCATAAAGAATACAAAAATATAATAGGATTCCCTGAATGCCATACGAGCAGATATTGAGATGATCAAATGAAAAAAAAGGTGCCTCACAATGTTCTTCATTACATCCTCATTATTCCACATCTGAAATGATTATTCAGGTGCAATAGCTTGGCATAATTTATGGATTACCATGCATGCAATAGAAGTTGAGATGACATTATTTGAATGCATGTAGATGGTTCATCATTTATGGACATAGAGGAAAAGTGGCCACACTTTAAAGAAGAACCTCAAAATCTCAGGCTTTGTCTAGTAGCAGACGATGTCAATCCATATGGAGAGATGATATTTGTTTACTTAGTGTGGCCTATTTTTGTTATCAACAATAACCTTCCTCCATGGATGTCAATAAAAATGGAGCACATTATGTTGGCAATGATTGTTCCAAGTATTTTATTATTTTATAGTTATCTACATGTAATTATAAGTCTTGGAGTGAAATGGCCACAATAATTATCTGATGTTGTTGTTAATTCAACTAGGTAAGTACCAAGTGAAAGATATGAATGTATATATTGTGCCTCTTATCAACGATTTGTTGGTGTTATGGAATGGTTTCACTATGTATGACATCTCTAGACTAATTAGACAAAGAAAATTTTAATTCCATGCAATGCTTGTGTGGACAATTCATGATGCTCCAGGGTTGACACATTTCTGTGGTATGTTATGGTGAATTCTAGTTGTACATGATAATTCTAATTTTAAAAATCTACATATTTAATCCAATTATATCGTTATCTTGTAGGTCTTCAAACAAAGGAAAAATTTGCATGTCCAATGTGTGGTCCAAAGATAAAATCTCATCATTCCAAAAGTTTAAGAAAGCAGGTGTTTAATGAGTATAGGCACTTCCTCCCAAGAAATCATAAGTATTGAAGTGTGAAAAAATATCTTTTCAATGGGAAAGAAGAGACTACATCAAAGCCCCGAAGAATGACACCTCACCTATGGCAATTGGAATATAATAGAATTTGAGGTAATATCTTTCCACCTAATGGTTGATGTTTGAAAATTATATATTTCAATTGTGTTTTGTTGGCTAATTATGTAGTTGATGATCTTGAAGTTCATGAAGGCATCACTGACTAGCTTCTAAAGAGACTAAAATGTTATCCTAGAGAATTCAGTAGGCTTCCCTACTATGAGAAGCTACAAATTGTGCATTTGTTTGATACTATGCATATTGGAAAGAATGTAACAAAGACACTATGGAAAATATTGGATGGAAGGCATGACAAAGAAAAACTTGGCAAAATTTATAGTGACATTCATGATTACAATCATGCAATGAAAAATATCATTGACTCAAATAGAAATAGAGTCTGGATTAATGCAAGTGCTCTTCCTTGGTTATTAACAGAGCAACAAAGTAATGTCATAAAAGAAGTCATACAAAAAATTTGATTTCCTACAGGATTTGCTGCGAATATAAGCAATCTCATATCAAAGAAAAATTATTTTGGGTTAGGGATGAAAACACGTGATTGGCATACCTTCATCAAGGTAAGTCACAGTCTTTTTTATTTACAATATATTTGTGTAACTGCATTCAATTTTCATTGTATGAAATGATCAGTTGACAATTGTTGTAGTATTTGCTACCCCTATCACTCCCAGAGAACTTTGACAATAATATCAAATAAGTGATATATGATCTTAGAAAATACATGAGGTAAGCAGAGATATTTGTTCAATATATCAAACAATAATATCAAACAAGTAATATATTGTAAAGTCTCGTATTTATATATTTGTGTTTCTTGAATCCCTTGTAGGTGGTTGTCATCTAAAGAAATTCATAAAGAAGATATAAAATATCAGAAGAAAAGAATTTTTTGACTAATGTGTCAAATGCAAAAGTGTTTACCTTCAACTTTTTTCAATGCACAAGAACACTAACTCATACACCAAGTTGAGGAGATTGAATTGTGTGGACTTGTACATGCTAGGTTAATGTGGATGGTTGAGAGACACTTACAATTTTTTAAGGGTTTGGTACAAAAAAGTGCACATCCTAAGGGTTCTATGGCTGATGGATATATGGTATACCAGATGATGGTGTACGTTACTCAATATCTTCCTAGTCTTGCAACAAAGACCCATATAGATTGCATTTAGGATCTTGACTCCATTAAAAAATTTGAAGGGGAGTACTTGGTGGGCAACTGTAGATTTAGGAAACTGAAAGGTAATAAATTATGAGATGTTATTATAGTTAATTAATTCTTAATCTTCAAAATAAATATGTTGTAAGTCATCTATTTACTTTTGTACAATTGCTAAAGAGTGGGATGCAATACATTTGTTTATTGCAAACAATCAAGATTGGATGATGGTATGGATTGAATGATGTCAACATTATGGTCATAGATTAACATGGCAATCTGTGTCTTAATTATTTATACAAGAAAAAACATAATGGAGATTCCAATGTTACACAAAAAGAATTATATTTAGCATATGGTTTAAGAGATCACCAGGTACTTATAAATTTGTTAATTAATCAACCATATGTTTTTCATCTCGTGATGCAATAATTTATACATGTTTGTCATTATTGTAGGTGAAACACCACAAGGCTATGTTATGCAATGGTTATAAATTTTGCATCAAAAACTTGGATGACATGAAGAGAACTTGTGATTTTGGGATAAGTGCAGTCTTCTAGGTGACTAATATTTCATCTAAAAATGACTTAGATCCTTGAGAGTCACAAAATCAATACTATATTATTTTGGTTGATATACTTGACTGTGACTTTAATTCCTTCAAATTAGTTCTCTTCGTTGTGAAATGGTATAGACTATAACTCAATCAAAATGATCTTGATAGAATTGTTATTGAACATGACAATGGATTTCCAATGATTAATACAAGGTTGTTTAAGCCAGTTGGAGAAGAGCCCTATGTTCTTCCAAGCCAATGTGAGCAGGTATTTTACTCAGAGGTTCCACATAAACTGGGTTGGTCATTTGTTGTTAGAGACCATCCAAGAGGAAGGCCAATAAAGTATAATGTGATGAAAGAAGAAGATATCGAGGAAGAGGAAGAAGTGGAAGATGATGTAGATGATGATCATGATTGAGAGTTAGTCGAAGAAGAATATGAAGAAGAAGACAACAATGATGTTGCTACTGATAACGATGATGATGAAGATGATGACGACGATGATGACGACGACGATGATGATGATGATGATAGTGGTGGTGATGATGTCATCGACAACGATGATCTTGATGATGAGATGGATGAAGAAGAATATAAATGACATGAATGAAATGTACAATTATACCAGATGTTTGGCATGTTTTAATATTTATTTTGGGTTGAAATATGTACTTTTTCCACTAATATGCTTAGGGTTTCATATTAATGGTATTTTTGGTTTTAGAGTGAATATCTAACTACTCTTATTCACCTTGTTTTATATCTCCTTATATCTTTGATCTTTTGTTAAGAAAAATTTCATTCTAAAAGAGTTTATTTAATCTCTATATGCTTAAACAACCTCACTAGTTAAGACTATTCTCATTTCTAGTGCGCATGACAGGAATCAAATCACTTGAAAGACACCAGTATGTAGACATGCACAAATTAGTGATGTGATTAAGCAAATTACCTTTCTTTATCATTTTATGGGGTATTTTTTTATATCAATGCATTTAATCTAAATACTATCTTATGAGATTTGCTTTGCTTCTAATAATTTTTTATTTCCTTGCACATCAATGATGTTAAATCACAGGGGATTCTCTTTGTTTCTTGTAATGGAGTGAGCTAATTCTGAAAGTATAAATAGATAAGTTTAACAATGTATAATTTCCTTTAGAAGATGTAATAAAAACATTCGCAAGACATGAGAACTATTTCACGAAATGCCACAATAGTGGTGTCTCATGCAATGCTGAGATGTTTAGTTATATGCAATGCTGAGATATTCAAAATATTGTAGGATAAATAGATAATTTTAACAATGTATAATGTCTTTCACAAGATTTAATAAAAACTATGGACTGAACTATGTTTGTCTGATTATATAACTATTATCTTTTGTCAGGTATCCCACATAGTCTCATGGATTGTCAGGTATAAGTCAATACACCCCATAGAGTATTAATGTCTTCTACCATTTGTAAAATATCTCTCTCATTGCCATCACCTGTCTCTCTCATTTCATGAAGTGTAGGTACCAGCAAATAGGTATTTTTCAAATTTGTCTTCCTCGAGCGAGGAAAATGTAGGAATGGAAGAAGAAAGTGAGACATTTAGTATGTCTAAATCAAGGAGATCGACTCGAGGTCAAAAGATCATAAATAAATTAAATAAATACATGGAATTTTTCTTTGCTCAAGGGGGGTCATTTTCTTATGATGATGAGAGCAAAGGCGACTCTGAGGTGCCCTTTAGGTACAAACATCCATAGAAACAATGGGTCCCCAATGAAATTATTTTAATAAACACTCGTTTTTGTGTTAGAGAGAGGATGTATCGCATAGCACCATCTTCATTACATGGTTTGGGCCTATTTTCTATGGATGTCATAAAGGCCTCTTACAACAAAGTTGTCAAATTGATGGAGTATGTCGAACCTTGTTATGATTACAGTAGTTGGATGTAGATTGTTAGATATAAAAAACTATGTGTAGGTATGCACTCACGGCAAATTATATACAACAAAAAGATAGTGAAAAAGGTAAAATAGTAGCTATATATGTTAACGGAAGGCCAAAAGCATCAGGGAATATTGTAGGTTTTATAAACAGTACACAACCTGCATCAACTAAGAAGCAACCCAAATGCATATTTGAGGCATGTGAGGGAAATCGCATATTTGTATGTGCAATCAAATCAATACATGGAGGTGAACAGATGCTTATCGATTACAATTTGAATCACATAGATACAAAAAAAAACTCACTATCATGGACGAGGTGGTACACACTATGCACCATTTAAAATTGTTTAAAATTAAAAAACTATCTCTTCTTTTAATTCAAGCATTCTGATAATTGTCTATTATTCAACGTAACTTAGAATAAGAACACGTGTTTTAACATGTCTCAATGATTTTTTTTTTAAAATACAGGGCTATAGTATGGATCAACAGTCACATGATACACACAACAATGATGGTTCTCATGGGACTTGTTCTTCTTGACAAGTAAAACTCATTGTTATTGTACAAATGCACATACAAGAAAAATGTTAATGCATATTTTTTGTCATGTTTTATTCTTCACTACTATTTTGGATTGATATTAAATAAAGTACTAATAATATTATTCTCACAAATGAGTGTTGATCAGAAAAAGGGAAAGGAACAAGTAGTCCATGAGCTAGAGCTGCAGGATGAGCATGATCCATTCATTATTGATTTTTCATCAAACATTGATCATGTGGTTGCACTACAAAAGGTCCTCTATGCAATTTCAAGAGAGTTAACTCGATTGGCGGATATTCAACCTTAGACTCTTGAAATACTGATGAGAGTATATGACTTGTCTCACCGTGTTCAGACTTATACAGTAAGTATTAATGTAGTTTTTAATTATAACAAAAGTTCAATAATGGTTTTTATAGTATACTCTTTATTTGTGTCATTAACTAAAATACATGTGTTATTTTTACAGAGGATGCTAAAAACATTAAAGGGTCATGCCCCAGATGCAGATACTTCAGGTGGTTCAAGTAGATCACATGTTCTATCCTTCACTTGTGTTTTTCTCGAACTATATTTTTTTTAATAGCTCTAACAATCTTGTCCATGGTTGTCCATATTTTTTTATGATCTAACAATCTTAGTCTTTAGCACCTACTATTGATCCTATGTTGAGTATGCCGCCTGCTATGAGGATCAAAACCACAAAAGTACTGCCGCCTGCAATGTCGAGAACACTTAGCATGGCCACAGATGCAATGGAAACACCTATTATTGGTAAGTAGATTCCTCTTTTTCTCTCTCATTTATCATGTGTTTATTTCACTTGAACTATTCTTTCTTAGGGGGAATTTTGTAATATTGGATTCATTTTATGTAGGAGCTGATGAGGAAATTCTTGGATGTACTCATGTTAGATGTACGGGAACAATAGAGCATTGTGATCAATTTCTCATGAACATTGAAGATGGACTTCCCGTGAGAGTAGCCCAGCTTCTAGGTACTTTAAAGATTGATCCTTTATTTTACTATACAATCTTATACTCATAATGTAATGCACTAACCCCCTTGTGCAGTCCCTTGCAATAACTAATAATCTCGTTATTATTTTGCAGGGGATAATCTATTTTATGAAAAACTTAATGATGAATGTTTGCGCATTTTCAAGCTGACCATACGCACATGGTATCATATTTTGATTTCATTGCTAGATCAAATTTCCTTTCATCCCTCTCTTCATGTATGTTAAAAGATAGCTTCACTTCATTTATGAATCTAACAGTTTTTTTTCTTAAAAGGTGGCAATTACAAGATAAAGAGTTAAAGGATAAACTCATTGAGTCTATGTAAAACTTTTTGGACCCAACGCCTTTCAAAGACTTAGGCTCCTTGAGAAAGTGAGCCAAGCTTTGAAGTATATTAGGGACAAATAAAGGACTCAAATAAAACACAACCCTTATCACGAGCAACCCCCCTATCTTCCTATAAATGAGTGTGAGAATCTTAAAAAGGATGCACTTGAGAGACGTGCAAGACATGGTGGATAAATAGTATCACCTGAGGAAAGAAGGTACGTGATAATCTTAATAATGAAATTATGTACTATTTACTCTTTGTACTTATGTGATCTAACATATTTTAAACATCACATAGGTTGCCTGACACATCAAAGGCAACAAAAGCAAGAAAACAAAAGCATGGGCAACACAAGCTCTGCTCGGGTGGATATTCAAAACTTATTGCATGAATTGTAAGTAAAAGTAAATGAAAAATCATATGCAAATATTAATAAATTGTATCAATTTACATTTGATGAAATTCACTACAATAAAAATTCACAATACCAAGCAAAAATGTAGGGCTTGGAGTTCAAACAAAAGATTTCAGAAGAGGACAAGAAAGTAGGCTACAAACAAGGCTATACAGTCATGGCTGAACGATTCTGATCAATGAGTGTGCAAGGTTCTTCTGGTGGATTTGTCGATCAGGTAAATAAGCCAATTGATTTTTATTTCAAGTTGAATGCTTTACCAATTACTGTATTTGGTGTTAAGTTCCAACATAAAGTGAATATATTTGTTTTAAGTAAGGAAACAATGATTATATATTTGTTTAAAACTTTAAAGTGAATATGTTTATATGTATTAAACTGAATGATTAACATTTATCAATATTTGTCTTGTATTTATATGTATATATTGTCAATAAATGCACTAATTATTTACATTGGAATGTAGCATGTTGATCCTGAAACACCATATGAGCACAACAAAGGCATCGATTCAAATGTGCATTGTAGTACTCAAGGTATACATTTTCTATTCAAATTTTGATTATTGATTTATTAATACAAGTAAACATTTTAAATTAAATTTGGCGTAGCAATAAAAAATTAATTATAATGTGTTGGGATCAATAAAACATTTTGTATTGTAGTTGCAAGGGGTGTAGAGGTTGTTCCCGATGAGTGTGTTGAGGTTCAAGCCGTCAAGCAAGAAGATGTGGTTGGACAAGGTAAAGAGCATCTTGTTTATGTTTTTTAAAGTACTAAAATGCTTGTAACAATTATGATAAATGTTTTTAAATTAACCCCAATTATTATAATATATTTTTAATTTAACCCTTTTATTTGTTATTGCAGAGGATCCACCTCTGCAAAGGACAGTGAGATCACGTGTGCGAGTGAGAAGAAATGATGATGCCGAGATGGATATGCCTCTGCAACAATATAGGGAAGCAGAAAAATAGAAAAAGTTAAAAAAGAAATGATTCTCATTTATGAAACTTATTTGATAATGACTGATTTCTATGTCTTGATGTTTATTTGATAATGACTGATGTTTATGTCTTGATGTTTATGACTAATTCTCATTTATGCAACTTATGAATGCTAATGAATGTGTGTTAATGATTGCTAATTAATCTTATGTATTAATGAATGTTGTGATAATTCATGAATGTTACATTTTATTAATAGATGAATGAATGAATGAATTTTAGATGTTAATGGGAAATTTAGAGTGATGTTAATGAGACCAATACACCAAGAAGTACCAAATAATGAATGCTCAATTGTTGTGATGGCAAAGCATCAGAACCGTCTATTTCTAGAACTTGATTTTCTAGTCTTAACGATTTTTCTTATTTCTTGCCATTAGAGCCACTTCATATGCATAGGTGATGAATATGCAGATTTGCCTAAGCAGTACTGGGAGCAGACCCAACAACACATGTACTATTGTAAAAATCATCACAAGTCCATTTTTTGTTGGGTTGTTCCCAGAGGTTTTTGGTTAAATCTACATGTTTTTCACCTATTCATATACCAAATGATGAATGCTCAATTGTTGTAATGGCAAAGCATTAGAACCGTCCATTTCTAGAACTTGATTTTCTATAGTCTTAATGATTTTTCTAGTCCTAATGATTTTTCTATAGTCTTAATGATTTTTCTATTGTCCTAATGTTTGTTGCTCTTGATTTCATTCATTTGTCATATACACAAAGACTACACATGCTGATAAAAAGTGAGCTATTTGATTGTTCATTGTTCATGATTGTAAATGGTCAATATTTATGATGGTACTCCTTGGTGTATTCCATTTAAAAATAATCATGTTTCTATGACTATGATAAATGTCCCTTTGTGTTGAGAAAATTAGAGTTGACAAAATGGTTGTTCAATGTCTATATTTGCACGTTGCAAACAAATCATCTTTCTTCCACAAACATTCTAGAAAATTAGTTTTGCAAAATTGGCCATGTTGACGATGATTATGAAGAAGATTTGAAAATTTTGCACCAATCTAAATTCAATCAATCATCATTTTCACATATTCTTCATCAATCACCATCAGCCATTTGGTGATTCACTTGGTGTAGACTTATACAGTAAGTATTAATGTAGTTTTTAATTATAAAAAAAGTTCAATAATGGTTTTAGATGTTAACTATGACAATCTCTTGGTTTTAGGCAATGCAGAAGGAGGCGCCTAGTTCAATATGCAATCTTAATTCATATGCACAGGATATTATGTGGATCTCAAAGACGCAAAAGGTTTGAATTTTGATAGAGGTATTTAATTATTCTCATTTATGCAACTTATTTGATCATGAATGATTTCTATGTCTTGATGTTTATTTGATAATGACTGATGTTTATGTCTTGATGTTTATGACTGATTCTCATTTATGCAACTTATGAATGCTAATGAATGTGTGTTAATGAATTCTAATTAATCTTATGTGTTAATGAATGTTGTGGTAATTCATGAATTTTAAATTTTATTAATAGATGAATGAATGAATGAATTTTAGATGTTAACAGGGAATTTAGAGTGATTTTAATGAGACCAATACACCAAGAAGTACCAAATGATGAATGCTCAATTATTGTAATGGAAAAGCATCATAATCGTCCATTTCTAGAACTTGATTTTCTAGTCTTAATGATTTTTCTATAGTCCTAATGATTTTTCTTATTTCTTTCCATTAGAGCCACTTTGTATGCATAGGTGATGAATATGCAAATTTGCCTAAGCAGTACTGGGAGCAAACCCAGCAACACATGTACTATTGTGAAAATCATCACAAGTCCATTTGTTGTTGGGTCATTCTCAGTGGTTTTTGGTCAAATCTGCATGTTTTCACCTGTTCATATACCAAATGATGAATGTTCAATTGTTGTAATGGCAAAGCATTAGAACCGTGCATTTCTAGAACTTGATTTTCTATAGTCTTAATGATTTTTCTATAGTCATAATTATTTTTCTATAGTCTTAATGATTTTTCTATCGTAATAATGTTTGTTTCTCTTGATAAATTAGGCCTTGAATTTGAATTTTTGTTCATTTTTAAATTTTAGCTTGATATTTCATTCATTTTTCATATACACAGAGACTACACATGTGACGCAAGGGCAGGGTAGGTTCAAACATAATTGACTCAACTTGAACCAAAAAACAAGCCTTGCTCATAGTTACACATAGAAGCAATATATAATTTACATGAACAATGGAAACACAATGTATAAAAGGCAAGGAAACTGGCAACTAAACTGGTGTGATTAAAATAAATCAGTCAACATGACTGACTGTGAGGCCTTCCAGGTTGCGGCCATATATAAAGAAATTATGAAATAAAAATTTTAGCTTGCATCCTATATTTGTTTCCAATGATGTCTCTTGATAATGATATCCTTTCCCCACTTCTACATCAATCTAAGCTCCTTATATAGCCAGCTAAGCCACAAGTCAGCCAGTCAGGCATTTAATTACATTATAGGTCCAACTTGGAAGATTAAACCCAAAACTAAAGAAAGAATGAACAAAACTTGATGCTAAGTTACATTTAGGGCTACACATGACCCAAGAACATATTCCTAACTTAGAAAGATCCCATTTCATCATACAAAACCATGCAAGATGAAAAACTCCACATTTCACGTAGAACTGGTTGAAAATCAATACCCGAGGAAAACAGTGACAACTCCCAACTCCTGATGAATTAGGATTTTTGGTCTTAGGCAAAGATATTATTTTAGGTCCTCTTTAAGACCCTAATATTGAAAAGGTTGATTCATTAAGGATCAACAGCTACATGAAGTGCAATCAGCACACAGAAAATAGGAAAATACAGCTCCAGTAGCAAGGTAAAATAACTCTAACTTCGATACAATCCATCCAATACTTATGCGCTCATAGGAGAAGGTTCTAGAATAGGTCCTAATCATCATGTTAACTTCACATGCCATGAAACCAACAACCGCAATGGATATAATGTAAATAACATACAGGTATAGAAAAAAGGATATGTTTTTGGTTAATGCAAGATTGCTCAAAGACCCAAGATGCTCCTGCATTAGACACCTGGGGTAAATAAAAAAATGATGTCCACATCAGGCACTGCTCATATTCTAACCTAAATCATAAAGATCCAACTCAGCTTTTGTAATCCATGAATTGCCTTCAACCGGCTTGTCTTTCCACTTAACTAGGTATTCCATGTAGTCATTTCCTCTTGTACTCTTGCTTACTCTACTATTCAAGATCTTATCAATGTTGTCTTTATTCTTCTTAGGATAATATAGATCATCTTCCATCTCATCATTTGATTCAAATTACTCAAAGATATCAACAATGTTGAATATAGGTGATATATCCATGTCCTTTGGTAATTCCACTTCATAAGCATTTCCAATGTCAAACTTCTTCACAATCTTAAAAGGTCCAAACTTATTCATTTTTAGCTTGTTGTAGGTACCAACTAGAAATATATTCTTCTTCAAATGAATCATGACTATTAAAATAACTGAGAGGGGAGGTTAATCATAGATTAGTTATCCTACAATCCAAAATACAAATATGTAACTCTAAAACAAATTTCAATCAATTCTAAAGCTCGGTAACATAAACTGTTATTCTGACTGTGCCTTTTACCTATTACTAGTAAATTATCTCACTGTGATTACTGACCAAATCAAATATGCAGTATGTAAAGTATGACAATAAAACAATCATCATAAAAACACATAACATAATGATTTAACATGGAAACCCTGTTAAGGGAAAAACCACCTGGGACCAGTAGCCCAAAATATTTTCACTCTTCTAAAGTGAGCTTGGTGAAGAGCCAACCCTATTAAAGGTTACAAACACATTGTTAGGTGTGAACTTGTTAGAGGATTTAAGACTAATAGTTAACTTTTGATCAGCATTCACTATGGGGTCAATAAGTCAACAATGTACATTCCTTGAATGACATAGGGGCATAACATAAGACGGTTAAGTCCACTCAATTAGGATATTTTTTTGTATCAATGGTTAAACTAAAATAGTAGATATAATTACAATACAACTCAATTTACAGATGTTTAGATCTATTCTAAGCCCTTACAAATTCTTTGATCTTTAATTCAATTTACTTCTTCAACTTACTTTCACTCGGTAATAGTTCTCTGTCACTTGATAATCCTTTGTAGTTTGATTATTCTTTAACCAGTATGATCAAGTATACATGAAATGTATTCATGAAAAATATTTGCAGTCCTCTTATCTTCAAGCATGTTTCATCAATGAAACTCATGTCTCTTATATAGAAGAGTAAACCATTTTCATATTAGCCATCAGATTTTGTCGATTAATCTTCTTCATTGATTTTGCCTCTTAAAACTTCCTCTACAGTTGTGTCTTTAACACATTTTAATTCTATTCTTTAGATCTTCTCCGAATTTTTTTAGCCATGGATCTCTCAACAAATTTTATCCTCAATCTCGAAATCATAACAATTTCTAGCTCATCAATTTATGTCGGCTAAACTAAGCATTTAATATTTGCATCCACGCTCAGTTAACAAAGAAATGTGTCAGTGAATACTAGCTCAGTTACTAGAAATCGGTATACATTGCACTGCTCAGTGTATACTGAAGTCTTCATTTACCGACCACATTGCCTTGTACAATTTAGCTTCCTTCTCCACAATAGATTAATACAACATAATCAAGTCAACAATATGAGATCATAGACTCATCAATAAGTTACCCAATGTATTCCTTAACTTCATCTATCATATCCATCTTTCTCCATGTAGATATCTCGATTCTTCATCTTTTCTCTCTTTTACAGATGTTTAGATGTTTGCAACTAACATGATAAGCACTGTCAAAACTAGTTGACATCAATGACAACATATTGACTGATTAGATCATATCATATAACATTTCAGTAACTTGGTGATCTCTAATCACTGATCTTCAGTTCATTCAGGTATTCAATCAATTGTAGTTTATCAATATCCTCATCTCCAACTTCAAAAGATTTATGTCTCCTTCTCTTATTTGCTCTATATTTATATTTTAGGTTATTGTCCTCCAAATTCTTTTTGACTTCATCATGTAAAGTTCTCATGAAGACTGCAAAATCCTCAACTTTACAACTTATTCTTGTCACAGTAGGAAAATATCTCAACTTTGTGGTTCCCTAGGATGAAATCTAGTAACAATATGAAAGGTGTCTTCTTAGTGCTTTTATTCACAGAATTATTATATGCAAACTCTTTTTGTGCCAAAACTAAATCCCAATTTGCAAGCTTATCTAAAAACTAAACATCTCAACAAGTTTCCCAAACTTATGTTCACAACTTCATTCTGTCCATATGTCTAAGGGTGAAATGTAGAAATAAACTTCAACTCTGTATTCATCTTCTTCCAAAGTGTTTTCCAAAAGTAACCAGTAAAATTGGTATCTCTATCTAAGACAATAATTTTTGTCAAACCATGCAATCTTACCACTTCTTTGAAAAATAATTTAGCTACATGTAATGCATCAGATGTCTTCTTAGAAGGTATGAAATGAGCCATCTTATAAAATCTATCAACCACTACCAAAATAGAATCATTACCCCTCTATGTTTTAGGCAATCCAAGAACAAAGTCCATACTCACATTTACCCAAGGTCTATCAAGTATAGGAAAAGGTGTATACAATCCAAAATTCTGACTAGTTCATTTTGTTGTTTGACAAATTCTACAACCTCTAACCATTCTCTATACATTCTATAAATTTGTGGCCAAAAGTATATTTTTGAAATCATTTTTACAATCTTATCAATCCCAAAATGTCTAGCAAGTCCACCACTATGTTTCTCCTTTATTATGTTCTCTCTCATAGATCCTCTAGGTATGCACAATTGAACTCCTTTAAACAACATGTCTTCTTGAATGAAATAATCAGTCCACTTATCACTCATTGTTTGTTCCTTACAAGCTTTCCAAGGTTCTGCAAAATCAAGGTCAATTTCATACAAACACTTCAAATCATCAAAACCAAGTACCTCAACTCTCATTTCTATCAGCAAACTTCTTCTTCATCTCAAGGCATCAACAACTTTATTTGACTATCCACTTTTATGCTTCAATGAAAAGGATAAATTCTACAAGAACTCAACCCACTTCATATGTCTCTAATTCAATTTATTCTGACTTCCCAAATACTGCGAAGCTTTATGGTCAGTATACAACACAAAATCTTTAGGCATCAAATAATGTATCCATTTCTTCAAAGCTTGAGCAATAGCATAGAATTCCTGGTCATAAAATGAATATTTTCTCTTAGCATCATTCAACTTCCCACTAAAGAAAGCTACACATCTTCCTTCTTGACTCAAAACAGCTCCTATTGCACTTCCACTAGCATCACATTCAACTTGAAAAACCTTACTGAAATCAGGCAAAGCAAGTGTAGGTAACTATGCAATTCTTTGTTTCAATGTTTAAAAACTATTTTGTGCTCCATGTGTCCATTTGAAATCCTTTTTATCCCCTCTCATAGTTTCAGTCATAGCATTACAAATATAAATGAAATTTCTGATGAACTTCCTATAAAAACTTTCCAATCCATGAAATGATCTTACCTCTCCAACATTCTTTGGTGTAGGCCAATTAAGTATAACTCTCACTTTCTCAGGATCCATCTTTAATCCATCAAATGAAATTACAAAACCAAGGTACACAATCTCTTCTTTCATAAATGAACATTTCTTCAAATTAATTAGCAACTTTTCTTCCTTCAATCTCTATAATACTTTTTTGATATGCTCAAAATGTTCTTCCTTACTCTTACCGAATATCAAAATTGTATCAAGATATACAATCAAAAATTGATGCAGAAGCATCCTGGGTGTAAGAGCAATCTTGCATCACCCAAAAATATTTCTATTTTTGTATTCAATAAGGGCTATCTTGTGTAGAGCTGCTATTTATGAAAAATTTCTATTTTTAGTAAGTTGGTCTTACGATCTCGAAATGTTCTAATTTTACATGTGGAGGTTCATCTCAATCATATAAGTCTGCTAGCAAAGTTTCATGGCTAGATCAGGTCCAGTTTTGAAGATATTGAAGATTTTCGGTATTGGCAGTAGGGTACAGAAACTTTGAACTCAGTTTTGAAGGCTTTAGAGGCCCCGGATGAGGTCAAAAATTTGGGTGACAAATGTTTGCGCTAGTCAAGCCTATAGAGCGCTTCATGGCGTTTCTGAAATGGGGTTATAATAGTCAATCGGGTCAACTGGTGATGACTTATGGTCTCCAGAAGTCGGGCCACTTGAAATGGCAGAAAATAATTTTCCTTCAAAATTTATGTTCGAGTTTCAAAAGTTATTTTGAGCCGACTTTGATGTAATAAATTGATAAAAATAAAATAATTCTAAGTTTGGTCGGCCCTTAGGGCTAAATTTTTGGAACCTTCTCGGGCGGTGGAAAATGCCTATATAAAGAAGGCCCGTAGTGTTGTCTAGGGTAGTTCTAGGTAGTAGATCTGGGTATTGATTCGAGGCTTTGTCCTACAAAATATTGTAAGGGAATGCCCATGTGGCTTTGCATATTGTAATTCTGAAAGTTTTTAATTCCACACTTGTGGAGATAATAAGAAGCCCATTTTCTCTTCTTGCAAATTGTTGTTGTTTCTCTGTTTCTGTTATGTGTTTGTGATATTAAGGGGAGCACCCTTCATCAAAAACTTACCCAAGAATCTTTTCAAAACTTCATTCATCAACCTCATGAAAGTACTAGGTGCATTAGTCGAACCAAAGGGCATAACTAACCATTCATACAAACCTTCATTAGTCTTAAAAATAGTTTTCAATTCATCCCCTTCTCTAATCCTAATCTAATGATAACCACTCTTCAAATTAATCTTTGTGAAATACTTTGCTCCACTCAAACTATCCATTATGTCTTCCATCCTAGGCGAAGGAAATCTGTACTTTACTGTTATCTTGTTTATAGCTCTAGAATCAGTGCACATTCTCCATTCTCCATTCTTTTTCAGTGCTAATACAATAGGTACTGCACAAGGACTCAAACTTTCCCTAATAAAACCCCTCTCAAGTAATTCTTGCACTTGTCGATTCAACTCAATCTTTTCATTAGGTGTTAACCTGTGTGGTGCTTTATTAGGCAAACTAGCTCCAAGTATCAAATCCATACAATGACTTATACTTCTCATAGGAGGTAAACCATTAGGTACATTATCAGAAATGATGTCATGAAATTCAGTCAACAAAGGTTTAACATCATGTGCATGTTCTAACTCATCTTGTTTCTTAGTTTTCCTTGGAATCAAAGCATAGCAAACATTTTTTTCTTTCAATTCTCTTGCAAACTTTTTACCCTCAACCAAGCATACTATGATTGTAGTACAGTGACTTTCATCAAACTTCTCTACCAAAGGAAACAATATTTGTTTCTTTCCATCCATCCAAATAGTGTATTGATTTAATCTACCATCATGCAAAGCTTTCCTATCATATTTCCAAGGTCTACCCAAAAGAATATGACAACAATCCATAGGCATAATATCACACAAGACTTCATCATGATAATTCCCTATTTTGAATTTAACAAGGCATTGTTCACTTACAAGTAGTTTATGCTCCTTCTGGATCCAAGCAATATGGTAAGGCTTAGGATGTCTCAATCTTTGCAACTACAATTTGTTAACCAACTCTTTGAATGCCAAATTATCAGAACTTCCACTATCAATGATTACCTTGCAACATTTGTCAGCGATCTTACATCTAGTTTTGAACAAACTTTTCATCAAAATAGGTTCCTCATCAGCTTCATCATTCCACAAGATCCTTCTTAGCATCAAGTTTTCACCATGTTTAGATTCATTAAATAATTCTTCAACTTCTTCACAAGCCAAATTGTTTCTACCATTACCTCCAATCTTCTTTCCAGAGTTAGTACATTCAAAAGCTCTGTGTCCTTCTTCACCACATTTGTAACAAGTACCTTTAAACCAAGATTTATCTTCTCTTTTCCCACTATTGTTATTCCTAGAGTAACCAGTATAGCTACCCCTAGAGTAATTACCTCTTCTACTAGTAGGTCATCTTTCCATCCTTTATCTTGTACTACATTGTCAGATATGCTACTTTCTCCATAAGTTCTGCCTCTACTTCTTTGAAATCTACCACCTCTTCCTCTCTATCTTTGATCATGTCTTTTTGTTAATCTCTCTTCTACCTTCAAAGAAAATTGATATGCTTCTTCTACATTGTCTATTTTAACATAACTAATCTCATCTTGAATTGATGTCCTCAAGCCATTTAGGTATCTAGCCACTTTCTCCACTTCATCATCCACATGTCCAAATCTGATATCCAATTTGTAAAATTCCTCAATATGTTCTTTCACACTCATGTCCCTTTGTCTCAGATTTTGCATTTTTCTCATCAAACTAACTTGGTAATCAGCTGGAAGAAACTTCTTCTTCATCTTTCCAAGCATCTTCATCCATGTCTTAATCTTTTCTTTTCCTCTCTTATGTCTCTCAGTTTGTAAATGATCCCACCAAAGAGATGCATGACCTTTCAACTTTGTGACTTCTATCTTAACCTTCTTATTATTAAGAGCACCTTCATACTCAAAGTATTTATCCATCTCAAAGATCCAATCCAAAAGTGCATCAGTTTCAAGTCTTCCATCGTAGAAAGCAACTCCAACCACATGTATGGAGTTAGCCTTAGATAAAACTCTCAAAAGTATTTCCTCATCTTGTTCAAATTCAGGTTCAGGATTAGGTGTTGCCTCTTCTTCATCACTAACATCTTCAAGATGTGCACCTCTTCTCTAGGTTATCTCTATAGCTTCAATCCTAGTTGCAATCTGCCTTAACATATCTATGATAGCATTATCATTTCTCCTACCATGAACCATCTTGACAATCAAGTTCCAACAAGATCATAACCTTTTGCAAGTTATAGGTTAGATCTTACATTCACCACCCTACAACCAATCTAGTAAGGTTCTCCACGATCCAATCCACAAGAAAGAACTTCGCTTTGATACCACCTATTGTAGGAGTAGAGTAGGTTCAAACAAAATTGACTCAACTTGAACCAACAAACAAGCCCTTCTCAAAGTTACACATAGAAGAAATATATAATTTATGTGAATAATGGAAATACAATGTATATGAGGCAAGGCAACTGGAAACCAAACTGTTGTGATTAAAATAAATTAGTCAATGTGTCCCGCTGTGAGGCCTTTCGAGTTGCAGCCATATATAAAGAAATTATGAAATCAAAATCTCATCTTGCATCCTATCTTCATTTCTAATGATTTCTCTCGATAATGATATCCTTTCCCCCCTTCTACATCAACCTAAGCTCCTTATATAGCCAGCTAAGCCACAACATTATAGGTCCAACCTGGAAGAGAAAACCCAAAACTAAAGAAAGAATGAACAAAACTCAATGCTAAGTTATATTTAGGTCCACACATGGCCCAAGAACATAGTCCTAACTTATCAAGATCGCATCTCATCATACGGAACCATGCAAGACAAAAAACTCCACGTTTCACACGGAACTGGCAGAAAATTGATACCCGAGGAAAACGGTGATAACTCCCAACTCCTAATGAATTGGAATTTATGGTCTTAGGTGAAGATACAATTTTAGGTCCTATTTGAGACCCTAAGATCACAAAGGCTGATTCATTAAGGATCAATAGCTACATGACGTGCAATCAGTGTGCAAAAAATAGGAAAATACAACTCCAATAGCAAGGTAAAACAACTCTAACTTTGACATGATCCATCCAATCCTTATGTGCTCATAGGAGAAGGTTCCAGAATAGGTCCTCATCATCATGTTAACTTTTCATGACATGAAACTAAAAACCGCAATGGCTATAATGCAAATAACATATAGGTATAGAAAATAGGAAATGTTTTTGGTTGATGCAAGATTGCTCAAAGACCTAAGATGCTCCTGCATCAACATGCTGATAAAAAAATGAGCTATTTGATTGTTCACTGTTCATGATTATAAATGGTCAACATTTTTTATGGTACTCCTTGGTGTATTCCATTTAAAAATAATCATGTTTCTATGACTATGATAAATGTCCCTTTGTGTTGAGAAAATTAGAGTTGACAAAATGGTTGTTCAGTGTCTGTATCTACACGTCGCAAATAAATCATCCTTCTTCCACCAATATTCTAGAAAATTAGTCTATATTTGGTGATTCACTTGGTCAGACTTATACAATAAGTATTAATATATTTTTTAATTATAACAAAAGTTCAATAATGGTTTTAGATGTTAACTGTGACAATCTTTTGGTTTTAGGCAATGCAGAAGGAGGCACCTAGTTCTATATGCAATCTCAGTTCATATGCATAGGATATTAGGTGGAGCTGAAAGATGCAATAGGTTTTCATTTTTGATAGAGGTCTTTAATTGTGTATTTTAAGTTATAGACCATCGTGAACATTCTAATTTTGACCTATTAAAAAAATGAAAATGTGTTGAGTCAGCTCAGCTCCACCTATTATCCATGCATATGCTGGTTGTGTTGCACATGCATTCTCAATTCAGAGTAGGAAAATATTATTTTATATGTGAGGGAGAGAAGCCAAACACATTAAGAACATGCACATAAACACAATAGCTGAAAAATATAAATGTAGATATCACAACAGCTGAAAAATATAAATGTAGATATCACAACAGCTAAAAAACATAAATGTAGATATCATGGTCACAATTGTTTGGAGACATAACATAATTGAATGCTATACCCAGACCATGCAACACACCACTACTCCTCTAGTTCTAAGTTGACATTGCGGGATCCAAAAATCATACATAAGGAATAAATTTAAAGAGCGGAGGAGGGTCGTAACGACCAAAATAATATAGGGTCCCTATATTATTTCAGTCTTTATGGCCCTCCTCCTCCACTCTCTAAATTTATTCCTTATCTATGGTTTTTTTATCATGCAGTGTCAACTTGGAACCAGAGGAGTAGTGGTTGTGTTGCATCATCTGGGTATACCACTAAATTATGTTGTATTTCAAAATAATTGTGACCATGATTCCTACATTTATGTTTCTCAGTTATTGTGTTCTAGGACCCCTTATGACCCTTTCTGACCCTTTATGATCCCTAAGAATAAATCTTAGAGGTCTTAAAGTGTCTTAAAGGGTCATAAGAGGATCCTAGGAGGGGCCAGATGAGCTTCCACCTTCATGTGGTTGGCCTTGTTAAGTAGAGAATGTTAAACTATTCTTGAAACAAAGAGAAGCTCAATAATTTAAGGTCTCACTCCATGTACGACATATATATATATATAGAAAATCATCACAATTGTGATGGTCTTTAGAGAATGACCGATGGAAAAGAACTACATGTGACGTATAGATGTCAAAAATATTCGACAGTTGGACATCGCATGTACAACATATCCATTGCATAGTCATCACAATTGCGACACCGATAATGTGTAGCAATATTAAGTAACCACCATAACTGGTGCATATTGTGACAATCAATATTGTCGTAATTATGACGGTTTTTAGAGAACATCTGATGCCTACAACACTAATTATGACTTCCATATGTCAAAAATATACAACAGTTGGGCATCGCATGTACAACATATCTATTGCATAGCCATCACAATTGCGACACCTATAATGTGTAATGACAACAAGTTAACCATCATAATTGGGGCATATTATGATGGCCTATACTATCGCAATTATGACAGACATCTTAGTTGTCGGTGATCCCGACGTCAAAACTGCAACACCGGTAGGTGTCTCTTGATCGATAGGATTGTGTCAAAATTGCAACAGATAGATGTCACAATTAGGACTCAAATGTACTAGAGATGGTATTCCCCATAGGATTATATTAGATAGGGATCAGTAATCACTTCTGCATTTTGGACTTCTTTGTATAATGATCTTGGAGCATAGCTAAATTTTAGTTTGACATATCACCCTAATACTGATGGTCAGACAAAGTAGGTTAATCAGGTGCTTGAGGATATGTTGAGGATGTATTTCATGGATAGATAGACTCACTAAGAGGACTATTTATATTTGGTCAAGTTTTCCTATAAAAATGGTTATCATAGTTCAATTGGTATGTCCACTTTTTAGGCTTTGTATGGTCATCCTTTTTGTACAACTTTGAGTTGGGATAGGCTACAAGATCGTATTCTATTAGGACACAAGATTCTTTGAAACATATAGCAACAGGTGGAGTGCATCCATGAGCATGTGACCACAACTCAAGATAGGTAGAAGAAGTATGCAGATGCTCATCGAGTGGATAGGTAGTTTGCAGATGGTGTTAAGTTGTTTCTAAGACTGGGTCCACATAAGAGTTTGATCCGCTATGGAAAGGGTTCAAAGTTGGAACCTTGTTTCATTAGCCCATTTGATATTCTTGAGAGGATAGGACTAATTCTGTACCATCTTTCTTTTTCACCCAACTTATATCATGTTCATGATGTTTTCCATGTTTTAGTACTTAGACATTATATACTAGATGTTGCACATATTGTTGACTAGAATACTTTACAAGTAGAGGATAAGGCGACTGACTTTGGATCCTATTTGCATTCTTTAGTGGTGAGAGTTTACCCTCAAAGATCACACCATCGAGAAGTTAAGGGTCCAATGGGACCCTACTAATGAGTCATTAGCAACTTGGGAGGACACAATGAGATTACGAAATTTATATCCCTATTTTTTGTAGGCTTCCAGGAGTAAACCTAAATTTAAGGGAGGTGGATGTAGTGCCCAACCATAGTTTACTTTTTAGTTTTATATTGTCAAAATATTTTAGGTGTTAACCTACAACTGATTGAATATCTTGATGAATATTCAAGAGGTCATTGAGTTGTTAAAGTAATATGTAAGATGATTAAATTAGTCAATATGTTGTCATTGATATCAACTAGTTTTGACTAACTTATCATGATAGTTACAAACATCTGAACATCTGTAGAAGGAAGAAATGGTGAAAAAATGAGATATCTACATAAGGACAAGATGGATATGATAGATATGGATAAGGTATACATTGGATAACTTATTGATGAGTCTATGACATTATGTTGTTGACTTGAGAATTTTACATTATTCTATTATGAAGATGAGATCAGAATCGAACAAGTCAATGTGGTTGATAATTGAAGATTTATGTATACACCAAGTCAGTCTTGTGTATACTGAGTGACATTAATAACTAAGTTAGTTATCACCAACACATTCAGTATTAACTAAGTAGGATGAAAACATTAAATGTTTATAACAGCCGACTGAAATTGATGAGTTGGAAATTGCTTATGATTTTGAGGTAAGAGATAGATTTTGTTATGAAGATCAATGATTGACAAAATTCAAATATGATCAAAGGGAAGAGAATGAAATGTGTTATTGACACAACTACCGAGGAAGATTGAAGTGGCAAAATAGATGATGGAGATTAAGAGGCAAGATCTATGGCTGATATGAAAATGATTTACACTTTTATTTAAGAGACATGAGATTCATTATTGAATCATGCTAGATGAACAGAGACTGCAAGTGAATTCATGTGAAGATATTTTTCATACACTACTGATCAAATTGGTTATAGACATAATTGACCTGGACTACAAGTATTACCGAGCTTCAGAGAATTATACACTGAGTGAAGTAAGATAATATAATGGATTGAATTGATTATTGATCAAAAGAGTTATATTGAGCTTAGCATAGATCTGAATACTTGCAACTTGAGTTGTATTTGAATCATATCACTATTGTATCATTTTAACCATTTTTAAACCTAAATATCTTAATCGAGTGGACTTAACAGTCTTTTGTGTTTCAATATAATATTCAAAGAATGTTAATTGTTTTCTTGTTGACCCCATAGCGAATGTTGGTCGAAAGATAATTGTTAGTGATAAATTCTCTAACAAGGTCACGTCTTACAATGTGTTTTTTAACCTTTAACAAGGTTGGCTCCTAACTGAGCTCACTTTAGAAGAGTGAAATATTTTGGGTTACCGATCCCGAGTGGTTTTTCCTTTAGCCGGGTTTCCACGTTAAATATTTGTGTTATGTGTTATTTGTTGTGATTGGATTACTATCATACTTTACATATTTCATATTTGATTAATCAGTGTATATTATGAAAATGTAGTGTTATGAAAGGGAGTTCATTCATCAAAATGTAATGTATGGGATTGGTGGAAATGTAAGATCTACTTCTTAATCCAAATTCCCAAAGAAGAGATCCAAATTGGTCAACCAAAATAGAATGGTTAACGCACAAATGAATCAATCGATGAAGAATATGAAGAAAGGAGAAAACCTTATATTCTGTTATAGAAAGTATGTATTAGAAACTTGATTGAATTGAAGACAAATACTAACCTCGAAATAGGGTAAATCTAGAAAACACTATTTTCTGGTGTTTGTGTTCAGTTTTGAGGGATTCTGTAATCAAATCTGGCCTGGAAATGCAGAAATAAAGAAAACCTAGAAACCTTCTGTCATTCAGGGAAAGGTCATCCTTAACCATAGGAAAGGGGTAAGATCTTACCCTGGGGTACAATCTTAGCCCAAAAATTCATCCTTGACCTACACTGCTCCGACGGAAATTATGTTCGCGGATCCTGAAAGTTTGTCGAAAAGGGTACTTAGATCTACACTAATATTCATTGTCCCACGCCTGTACCTACAAGAAAAATGGTTGTGTTTGTTGTATGAGGGGTTTACCTTCATCAAACCCCATTTTGGAATCAACCTTGAAATATAATTGAAATTGTAATATTTAAACAAAGTAAATGGAACTATTCACCTTGCTTATATTGAAATCCTTGTGGAGGATTTGAATCCTTGAATCCACAAGTATGGATACTCCAAATGAATGTACATTTGTATGTATGATGTCTCAAATCAATTGCATTAGATCTTCAACACCAATCTTGAATGGATCTTGGAATAGGAGGAAGCTTGAATGAATATTGATAGAGAAATCTTCAACAAGAGGACTCCAAAGAGATTGAATCCTTCAATGGCTATCAATGGATCTCCTCGATGAATGCTTGAATGATTGAGGATGAATGAATTCTTGAATGCTTTCCTTCTCCTTCTTTCTTTCTTGATCTCTAGATTTCACTTTGAGAGATTGCTTGATCATGAAAGGTGGATATATCAAAATGAAAGAAGGAGGCTTCCTTTTAAACTAGTATAGGGAAAAAACTTCTAGAGAGGTCGACATAGGAGAATTAAATTCTCATTTAAACCTTAAACCCTAAAAATGGACCTAAATTAAATACAATTTAAGATTTTACCATTCTAAAATCTAAAACAGCCGACCCGGAAGCGGGAAATAAAACTTTCTGAAGTCCGACATCCTGAAACCTCCAGAATATGAATTTTGGACCTAGGGTTAGGGTCATGGTTGACTCTGACCTAGGTCAAAGTAGAGATTTACCTTGACCCAAAAGGTCATCCTTGACCCTGAGGTCAAAGATCTTAGTTTCTCAAGATAGAGTGCCAGAAAAAGGCTTCAAACAGGTGGAGAGAGAAGTAGAACAGGGGGAGAAAGCCAGATCCAGTCAGAGACCCATTCAAGGCACTTGACATAACTCTAGACCACTTACTCAAAGGGCTAAACCAGTCCTAAATGGAAGTGCTTCCATTTTCTGATGATACATTTAGCCCCCACTTTAGCAAGAGTATGGACTCGATGCAAACTCTTGGTAAAAGAGATCATAATGAAAAGATAATCTTATTGAAATCAAAGGGACAAAGGAAATATAAAGCCCCCACGGACTCAAGTCTTCATCAACTCCAAGATTACAATAAGAGAGACATCTCTAGAGAGAGACAAAGAAGAGGGTGTGATTATCTTGCCTAATGTGAACTTATGTCCCATTGTGAACCACACAAGAAAACAATGCAACTGGAAAGATGGAATTGAACCGCCTAGTGAATGTAGCTACTCACTAGTCAACCCATCAATGATTCACCCTTATGAATATTTTATTCCATAAGAGTAAAACCAAAATCAAAAGAGATCCAGTCTTAAGGACACCTTCGACCTTAAGGGATCAAAATTTTGAAACTAGAGGGATCAAGAGATCCTATAAAATAAAAATTCTTGCTTTAAGGATTAGCCACTAATCCATAAAGGGAGAGAAGTGCCTTGAAAATTATATGTATATATTTAAAGTGTGTGTGTGCAACAGGTGAGCAGAGCATATGCCCCTACATTAAAGTCATTGCTAACACTTTAACAGGAACAATGGCTTTAACAAAAACATAAACAACTCCTTTGATTATGTTTCCACTACGAGATGCCCCAAGCGATGACAAATCAAGGAAAATACCACATAAACATACAGAGAACACAAAAGGGATCTACCTACCATGGGGTCAGTATGATCATAAGATAATATGTATATTATATTATTGCAAATGAATTGACATCATTCCCCAAAGAAAGTAGAATTACAATCACAATGGAGGAAAGAACACATAAGAGTTATGAAGAAGAGTCTTTTTCAGACCACAACATGGAGACCAAAAAGATTCAATGCTACCAAGTCACAAATCCAAGAAGACTACACAAGGAAACATTTATGAACAATAGCATAGGTACAACATAACATGAAACAATATATAGAAGATTAAAGATACATATAGAGGAATAGTACAATAGGTTTGATTCCTTTATCACCTTGCACCAACAAAGCAACAAGGGTCATATAAAAGAATCTAACAACATTTAGCAAACACATTATGGGAGAAGCATCGTACAATAGGAAAACACACAAAAAGCTACCATAAAGGACAAGCCAATCAAGCACATCGCCTACCCTCCCCATATTGTTCTATATCATTTAGGGAAGGTGGGTAACTCGCAAGAGGGACTATATCCAACATAGTAGGAATGATAGCCAATTCCAAACAAGGATCCTCTTGAGAATCATAATGTTCTATACTAGGTGTAAGTATCAATTGTGATGAAAGCATATTAGGTAAATTAATGTCAATGTTAATAGTCTCATATTCATCATTAACATCATTAGTATCATCAAGAGTATCTTCTTCATCTAGATTAATCAAAATAGGATCTAAGATACAAATAGAATCATCATAATCTTGCATCTTAACATCATTATTAGCAGTAACTTCTTCTAAGACATCATGCATTGGCTTGTCAAAAGAAGGTAAAGAATTTTGAATAACAGAAACATGAGCTTTAGCTTGAGCATGGCGCTTCTTACAACGTTCATTAGCAGATCGGTTATGTTTTGTCTTACTTGAAATGTGTTGAGAACTAGGAGGAACAACTACCAGATCCTTCACAGGTTCTATAGGAGGATTAATAGGATTCTCAATAGACTGAAAAGCAACATTAGGAGCTCAATTAATAGAACTAGAAGCCATAGATAAAGGAGGTATGGAAGGAGTAGGAAAAAGACCATGATTAATATCTAGCATAGGCATGCTTAACTTGAGAATCTTGCGATGCTTATAGGCTTGATATGAGAGAAAGAGATTATCAAGTCAAGAAGGACATGAATTATGTATTGAAGGCCAAAAGAAGTCAAGTGTAGCACAATCCCTGGGCCTAGAAGTTTGATATAAACTATGGTTAATCATCTTCAATTCTTCATCATGAATGAGTTTAAGACACTTATGGATAGGAGAAGCAACAACATGCATGACATTCAACCAGGGAAAACCAAGCTTAACTTGAAATTGATCAGAAGTAGGAACAACAACAAAGGTAGTTTCCACCATTTTACCACCAATTTCAAGAGGCGATTTAATAGAACCAAATGATAGATAAAGAAAACCATTACAATTTTGGATCCATACATCAGATGTATCATAAGAATCACGTTGTAAGTTCTTCATAAAAAAAAATTCTTCAGTAATAACATTGACTAAGGATGTAGGATCAACAAGACAACTGCACGTAGGTATCTGAGAAATCCTAGCATAAATGTAAAGGGGACCATTAGGAGCTTTAATAGTCTTAGAATCATCAAAGGTAATCAAAAGTTACCGAGGTCTTTTATGCTTAGGTTGTTTTTGAGGTTTAGGTTGAGATTTTAGTTTAGGTTAAGGTAGAATTTGAGGTTGAGGTGGAGACACAGATTGAGACAAAACAACATGCTCCACATGGTTAACAATGTGATTAAGATCATCCATCTTTGAATCATAAACAATATCCATAGAATATGGTTAAGCAATGGTATTAGTATCATGTGTAGGTAAAGGATTCGTATAGATTTGAATATTTTGATTAGGAGGAGAGATAGATTTGTTCCCACTACCATCAAAATTATCAATAGATAAGGCATTAGAATCAATTAAGTCTTGAACCTTATGTTTTAAAGAGTATAACTTCTTAGTATCATGGCCCATTTGATGATGGTATTGACAAAAATCTTTAGGATAAAAGGGTTTAGATGCTATCGTACCAGGTAAAAGAGGTCGAATAGGAGGTAAAGTAATCATATTAGTAGTTAACAACCTATTCATAATAGAATGTAAAGATCAAAGAGAGGAGTAAACGTACGATTCAAACAAAAAGTAGTGGATGCAAAAGTAGCATCGTGGGATGCAACAACAACTTGATCAACAACTACATTTTCTTGTTTATTTATCTTGACATAATTGTTGATTTTTTAAAATTTGTTTGGATTAGGAGCAGCATCACTCTTATCAACTGGAACAGGAGCCATTGGAGTGTTGCTCTCAAATTGACTCACTTGTAATTGATAATGATGAAGCACTGCACAAAGTTGTTGAAAAGAGGTAAATTTAGTAAGCAAAATCTTATCTCTAATATCCTTTTGCAAATTTGAAATAAACATACGTTGAATATCCATATCAGGAACAGGACAGAAAATCTAAGCATACAAATGCTTAAATCTACAAATGAATTCAATCAATTTTTCCTTGGTGTTTTGTTTACAATGCATCAAATCAGTTAAGGATACTTATGGACCAATGTTATTTTGAAATTGTTGAATAAAAGAATTAGCAAGTTTTGGAAAAGAGTCAATAGAATAAGGAGGCAAAGAACAATACCATTGTAAGGCCTTGTCACAAAAAGTTCTAGCAAACAAATTGGCTAAAATCCTATGGTCATGAGCATAATCACTACAAAGGATTTGAAATGTTTTAATATGAGTAATAGGGTCTCCTTTACCATTGTAATTCTCAAGATGAGGCATATCAGCTTGCTAAGGAACAGGAGCACAAATGATGTCCAGGGATAAAGGACTTCCCATGTCACATGTAGGAATGCTAAATTTATTTTGTGTCAAGGATGCAAGTTGTTGTTGTAAAGATGACACAGCTTGAGCCAAACTAATGATTGTTGAATCATTAGATTAAATAGGAGGCATAGCAACATTAGAAACACTAGGTAAAGTGTATGAAGCAGTAGGACTGGAAGACACAATTGGAGGAACACTTGGAACCATAGTTGGAAGAGGATTAGAATAAGTAAATGGAACATTATGGTAAGAAGGTTGTGATGTAGGAAGGGACACAAGAGGAACACTCATAGGAAGACAAGGAACTGTCATAGTCACCAAAGGAGGAGTATAAGTAGGAATGCTAGATAAAGGAACTAAAGAAGGTTCCACACTAGTAACAGGAGGAATGAATCCTAAATCTTGAGCTTCTTGAGCTAAAGATTTAACATTTGAATGCATGAGATGAGTAATACCACGCAGGAGATTAACACATTGATCATTATCACAAAGGACTTTCTTGAGAGCCTCTATAGCTTGAATAGAATCTTGACTATGGTTTTCTTGAATAAGCCAATTACCCATTTTATCAAGTTCAGTTGAGATTTTTTTGACTTCTTCAAGAGGAACTCTTAATGCATCCTACTCATCATGAGATGAGTGATAAGATTTTTGCTCCATAGTAGGATTGGAATCATGAATAATCAAATTGTCATCAGGGATCCTAAGGAAAGGAGAGGAAGACTCGGGATCAAAGGCACCCATAAGTCTACAACTTTGTCTAACCAGAATATTATAGGTAGGACTAGAGGTAGTAAAGCTCATATACCAATGCAATGCAAATAAACTAAACTAACAAAAGACAAAGCATAAACAAATGAATATTTTTGTATTTTGATTTTATATGAGATACAAACACATAAAAGAAATATAATACATGCAAGATCTAACACCATAAAAGAAAGAGTTGTCTATCGTGGGTTCACCAAAATGTATATTATGAAAATGTAGTGTTATGAAAAGGGGGTTCGTTCATCAAAATATAATGTATGGGATTGGGGGAAATGTAAGATCTACTTCTTAATCCAAATTCCCAAAGGAGAGATCCAAATTGATCAACCAAAATAGAATGGTTAATGCACAAATGAATCAATCGATGAAGAATATGAAGAAAGGAGAAAACCTTATATTCTATTATAGAAATTATGTATTAGAAACTTGATTGAATTGAAGACAAATACTAACCTCAAAATAGGGTAAATTTGGAAAAAACTATTTTCTGGTGTTTGTGTTCAGTTTTAGGGGATTCTCCAACCAAATTTGGCCTGGAAATGTGTAAACAGAGAAAACCCAGAAACCTTCTACCTTTCAAGGCAAGGTCATCCTTGACCTCAAGATAGGGATAAGATCTTACTCTAGGGTACAATCTTATCCCAAAAATTTTTCCTTGACCTGCACTACTCTAACGGAAATTATGTTCGTGGATCCTGAAAGTTTGTCGAAAAGGGTACTCATATTTGCACTGACATTCATTGTCCCACACTTGTACCTAGAAGAAAAAGGGTTTTGTTTGTTGGATGAGGGATTTGCCTTGGTCAAATCCCAATTTGGAATCAACCTTGAAATATAATTGAAATTGCAATATATAAACAAAGTAAATGGAACTATTCACCTTGCTTATGTTGAAATCCTTGTAGAGGATTCAAATCCTTGAATCCATGAGTATGGATGCTCCAAATGAATTTATAACTATATGTAGGATGTCTCAAATCAATTGCATTAGATCTTCAACACCAATCTTGAATGGATCTTGGAATAGGAGGAAGCTTGAATGAATGTTGATGGAGAAATCTTCAACAAGAGGGCTCCAAAGAGATTGAATCCTTCAATGGCTATCAATGGATCTCCTTGATGAATGCTTGAATGCTTGAGGATGAATGAACTCTTGAATTATTTCCTTTTCCTTCTTGCTTGCTTGATCTCTTGATTGCACTTTGAGAGATTGCTTGATCATGAAAGGTGGATATATCAAAATGAAAGAGGAAGGCTTCCTTTTATACTAGTCTAGGGCACAAACTTCTAGAGAGGTCGACATAGGAGAATTAAATTCTCATTTAAACCTTAATCCCTAGAAATGGACATAAATTAAATACAATTTAAGATTTTACCGTTCTGAAATTTGAAACAGCCGACCCGAAAGTGGGAAATAAAACTTTCTGAAGCTCGACATCCTAAAACCTTCGAAATCTAAGTTTTGGACCCAAGGTCAAGGTTGAGGTTGACTTTGACCTAGGTCAATTTGAGGTTGACCTTGACCCAGAAGGTCATCCTTGACCCTGAGGTCAAAGATCTCAGTTTCTAGTGCAGGAGCACCCTTCCAAGGGCTCCCACCATTCAATTTTGTTGAGTGAAGCACTGCACTTCTTAAAATGAAGTTTGTAATTACAATAAGAGCTTGGCTCATTTTGTGTGTCTAGGCTTAGGTTAGGTCCTAGAGTTTCAGTTGGTCTTTTCTTGTAAGTTCCACAATGACTCAGGGAATGATGTCATCCTGAGATCATTGATTTGCTATGTGGTTAGAAGTCTTAGGTTAAGTGTTTGGTCAAGTTGTGAGTATAGGTGTGCCTTGGAAAGACCTAGAAATGGTCTTGGTAGTGTAAGAGCAAAAGTTTCTCGAGCAACAAAAAGTTGCTCAAAAGTTGCTAGCAACTTTTCAAAAGTTGCTTAGCAACTTTCCCTTTTGAGGTTCTAACCTTGCCTAAGTGGAAAAAGAGCCCTAACCAAACACTCACCCCAAGGAGAAGGCTATAAATGACCTGACAAACCCTAATATACATGTTGGATATCATTTTGTACAGTTCTGTATGGAAAGACCAGTCTGAACTGTGAATTATGTGTGACAGTCACTGTTATTAGATATCTTTGGAAGCAAATAGAAGGAAGCTTGTGAATTTTATGCATGGAGTATTGTTTATAGTGTTTTTTTCTTTCATTTTTGTGAGTTTGGAGTAGTTCTTTCAAGTTTTTTTGTATATTTTGGTTCATTTCTTTGTTGCAGACAGTTCTCTACCAGTTTGGAGAGACATGTAAATGTAGGGCTGTAACTTTTGTTTCCATCGTGGCCACACCATGGAACTTTGGAATCTAAAATTATAGACCCTACCCTATATAAATATGTTAGCAGGGCCCTAGAGTATGTGTGCACCTATTTGTTTGACCAAGCCCTAAGCGAGCTAAGGCAATGCCCGGTTAGGAGCGGTCAGCATTACAATTGCTCTAGAAGACAGAGGAAGTAGTTTCAAAGCAAGACCTTTAGAGGGAGCCAAGGGGCATGAGTAAAGAGTATAAGTTGTGGAGGAGAGAGATTTTTATATCTAGGAAGGGTGCTGAAGAAAGCCAAATAGTTCAGTGACTTTGTGAAGTCCTAAAAGCCCTAAAAACCCTTAAACTTGGTGAAGGCATTTTACGGCCTGCTGGTGACCTAAGACCCCAAAAATCCTTGAGGATTGGGAAAATGAATGAGGGTTACTTAAGAACTCTCACCTTGGTATTATGAAGAGAAGGTGTCAATAGCCCTATAAATTCGGAGGGAGGCCTAATTGGGCTCATTCTAGTAGCCCTGATTTTCAAAGGAACCCTGCAATCGGGTATCAACCCAACCTCATAAACACCTTGGAGATGATTCAAATGTCATAAAAACTCCCTAAAATTCATCAAATTCTCTATCAGAGCTTAGGAAGGTGTTGAACCTTAAAAATACCCTTATAAGCTTATGTAAGGGATGGTGCTAGGAAGCAATGCTTGATAGGTTGCAAGATGATAAAGCTACACTTGGTGGTCAGGTTAGGCTAGGTCAAGGGATCCTTGTCAAGAAGGGAATCCTATTGACCTTATAAGTGTCAGGAGAACACTAGGATCCTAGTTGTGAATCAGGGGCATAGACTAGCTAGTCTATCCTAACCTCTCCATCAATTTCTCAGGATAGAGTGCTAGAAAAAGGGTGGAAATAGGTGGAGAGAGAAGTAGAATAGGGGGAGAAAGCTAGATCTAGTTAGAGACCCATTAAAGGTGCTTGACATGACCCTAAACCACTTACTTAGAGGGATAAACTAGTCCTAAATGGAAGTGCTTCCATTTTCCGATGATACAATCGGTAAACATAGTTATTGGAAACTACTTGTATTCAATAAATGAATAGAAAGATAGTTATCTTATCTTACCAAGTTGATTGATTTGTTAAAAAAGTTTGAAAAAGTATATATGATAGTTTGGGACTATAGGATAACTAGTTTAACTGATTCACTTCCCCTCCTAGTTAACTAACAATTGGTATAAGAGCTTGTGTGCTTGAAAAGGAAGTTTGAAGGACTTGAGCTATAGATCACAATATGTATAAAAGGGAGGTGCCAAAGCTGAACAAGGACAAATTCTCAACATGGAAAAGTAGAATGATATTGCACATATATGGAATTGGAGAATCTTCTCTACAACTCCTAGATAGTGGTTACATACAACTGACTATTGGACCTTTGACAATTGATCAGCTAAGAGATAGACATGAACATAATATGGCAATGATAGAAATTGTTGCTGCTCTATCTGATGCAGAATTTGAAGATATCAAAACATGTAATACAACAAAAGAAATGTGGAACAAGCTTACACTAGTTCATGAAGGAGATATAAATGTGATGAGAGCCAGAGCTGAAAGCCTTATAGGTAGATTTGATGACATGAAGATGAAAGAAGGTGAAAACATTACACAATACTCTAACTAAATCAAGGAGGTGGTCAATGCTATCTAAGGAGCAGGAGGTGTTATTGATGAAGACATTGTTGTAAGTCAAAGCCTAAGAACCTTGTTGACTATCTATGATATTAGAATCTCTACAATTCATGAAATGATATCTACACTGGGTAATGTTCTTACACTTGATAGCCTAATCAGTAAATTAACTACATTTGAGCTAAATAACTATGATAATAGTATTGTACCAAGTTTTGAGTCTACTTTTATGTCATCCTTGAAGATTGGTAAGTCTAGTAGTAAACATAACATAAGAAATGAAAGTGACAGTGACAGTGAAGATGGACTTGATGAACTTGAAGCACTTATGGCTAGGAGACTTCAAAAAGGTAAAGGAAGGTATAAGGGAAAGTTACCTTTAGTATGTATTAACTGTAAAGAAATTGGCCATGTTGCAGCTAGATGTCCTAACAGGAAAGATGATGATAAAGACAATGACCGGACTGGTGAAAGAAATTCTAACAGAAGAGGTAACCAAGAACATAGAGGAAACTGATAGTTTGACAAAAGAAACAACCGATACTAAAAAGATAAAGGAAAGAAGGTTTGTTACCTAGTTAGAGATGATGATGTTGATATTGACATCGACAGTGATGAAGACATTGAGGTGGTATTCTTAGCTATGAAAGAGGATTCATAAGAAGAAGAAAGGTATGTAGAAACAACACTTATATCTAAAGTTAGCAAAAATGATACATGGATTATTGATAGTGGTTGTACACATCATATGAATTGTGATGAAGATAAATTTGAATCTCTTGAGCACTATAATGGAGGATTTGTTAAAATGGGAAATGACACACCTTGTCTAGTGAAAGGAAAAGGATCTATCTTATTGAACAATAAGATTAGATGTGAGAATGCATATTGGGTAAAATGACTTAACTATAATCTGTTAAGTGTAGCACAATTGAATAATTCAAGTCTCCGAGTTGCATTTGAAAGTAGAAAGGTGAAGATCTATGATGAAACCAAAAATTTGGTCAGTACTGGTGAACAATCCAAAGGTAATCTATTTTATCTTGACAATGTTGAAACTTATTATTTGTTGGCTAGAAATGAAGATGTGTGGTTGTGGCATAAGAGACTATGTCATGTGAACTTTGATAATATGGTTAAGATCAGTAAGAAAAGAAGAGTTAGAGGTTTACCGAGTCTAACTAAACTGAACCATGTCATGTGTAATTAATGTCAAAAAGGGAAAATGACAAAATCTAGTTTTAAGAGAAAAGACTATTCTTCTAAAGGTATTTTGGAGTGGCCGCATACCGACTTATGTAATCCTATGAGAACTCAGAGTTATTATGGTGACAAATATTTTATTTTATTTATTGATGAATATTATAGGATGATGAAAGTTATGTTCTTGAAAGAAAAATTGAAAGCTTTCAAAATGTTTAAGTGGTATAAAGCTAAAGTTGAAAAGGAAATCAAGAAAGATATAAAATGCTTAAGATCTAATAGAGGAGGTGAGTTTATTTCTAATGAATTCACTAAATTTTTTAATGAGGATGGAATTAAAAGACATGTTTCTACACCGAGGACACCACAACATAATGGTATTGCAGAAAGAAGGAATAGATCTATAGTTGATTATTTCAAAGCACTGATGATTGAAATAGATGTTGCACAAACATACGGGAGAGAATTTGTTAGCATTGTTGTATACACCTTGAATCGAGTTCAACTAAAGAAAGATATAAATAAGACACCTTATGAGTTATGGTATGGCTACACACCTAATGTAAGTCATTTCAGAATTTTTAGAAGTAGATGTTACATTCTGAAAGATGATAGAAATGGTAAATTTGATTATAAAGGTGATAAAGGAATATTTCTAGGATAGTCTACTAAGAGAAAAGCATACAAATGTTTGAACAAGGCTACTAATAAAATGATTGAAAGTGCTAATGTGAAAGTTGATGAGTTTGCTGAGAAAAATGATGAAGAAAGAAGGAAGGAACTGAAAGAATATGGTAGATTTACATACATTGAGAATCTAGAATATCTACCCAAGCCACAAGCTGAGTCTACCAAGTGACAGGAAAATGCTACTGAGAATCAGCAAATGCAAATTGAGAATCAGGAAGATGTTATCGAGGAAGAAATTGAACCCAAATTGAATGATGAGAAAAGAAGAGAGCAAGTACTAGCAAGATTTGTGAGAAGACACCATCCACATAACTAGATTATTGGAGACAAGCAAGCTGGCATGATGATACAAAGTAAGTTAAGACATGACACATGTTTAGTTTGTGAATTTGAGCCTAAAAATGTTAGAGATGCATTTGAGAATGAGGAATGGATTAAGACCATGAATGAGGAGATTGAGAAAATAGATAAAAACAAAACATGAACATTGGTACTGAGACTGAGTGATAAAAATGTAATTGGTACTAAGTGGATATTTAGAAACAAGTTGAATGAGAATGGTGTAGTGACTAGAAACAAAGCAATATTTTTTTGTAAAGGATATGCACAAGAAGAAGGAATTGACTATGGTGAAACTTTTGCACCAGTAGCAAGACTTGAATGAGTCAAAATATTGCTTGCATATGTTGCTTATAAAGGATTTAAGGTTTATCAAATGGATGTTAAATCAGCATTTCTAAATGGGATACTTGAGGAAGAGGTTTACATAGAACAATCTGAAGGTTTTGTTGATTAGGATAAGAAGAACATGGTTTGTGTAATGCCTCGCCAGGGAACCCAAGAGAACTTAACCTAAACATGCATTTAAGTTTGCAGATTTTTTTTTAAAAGTTAACATACAAGATAAACATCAATGCGGAAGCAATTACCATTAACTCACGTTAATACAAACAACCAACACAGGTTACAACTCTCAAGGGTTCCTCGATGAAGGTTATGTTAAAATTAATTAATTTAGATTAGGTACAATTACAAGACTCATATAAACAAATGTAAGGTAAATGCAACATCACATATAAGATAAGATAAATACAACTAGTACCATAAGGTATCCATAAATCTACATCCACTACACATGTCGCAGGGTATGTAATACAATGACTGAAATAAATTACACAAGCTATCTCTGAAGAACTGATACAAGATACATGATCATAAAGAAGAAGAAGAAGAAGAGTACAACTCCATCAAAGAAGATCAAGAAGGAAAAAATTCCACAGGGATCATCCAGCATTGGTACATGAACGTCAGAATCTCAAATGGTAAAAGAATCACTACCACCCAACCTCGTGAACCTAAATGGTCCACTCCCACCGTGCTGAGGAGATAACAACAGATCCCCTCAGATAATAAACATAAACAGATTAATTTGAGGAAAAGATCTTGAAAGCTCTCTAACTCAAGGTGAACAAGTATAATGAAATGAAAGACTCGCTAATCCAGAGGCAACTGACACATGTAGGATAACTAGACTATGCATAGGGAGGTGTCATCATGTACGTCTAAGCCTTGAGTTTTGTCTTGGTAATCTCTTTGGATTTAGGCACCCAAGTGACCATACATGGTGTCAATGACCTCTCGTACAGACAAAGCCATCAACTATGCCAACTCATGCCTTTTAAAGGTGGCTAGTCATCTTCTCTATGCCCCATC
>BSBK01005036.1:5000-7500 GCA_027943335.1 Chamaecyparis obtusa | reverse complement strand
ATCCTCCTATCATGTTAATATATTTTTATATCACACTTGGAACTATGATTATGTTGTACTGTACTTCAATCCCCTACATAAAATCTTAGATTCTTCACTGTCAAACCACTAACTGAGCACTCTAAGCTCGCCTAGGGCTTGATCTTAGAAATAGTTGCTCAACTCTTCATGAATCCTGACTATAAATATATATAGACAAATGGATCCCCTAAAACATTCATCTATCCTTAGGAAGATCCCGTGGCTAGATTTCATGGGGGAGCCATAGACAAACAGGTCAGGATAGGACCAGGAAAACCTCTAAACCTTAAACAATTTATTCAAAGCACCAAATAAACTCTAATCAACTTTCTTACTAAATGAAAAAGTATTAGAACTATCCTATGAACACAAATATATCACTAAATCAAGGCATTCAATCCATTTAGTATCACTGTCACACTAAAATGCTCGGTAAACTCACATAATCTAAATTGCAGAGCTACTTCACTATTCAAAAACTCAGTTACAATCCTCTCTACCTTTATATTCAAGCCTCAATGAGTCTTAGGGGTCATTATCCATATTTTTAGGCCTTTTTAGTTGATCTCCCACTCCTATCTTTTAGGGGATCCAATGTTGTCAACTTGCATGCAACATTTGCAATAAATTGCCAATGTTGTCATGACAACTTTTGGCATCTTTTACATTCATTAGCCTAGCTATAATCTAGGGCCTCTAAGCCATTTAGTTCAAAGAAATAATTCCATAAATGACCTTAAAGCATCTTTCCTACATCTCTCATGTGTTTAGAACACATTAATAACTCAAATCCACACTATAAGCTTCTAAGGCTAAGCTATTAAAAACAACTAACAAAGACTAATTGGTGACCTTAGTTCTAACACTAACTCACCTAGTCCACATTTGCAAGACCTTCTAAAAATAAACACACAACTCTTTGACTTGGCTAATGTCAGATACAAGCCAAAATGATAAAGAAGTTGGAGGCTAGCCTAGGTGCTCCTGCACCAGAAGAGCTGTTTATTTTATTTTGGCATTATTATCAAAGGGAGAGAGATTTCTATGAGATTTCTATGAAATATTAGGAAGAGAGATTTCAATGAAATATCTATCCACTAAAGGGAGAGAAATGAAGAAGATCAAATCCTTAGGGGGAGTCTACATGAAATGTTGTTGCAGTGATTAAACATATTAAATATCAAGCTAGGGAGAGCTTACTGAGCTACAACATTTATCTATATAGTTGTAGAACAAATATTTTGTATTCTATGGCATATTTCATATTATTTGTGTTGCCATCAATGCCAAAGGGAGAGATTGTTAACCTACATCTGATTGAATATCTTGATGAAGATTCGGGAGGTCACCGAGCTGTTAAAGTAATATGTAAGATGATTAAATCAGTTAATATGTTGTCATTAATGTCAACTAGTTTTGACTATACTTATCATGATAGTTACAAATATATGATAAGATAGGTATCTACATATATGGATATATCTACATATATAAAATGAGATATCTACATAAGGATAAGATGGATATGACATATATGGATAAGTTATACATTGGGTAACCTATTGATGAGTCTATTGCATTATGTTGTTGACTTCAACATGTTACATTATTCTATTATGAAGATGAGATCAGAATTGAACAAGTCAATATGGTTAGTAATTGAAGATTTATGTATACACTGAGTCAGTCTTGTGTATACGAGTGACAGTAATAACCGAGTTAGTTATCACCAATGCATTTAGTATTAACTGAGTAGGATGAAAATATTAAATGTTTATAACAACCAACTGAAATTGATGAACTAGTAATTACTTATGATTTCAAGGTAAGAGATAGAGTTTGTTATGAAGATCAACGGACTCACAAAATTCAAAGATGATCAAAGTGAAGAGATTGAAATGTGTTATTGACACAACTGCCGAGGAAGCTTGAAGCGACAAAACGGATGATGGAGATTAAGAGGCAAAATCTAATGGTTGATATGAAAATGGTTTACATGTCCTATTTAAGAGACATGAGATTCATTGTTGAATCATGCCAGATGAACAAAGACCACAGGTGAATTCATGTGAAGATATTTTTCATACCTACTGATCAAATTGGTTACAGACATAACTAAGTTGGACTACAAGTATTACTAAGTGAAGTAAGTTGGAGGATATAATAGATTGAATTGATTATTGATCAGAAGAGTTATATTGAGATTAGCATAGATCTGAATAATTGCAAATTGAGTTGTATTTGAATAAGATCACTACTATATCAGTTTAGTCATTGTTATAGCTAAATATATTAACTGAGTGGGCTTAACAGTCTTTTGTATTTCAATATGACATTCAAGGAATGTTAATTATTTTCTTGTTGACCCCATAGTGAATGTTGGTCGAAGGAGAACTTTTAGTGATAAATCCTCTAACAAGGTCACACTTTACAATGTGTTTTGTAACCTTTAACAGGTTTGGCTCCTAATCGAGCTCAC